>JAKKIB010000176.1:4377500-4482500 GCA_023089585.1 Melophagus ovinus | reverse complement strand
TTACAGAGACACCCATTACAACAAACATTATTATATATTATAGATTTGTTGTTGTTATAATTTGTTTGTTATAATTTGTTTAAAAAAAAAAATTTTTTTTTTAATTACAATTAAAATTAAAGCGTTTAGAGAATAATCAGAATGAAAGCGTTCCAAAAGCACAAAACAAATAACAGCCAAGAAAAACACCTGGCTTGTGCTCTTTGTTGCTTTTAATAATAAGCTGGTTTAAAATTGTAATTTTCATAATCAAATGAAAGGCATAATTTTATAGTAAATAAATAACAAGTATTTTTATTTTCATTAGGCATGCATATGCCTAAAATAAAATAAAAAAAAACCAAAAACAAAAAAGAAAATAAAAAAAAAAATACAGAGAAAAAATAAAGAACATTTAAAAAGTGGGCTTGGATTATTGTTGTTGTTATATTATTTTTAACATAAATTTATTATTGCTATTATTGTTATTGTAGTTCACTACAATCATAATTCTCTTATTACATTTCTTTTTTTTTTTTTTTTTATTATTATTATAATCCATTTAACATACATAAAAAAAAAAAAAATTAAGAGCAATACGTTTCATAAGCAGCAAACGTCGTAATTTGATTTTTCTAATTCATTTTTTGCTCTTCCATTTTTCATGTCAAAAAATAACATAACAATGGAATGCACTTATTATATGACAAACTAACATAAATATATGTTTGTATGTATGTGTGTATGTATGTATCATGTCTACATAAGTGATGACAGTGTTTATGATATTTTACTTTGTGTTATTGTATGCGATTTTTCTTTTTTTTTTGTTAAAGGGAAAAGTATACTCATTTTGTCATTATGTTTGCAACATCAAAAAGAAGAAGAAGAAGAAGAAGAAGAAGAAGAAGAAGAAGAAGCATATAAACCTTACAATTTAGATATATTCCTGATCAGTAACAAATTTTAAATTCATTTAGATATGTCCATCTGTCTGTCCATCCGTCTTTCTATTTTTACTTTTTAACATACTTTGGAGCCGAGCCTTAAAGTTGTATATATCGAGTTGAAATTTGGCATAAACATTGAAAATTCTTGGATATAATTTTCTATAGAAAATGAGTAAAATTGATTGGAGGTATACAAGACCACAGATTGAAAGCCTCTGTTTCTTTTTTTTCAAGGTAGAATTTGTTAATTTTTTGCAAAAGTTTGTTAATTGAAATTTTATACAAGTGTTCAGGCCATTAGTTTTATAATGCCTATAAGAAAATAATGTAAATCGATAATTTTTACAAAAAAAAATTTATACAAATAACAAATTGTTACTTCGTTCGTTTTGTTTACGATTTTTTTTTGCGTAGGTGGTAGGTAGCGGGTATCCAAGATTCGCTCTCAATCAAATATAATTATCTTACTTGTTTTGGTTTGTTTTATTTTGTTTTATTTTGCTTTGTTTTGTTTTATGTATCATTTTATTTTGATTTGTCTTCTGGTTTTGATTTTGAAATTTGAACTTGTCTACTTACGCTTTTTGTCTGCTTTTTTCTTTCCTTTTTGCTTCTACCTAACTACTTTTGTACCTAACTACTTTTTTTTTTTTTGTGATTAATATTTTCATTATTATGATTAATTTTCTTTTTTGTATTGTATCGTTGATTATTGCGTTTTACACATGAACTAGAAATAGAAGGATTTAAAAAAAAAATGGGGGGGGGGGGCGGGCCTATAGAGAGAGGCTTAGTAGAGAAAGTATGCAAAAATATATATAACACATAAATAATTATCTGTATAATTAACAAGTAAAAATGTTACAATAATTTGAAAACGATTCTAAAAAATATACACTTGAAAGAAGCATTAAATTCAAAATTAATGGGATTAAAAATTTGAAATTATAATTTTTTATATGGATTTTAGCCTGATCCAATCGGTAAAAGTTTTACCTTGAGAAATGGTTATCATTTTGCATTAGATAAAAAAAATCTTCCCCAAAAAGTATACTACAAAACAAAATCTCATTTAAAATAAATATTGAAATGTTGCAACTTTTTGCATCCATTCTGCCAGATAGATTTAAGAATGAATAGAAAAAAACTGAAATTGAAGTGCACAGATTTTAATTATTGAATAGATCTGTAAAGTATTTCATCCATTTTTATGGTATATGGTTTCTGTAGAGAGTACATTAAGGCATATGCATACGATTTTTTTCATTTAGCTGGTGGAAGGTCTGTCTTACCATTCAAAATTGATTGAATGTTATTACAAACGGTTTGGTAAACTCATTAAGAGCATCAAATAATTTCAAACTAATTAAAGTTTGTCCACAAACGAACTTTTAATATTCCATCATTATTAATTAAAAGGCGCTTTCCACATTCTCTGCATTATGATTTATTTAAATGTTGTTGAATGGGGATGAAATAATTAATTAAATTAAAATAATTGGATGAGCTTTTAAAGTTATTCTGTGATTTTCAATGGCGTCCATTTTCTTAAATCTTTAAAAATTTACCATAAATAATTACAATTTATATTAAATATTTAGAGATTAATCTCCAAGATTAGAGAGCATGAATTTTTAATTACAAATTCAGTTATAAGCGTACAAACACACACACAAAAGCACACACATCTGCCCTATAAAGGTTATACAATAAAAGGTCTCATAGATTTCGAAAATGATTCCCTAAATGTATGCTACATTTGTTTATTTATATTATAAAAAATTTGACCCCTAGAGAATTTTAATGGCTTCAATATACTCAACAAAAAATTTAATTGTTATAAAAAAAAAAAACGTTTTTATACCTAAAAATATTGTTAAGGTATTTTTTTAGAGCTTTTAAAGGCCTTTTATAAATTTGAATGAGGAATAATAATAATTTTTTTTATATCCATATAATTTTTAGTTTTGTTGAATTTCGTTTAGTTTAGTTTAGTTTAGTTTAGTTTAATTTATTTAATTTATGTCATATTATCATCTTATGTTACGTTAAGTTATGTTATATGCTGCTATGTTATGTTGCATTATTGTATTGCTTTGTGGTTGTTGCTGCTGTGCAACGCCCTTCTTTTCTTTTATTTTTTTCTATTTTTTTTTTATTTTTTTCTAAATAACATGCAAAGAACCAGACAGACAGACAGACAGACAGACAGACAATGAGTGTCTACATTGTTGGAAACCTCATTTTTTCCGTTGTTCTTTTTCTTTTTTTTTATTTCATTATTATTAATTTTTATTATTCTTTGATTTTTATTTATTATGTATGAAAAAAAATTATTGAAAATGTTTCAGTTACAGTTGCGTTGGCTCAAATTGTTTTTATTATGATTATTTTTATGAATATATTTGTTGCTGCTCTTAGCGGTTTCTTGTTTATTACAACATTGCATATGTTGTATCTATATATTTATTTCAATGTAAATTAGTAGGTTGGTCTATAAATAAATTTATCTAATGATTTGTTCACTTTCTACAAACAATTTTTCAATGGTCTGAAATTCCATCAAATTTTTAAACTGCTAATTTAGAAAGTCAGACCAAATATCTCGTTCTCTATGGCAACTATTTATTTATTTTTTTTCTATATTTAAGAAAAATTTTTTTTGAATAAATATTGATCCTACCAAATTTGTACTTTAAAATTCTGCTATAAAAAAATTTTTTTTTTTTTATTTACTTAACGTACATTCCAAGTACATAAGTTTTAAGTAAGCTCTGTTTTTTTTTTTTTTTTTTTGTTATAATGACTTAATACTTCTAGACATGAATATTTCGATTCCTCGAACTTAGTTGAACAAAGCTGCTTATGTAACAACAGCGACAATAATAAGCCGCCCAAATAACAATTGTGTGTTAGGACATTGGAAGGTCGTTCATATATATATATATATATATATATATATATATATATATTTTTTTTTTGCTATTAGTACTTGTACTGACAAATTAACCATAAATAAATATATGTGTATGTATGTGTATTGTGCGTACTTATTCTTTCTATTTTTCTGTTTTACAATTTTTCTATTTGCCTGTAAAATCCATAAAGCAGAATATTTATGGTTACTGCATGAAAAGCATTCTCTACTGTCCTTGGTGTTTGCTCCATATGTTTTTGTTATATTAACTTTTTATATATGCCGTATATAAATATGGCAAAACTAACACTGCGGCACTAAAAAAAAACAATAAAACAATCTATCAGCGTCGACAATACAACTACAATTTTTAGGAGGAAAAAAATGTGGCATATAGGTACAAAAAGAGAGAAAGAGAAGAGAGAGAGAGAGAGAGAGAGTGATAGAAGAGAGAAGAGAGAAGAGAGGAGAGAGGAGATTCAAAAAATGGACTCGCTTTTAACAATGAGCCATTTTTATGATGTTTATTAACAAATTTCCATTAGAAATTTTAATAAATAAAAATCCATGGTTAGAGCTATCGATCCCCGGCAAACTTTGAGTCACAAATAATTGATCGGTATAATGAAATGTACGCTATTTTTTTTTTCAGATGTCTGCACAAATTATATATATTTCTATTATACTTTGGGTTTTTTTTAGTTTTGGTAAAAAGTGAGAGGTTTCCAAAATCCAAGCTCTCAAGTCTTTTCACATTAATATGCGCCTTAACTATTTGGCTGGCTTGCTTGGTTGTCTAATTATTGTAATGTCTCTCTACCCATTTTGTTGATTTACTCAATTTTTTTTCCAGTGGTCATTACAATGACTGAGAAAACTATATAAACCTGAAATTCAATTGAATTTACTACTTGCTGCTGCTTGAGAGTGCACCTCTCATCATTTGTCTTAAATATGGCATAAAATTTTCTTAATCGTAAAAATAAATGCAAAAAACTATAAAAGTATTGACGCAATATATGATTTTGGTGATAAATGAATACAAAAATAAATATGAAAACAATAAGAAACGTTATTTATTAGTAATTTAGTTAGTTGATTATTAAATTCTCTACACGATGGGGATGGGTCTGAAATATGGGTTCCATGTTTAATTATATGTACCCATTTTCAATTTTAATCTTAATCTTAATCTTAATCTCTAAGTATCGGGCCTTTTATTCATTTATAACTTAAAAGCAAAAATCCAAAAAATGTGTCTGCCTTCCTTCCTTTCCCTTTTTTTTTTTCATAGCTGCACGATATTGCTATATATTTAAAACTTTATGACCAGATTACGTGTAATTTATATAGATTTTGTATAATTTTTTACATAAAATGTATTTCCTTACAAGCTAAAGGCCTCACGAATTATGTATTGATCCAAGTTACGATCGTTCACCAATCCGAGTGGGGCCTTTTATATTTCACAAAATGTTTTATAAAATTATCAAATTCAATTAAAAAAAAAAACATACTGAAAATTCTCTTATTTTTGAGTCAATGACTCGGCACTTTATTTAGTTTAATTCACTCACTTATTCTTAAAATTCGTAGCATCCCCAGTAAAAATTACATGTTGTCACAATAATTTAATGAAATTTCGTATATTGATGTGATGTCTATATTCAGCTGAATGGAGAATTTAGCACGAATGTAAATCGATTCAGTTTTTAAAACGTACTTTCAATGACTTTACGAAAAATTTATACCAAATCATTAGAAGAGCGTTTGTTTTTTTTGTAAAAGTTTTGCTGGTGCTATATAAATCATGAAATAATTTAGATTAATTTATAATTTCAGAATAAAATTAGTAAGTTTGTTTAACAAATCAATCGAAAATTTGCCGTAATATATCAAAATTTTTTCACGTTCTTCTTTTTAAAAAGTTCGTCATTCATTTTTTTTTTAGATAATTTTTCTATTTTGCAATTTTTGAAATATTCTTTTTTTCACATTCATGTTAGAAGGACGGACAGACGACATATGATAATAAAATGTAACAACCACCATGTGTAACTGTTTGCGCGTTTTTGTCACGACTAATTTTTAGTCAAAGTATTATATGTTGTGCTACGCTATGTTCAAAAAGTATGCTTCATTTATTTTTATTTTTTATATGTGTGCAAATGTATGCTTTATTATTTTTTTTTTGTTTTTTATTTTATTTAGTTATATTGGTGTCGTTCTTATGTCTCCTTCTGCGTTACCTTTTAGCCAAACATAATATGTTTTTAGCCTAAAATGGGACAATCCGGCATGTTCTGTACATCATATGCTTATGTCACATTATCTAGGCATTATTGTGGCAAAGTCAAGTTTATTGTAGCCAAGTAGATTACATATACAAATTAATGAAAAGAAAGCGCATTAAATTCTGAAACAATTCTGGCCATGCCCACATTTTTTTTTTGTCTTAATAATTCATATAAAGAGATTTGTATACGGAATGATTCAAATCAGTTTAAAAAAGGCCAAGTGAAATATGTTGGATCCACAAGGGGAGATAGGAGAATACAATGGGCTCCATATAATAAGGGAGAAAGAGAAAGAAAAGAAACACTTAACCTGGGCATGATGCTGATGTGAAAAATTCTACTCAACTTTAATGAATTCCATGTTTTATTCTTCTACTTTTTCCAACAACCAACCACCTATTTTGCTTCTATATTTCTTTATTTACCCGCCATACATTTTACAACCTAAAAGCAGCCCGTTCTACTGCAATGACGATGCGACATATAGGGGAGAAAGAAATTTACAGTAGAAAGAGCTGAAAATGTGTTTGTTGATTGGCTGAATGGGTCATTGGATTAGACTGGATGGCTGGGGGAAGGGGAACGAATGAATACTACTTTTCTCTACTTAGTTATTCATAATGACATTTTTCGCCACTCAAATAACAACTGCAAGAACAAGTTAACAACGGCATAAACGTTATAGCGACACAACTACAATTATTACAATACCTAAATTTATCTCAAGTAGTGACAGCAATGACAACAATCAATTCAATGACACAGCACAACCAAAAGTTTTACTATTGTGCTCCTTTTTACATGTGCATGTGTATGTGCATGTGCATGTGTGTGTGTGTGTGTGTGTGTGTGTGTGTGATATACTTAAACTAGTTTTTATATAAATATGCCTTGTATCGAAACAAAAACATTTTTATAAAATTTTTCCGCATTTTTACAGAATTAATCGCCTAAAAACATGCAATATATAATTTATAGAATTACAATACTTTTTTTATTACACAGAATATTTATATAAAGATCGTTATAATAAGTATTCTGTTCGTTTCGTATCGCTTCGTCTCTGTACGATTAGATGATATTTTGTTTTGTCATTTCTTTATTCTTGCCATTTTAACAGAAGTAATTGTAACATACTTTTAAGCTCAATTAAAAAATAATACATCAGTAAAATTGCTGTTTGTTGTATAAAAGAATTTTAGGCGGGGTTGGAAAGAGCATTTAAAGAATATTTTCATTATTTCTTATAGATAAAATAGAAAATATTTATTAAATTACAAATAAATTGAAATTTTTTTTGTAAATATTTCTTCATATATATTGAGAATAAATTTCAAGCAATCCCCATTTTAACGTTTACATGATATCTCCAGACTTATTCTTATTATTATTATTATTTTTATTATTTTTATTATTACTATTATTATTATCATGATCTCTAACACTAAAGGAGTCCTTCGTATTATCATTAGATTGTCGATTGCTTTAGATTATCTATATATATGTGTTTGTATGTATGTATGTATGTATGTATTTATCTATCTGTCTATTTGTCTGCTTGAAAACACTATAACATGTTATTCTATTTATTTTGCCATAACTTATATCAGGCAGTTATGTTGGCATATTCAAATCAAAAAAAAAAAAAAAAAAAAATATATACACAAATACCAAAGTAAATGGCAAAAAGTAGGTTGGCAAAAATAAAACTTTCTTCTTTACTATTTATTTATTTTTATTTATTTATTTATGTATTTATGTATTTTTTTTTGTTTTTTTAATTTATTGTAAGTATTTTTACAACAACAAAAATGCCTACTTGACTGACTGTCTAATATTATTTACAATGATAACTTTGAATCCATGGTATTTATATACAAATACCCCTTACCTCACTCGTGGGTTACATGGCGTATAATGTGATGGGTTTATGCGGATATATATCAAATAGCACCCAAAAAGAATTTATGATGGAAATCGCTCTTTATTTTATATCGACTCGGTACTGCTTTAATTTATTTTATGTTCATACTTTTGCTCGTTTATCCCATAAGCCTTGTTCCATAAAACTAACAAATTCAGATAACTGGGATGATATGTAAAATATTTACTATAGCATATTTTTGGGTATTATTTAGAAATATAATTAATAAAAAAAGAAAAAAAAAATCCATCCATATTTTTATTACATACTTACAAAAGAAAGAAATTATATGCAAAAAGAGAAAATATAAAATATAAATTAGAGAAATTGCAACATAAATTGAATGAACAATATTAAAATGTGTTATGAAAAACTTTTTACTTATTAATTTTACTTACACAAACTGTGCTCTTATACATTATTTATAAAATTTTTATATGAATTATAATAGTTGTACACACCTAAAAGTATGCATAATATTATTTATTAAATAAATTTCCCTGTGGATTTTTTCTTATTTAAGGCATTATTATTATATATTTCATTATGTAATTCAGTTAAGATAATCATTATTTTTTACCAACTATTTTTTTTTCACTTATCAGTCACAAACAGCTTGTTCCACACGAACAATCTTCTCAAATTATTTTAGAAAGGAGGCTATTGCCTGATTCAATTTAGAAGGATTCCTGCCTATCTGTTCATTCATCTATCACGTGTCCATCTGTTCATGTATATTTTATTCAAGTAAATAAGGCTAGAACTTCTATGCCCTATAATGTAGGGGCACAGAACAAAAAAAGATTTTAAATTTGTCTTGCATTTCGTTGATTTTAATTTCATTTAATTAATAAAATGGCATGTGATGCTCAGGATACTATAACAATCGACCATCGACCCCAACTCTACGTAAAAGAAATATTTTTCTCAAAAAGGAGAAAAAATGGTGGCGAGTACACACTTTAAATTATTATATATTTTTTTTTTTGTTTTTATTTTTCTTTATAAAAGAAAATTTCATTTCAATTGTTTGTTATTCGTCATTTAATTTGGTTTGGTGTGGTACGCGCCATATCAATTAATTTTGGCTCATATAATCATTGTTTATATTTGTATTTAACTTTGATGGTTTGATGAAATATTTTATGTGTGCCATAAAATGAAAGAATCGAACGAACAAAATGGCGCCAGTACAAATTTTTTGTGCCTAAAAAAAGTAAAATGCAAAAAAAAAATATACTCTTTCAAATTTCAGCATTATACAGCATCTTTGATTAGTGAAAGAGGGATTTTTTTTTAGCGCACAATATGTGCGCGCAATAAGAGAAGACAATCCAATCATTTTGGCTGTAATAAGGGATGTAACAGTATTTTATTAAGGGGGGGAGGATTCATTTTATATTCACAAAAGTTGAGAAAATCTTCCTCAACGTGTAAAGCCGCATACATTTGAATTTTACATGGAATTTTGGATGGCATATTATAAAAAAAATTCGATACATAAATTCTTTTTCTTGGCATAATAAAAATCACATAAATTTTTTTTAAGGATATGACGAAAAAGTGTTGTATTTTTTTTAATATCGATTTTGTCCTTTTTCTTGCTATTTTACAAATTTCCTCCGTCCTTCTTTTCTTGCTGATAAATAAGGTATAACAATGCTCTAAAATTTAAAGCTATGTTCTTCAAGCACGCCTTTTTTTAATGTTCCCATCGGAACATTAAAATAAGGCTCAAGCTCAATTGAATGGAGCTTTTTGTTGTTGTTGTTGTTGTTGTTGTTAAATATTACACATATAAAATATTTTAAGAAAAACTCATTAAATTTTGTTTTTTTGTTTTTTTTTTTGTTTTTTTTTGTGTTATAGTTTATTTTTATTTTTATTGTATTTATTTAAATTTTTATTTAAATTTTTGTGTATTTTTATTACGATTTGCGTTTTGAATTTGCTTGTCATTTTATTATTCATATGAGCCTTGTATAAATGTATATGTGTATATGTGTGTGATATATGTATGTGTATGTATGTGTTACTTATTCATATTTATATATTTATTTGTTTGATTTATATCGCAAAAATTTTTATAATATGCAGAAAAAAATGTTTGACGCTGATTTGGTTTTTTGCTTCTCTAGCCTTATTCTAATAATTATATTATTATTATTATTATTATTATGAATATTATTATGAATAATTGTTTCTTTTTTTTTTTGTTTTTTTAAGTATAATTCTTTTGACCCTCAAAATAGTAATTAGTATATAATAATAATAATAATTAATTGTTATTTATTGTTATTGTGTTTATTATTGTAAGAGATAATATTATTAAATATAATAAATGCATTTTCGTTTTGTTGTTGTTGTTGTTGTTGTTGTTTTTGTTTTTTTTGTTGTTTTTTGGTTATTTATTTTTTCTTTGTTAATATTTGATATAGAAATTGTTTTAATTTTTCCTTTTTAAAAATGGATCGATAGATCCACACATATACATACATATATATTGGAGGCCATAAAGGGGAGGAGTTATATTGATGATGTGTGCTATTGTAAATGATAATTGAATGAAATCAAAAAAGTATAATTGAATTGAATAAAAATAATCAAATGCGAATGATATTTTATTCTATTGTGCGAAAAGTATAAAATTATTTATTTATCTTATTTAAGAAATTAAATGAAATAAAATAAAATATATTTTATTTCTTTTTTTTTCTTTGATTTTAGCTTATACCACTTCATCAGTCAAATGTGCCCATCTTTATAAATGTTTAACAATTTGTGTCACGTCTCTAAGTATATAAAATTATTCATTCATCTATTTTGTAGGTCCAAGTATTTTTCTTGAGAGGCTTCATTTTTTTAAAAGTTATATAGAACTGATAAGTAACTTTTCTCACAAGTAGATTAACTCGCTTAGTATGGACACGTCAATGAATTAATATCCACCAATTCCAACCTATTCCCACAAATTTCTACTGATTCCAACGAATTACCATCAATTCCAACCAATTCCACTAATTTCTACCAATTTCCACCAATTCCAACGAATTACCATCAATTCCAACCAATTACCAACACTTTCCACCTATTCCCAAAAATTCCCACCAATTCCCACTTATTCTCATCGATTCGCACCAATTCCCATCGATTCCAACCAATTACTACCAAGTCCCATCAATTTTAACCAATTACCACCAATTTCACATAAATCGCTTACTTCTTTATGCATTTTAAATATTGGCCGTGTACATTTCTCTTTCGCTATCGCCTTTGCATTCTGACCGATGATGGGTATTTTAAATTTGATCATCTCATCCATCAAATACATTATAAATTTCTTACATAGATAATTTCAAAAAAAAAATCAGTTAAAAAAATTGATGCTTGAATATATTTTTTTTTGCAATTATATTCAAGAATTATAATAATTTGTGATTATATATTTTTATAATAATAATAATAATAATAATAATAATAATAATAATAATAATAATAATAATACTGAATTAATGAATTTTTTAATTTTTGAATGAATTGTATAGAAAAATCTCTGTTGAAGTCATCATCGCCCTTTTTGCCATCATCATCATTTTCTATATTGAATATTTGGTGTTTTCAATTCTTGTACGCTAATAATTTCTATGATATATATAATTTTTTAAATTAAATATAATTTCAGTACAAAACACAACACAACACAATACGACGCATGCAATTGTTTCACTTCATCTGTAAAGCATTTCTGATTTTTTCAGAATTATCAAGTACCAATTGTTAATTAAAAAAAATTGGGTGGAGGAGGAATGCTCGATAAGATTGAATATTATTTTATAATATACCCAAAATAAACCATTTTGGGTATATTATAATATTATAATTTTCTAGAAATATCAGATGTACTGTAAAAAATTGGTCACCTTAAAACGCCTGTATATGATCTCAAAGAGAATTCATTTCTGAATTGATTCAGATACATGTGAAAAATGTATCGCATTCGCTAATACGATACATACTACAACCCTCCTTCCCCCCCCCCCCCCCCCCCCACCCCTCCCTGGACCTACCGCCCATCTTCCAGCCCTCCTTCTACACAATTTTTTTAACCAACCACCAAATTCCATCATTCTACTGACCAATTAAAATTTCGATTAATGTGGCATTGAGGCTTTGGCTGACATTTATATAAAATTTTTTTTTTCTGTTTTTTTAATTTCAATTCTTCAATATAATCGAATATATTTAATTTGTTTTTTACATTAATTAATTTTACAAAAGAAAAACATTTAAAAAACGTAAAAAAAAGTGTTCACAACACAACTCTCTATACATACATATATTTTTAGATGTATGTATATTTTATACATTAATTTTAAGTATTATATAATTAAAATAGATTTTACAATGATTCAAAAGCCAATAAAAAAGGAACCAAAAAAAAAGCTCTGTGTAAAATGAGAATAAAAAAAAAAAATGAGAGCTAAAGAAGGCAAAAAATTAACAACAACAATTATAGACGATCAAAATCGACTTAGAATAAATATTCCAGCTGACTTTGCTTAAATTCAAGTCACAACATCAAGGAATTGTTAGATTTTTCATTATAATCGAAAATTGTTTCATTTTGAAGGCAAATAATCATTCATGATGGATCATGATTTTTGATTGAGAAATCTATTCAATTTAGTAAAATATAGATTAGCTTTAGAAATATTAAGTGCGTTTTGAAAATCGTATTGCACTTTGGCAAGTGTGATCATAAACAACAGACGATCAGGCAGGCGGGGGCCATTGTAATAAATTTCATAGTAATAAATAATTTTAAAAAAAAACTATATTTTACCTACATTCAAATCACCAAGAAAACATATTTGATTGATATAAGCATTTAAGAGAGTTATAAAATAAATAAATAAAAAAAAATTGTGCGCTGGCAAATAATTAATTAAATTAATTATTTAATTATACAATACAAACCTCTTTTTAAAATTTTTTTTTTATATCCAAAATTATCAGAAAACAAAAAAATCGAATCAAAATAAAAACAAAGTAAATATAAAAATGAGATTTGTTTTACAAAAAAACTTTTTTTTTTTAAATAATATCATTATTATTTCCATTTATATTAGAAATTTATAAAAAGGTGTTGCAAAAAGTAAGAGAGAGACAGATAGAGACAGAACACATAACGTTAATTAAATATAAAAATTATATTAAAAAAAAAATTTTTCGCTTTTGTTTTCTTCTTCTTCTTTGAAATTATATATATTATATATATATATATATATAAATGAAAATATAAATGAATGTCATAAAAATTTAATAATAATAATAATATTTAAAAAAATCATTAAAATTGTGTATGATGTGTGTGTGTGTGTGTGTGTGTGTGTATGTGTATGTTCATCAGTTATACAATTAAAAAAATTAAAGAAAAATGATCAAAGAAAATAAAAACATATAAAACTATAGGATTTATATTATATAAAATATATATTTTTTAAAAATAAAAATAATTATGTTTTAATATCATCATTAATACATAAATTCTATTTAATCAAACATAATTCGATTCTGAGTAATTTTTATTATTATTTCATTTAAAAATTTAATTTTTTCTTTTTGAGTACTATTTTTTTTACACGGAATGATCCGGAATATATTACACGGGCTAATCCGCATTTGAAATAAACTGATCGTTGTAAAATTTGTTTTTTTTCTAATTAATTCGAAAATGGCTTGTGTCTGTTCGTCCGCCTTACTGCCCAGCCTTTTAATACTGAAATTTTTTTTAATAGATTTCAATAAAAAATAGTTCACTCTACAATTACTGAATATTTCCAGAAAATATATTATAATTTTTTCTCTTTTCTTATTTTCTTGATTATTTGCTTTTTCTTGAAACTGTTTCCATTTTTTTTGCTGGTACTCTTTGGCCACGATTATTGAATATTATTTTTGAAGGAATTTATGTTTTAATGTGTGTGTCATGTGTGTGTGCATCATGCTGTATGGATAAGAAATTTATTCATAGAGAACAGAATGATTGCGATTCTACTTGATCGAATTGAAATTATTTTAAATATTGTACACCCTGAATATTTTGTACATTTTTTTTTTTTTTGTATAAAAAGCAATTAATCTCATCTCAGTACGTATCATATTTGGAAATGCTTTTTCTTGAGAAAATATTGAATTCTATAATTGTTAAATAAATGCAAAAATTCATCTTTACGATGCAATTTGAGGTTTCTTCTTCTTTAGTTGGGTAATTACAATAAATTTCAAAACACATATGAATTTTTAGCATATACATGATATTGTTACATATACACATACACATACACATATACATAAACATTTTTGTAAAAAAAAAAAATTCATTATACATTTAGTGTTGTTTATTTTTTTCCCCTCTTGTTGGTTTTTTGGTGGCTTTTTTGTTATTTGTTTTGGTAATTAAAATATTCAATGTGTGCTCAAAATGTTAACAGTGTAAAATCTTGGGAGTGAAGTAAAGTAAGGTAAACATAAAAGGAATATTTAAAAAATATTAATCATAATAATTAATGTTAAATATAC
Source organism: Melophagus ovinus (assembly GCA_023089585.1). Classification (NCBI taxonomy): domain Eukaryota; kingdom Metazoa; phylum Arthropoda; class Insecta; order Diptera; family Hippoboscidae; genus Melophagus; species Melophagus ovinus. The sequence continues at coordinate 4,467,851 of JAKKIB010000176.1, read as the reverse complement.
ATAAAAAAATGTATAAGATTTTAAAATATTTTTTGTCCCAAAAATATTTCATTGAATGTTTAAGCGCTGCCATTAATAATTTTTGATAAAATTATACAAAGTTAAATCTCATAAATAATTTTTATTCCTGCTATTTTTACTCAAAAAAAAAAAAAACAAAAAGGACAAAGGAAACAAATTATTTGAAATTATGTGAAATTTCCTTTCAAAATCCCAATTTTATTTCCAATTCGAATCTGCTCCAATTTAGATCGATCTACATCCCTACACTCTAATCTAAGGATAACTTTATTAATTATTGACAGCGCCCTCTATTATATGCATCGTCGTTACGTGTTAGCGAATTCTATGAAATATAAACTTTTGAAGGTTTATTACAAAGAAAATACTCATTTAAATATGGCTTTTGTTAATAATCATCATTAAATCTTAATGACTAACATTGAACATCACAATTGTTAAAAATTAATAACTTAAAAAAACAATTATTAATAATTAATAATTAATTATAATAATATAGTAATTTCAAAGAAAATTCTATTTGGCTGTGAAATCAAATCCTGTATAATCCATCATCCAAACACTACGATTTTTACAATTCATATTGTATAATTTCTCAATGTAGGCGTGGCCAATATTTATACGAAATTTCACATTTTTATCTTCTGTTTCAATTTTTAAGTTAAAAATCTAGGAAATTTTGTTTTAAAAAAGCAGAGACGACGTTCGTAATTTATTTTGCACTGTATGCATATATATCGATCGATTTTAATCATTTTTAAGAGCAAACTTTAGCACGATAATGCCACATTTTACGGTCAGAAAAATATTAAGAACACAAGGGGACAGACGTATAAACGGTTAGACAAAAAGACAGATGGACAGACAGACAGACATGTCTAAATCGATTGAGAAATTGAGTCAAATTGAGGCTATATATATATATATATATATACATTTTAGTAGTGTCTTAGATACCAACACTAATATTTTAATATAATAAATTTATCAGTCATTCGTGTACATTTTGAATACCTCCGGTTTTCATATGCTCTGAACTAACTCGAACTTTATATAATAAAAAATTGAACCAAAGTTTGGAACTATTTTCGTCAAGATGCTTTCAAAATTATCACATTAAAAGTAAAGTGAGTGGTGTATATGGATGATGTTGCAAAGTCGAGATCTCGACAAATTTTCTACAACAATTTTCGCTTGCTTATATAACAAATATAAACAAATAGATTTTTCCCATAATACACGTAAATTATATAAAAAAAAGTTAATTTTTCTTATTCTTATGCATTTTTTTTTTGCTTTGTAAATTTTAAAATATTTATAAAGCGAAAGAAAGAAAAAGAGCGAAAAAGAAGCAATTATTGTAAAAGAGAAAAGTGTATGATTCTTTATGATACGTTTTCTTTTACTTAGTAATTAAAAATTCAGGCAAAAAAAAGAAGAAAAATTAAAAAAAAAATTAAGAAAAAATTATTTAATTGGTTAAAATTTTATAGTATGGCCTGACTAAAATTCTATACTCAGTATCATCATTCCTTTAAAAACAAAAAAAAAAAAACAAGTAAACAACAACTCGAAACTTAATGTGAAAAAAAATTCCATAATTGTGTTGTGGTGAAAGTGCGTTGCGCTTTGTGTGGGGGAAGCGTTTTCTTTTTATATAATTATTATTATTTAGTTAATTTTAATAAATTTTTTTCTTCATATATATATATATATATATAATCAATATATAAGATGTAAGAGAAAGAAAGAAAGAGAGAGAGAGAGAGAGAGAGAGAGAAAGTGAGGGAGACAGAAAGTGATTAAATATTAAAAGTTTAAATGCGTTATATTAATATTAATATTGAATTTTCATTTGATTTTTGTTTGTGTGTGTTTACTTGCTTTCTTTTTTTTATTTTTTTCTTCTCTTCCTCTTTTTCATTGACTTCTTTTTCCACATATTTCTTCTCATACTTCATACTTCATACTTCATACATCATACTTTGCGTGTTGTTTTTTTGAAATTTTTTTTTTTAGCTTTCAAAATACTTTTTTTTTCATATAAGTTTATCGTGATGTTTTAGAGATGCTGGTGATGATGATGATTTTATAATAATAAAAGACTGTAAACGACTGATTGCTACCATTTCTATTGTTGCTTTTTACTTGTTGTTGTTATTTTATTGTTGTTGCTGCTGCTGCTATTGTTGTTGTTATTTGTTACAGTCTATGATATTATTTTTATGAAACATTTTACAAATTACACTGCCATAGTATCGTAGGCTGTGAATCCTGCACCACTTTGTTGTTGGAGTTGTTTTGGACCGGCTTCGTTTCTATAAACAATTTACAATAAAATCCAAAAAAAATAAATAAATAAAATTATATTTATATATACAGAATTCTACATATAAAATTAATCAAACAAACAAAATTTTGTCAGCGAAATTGTGATGTCAAATTCTCCTTTTTGGGGGGGGGGGTTTGTTTCTGCAAAATCATTTTTGAAAATTTAGTTTGCATTCTACGTTGTTTTTTTCTTTTTTGACTTTTGTTTAAATAATTAAGAATGCATAATTAATTTAGTTTTTGGACCCTTCACAATTTGTAGTATATCTAGAAAATGGGCTTGAGGTAGACGCCGATCAGCATTAGCATTATTTTCGGATTCAATTTATATGTCTCTATCCATGTAAATGGGTTTAACGTATCGTTCAGTTAAAAACTTCTATTTAACAATTTTTTCCATATAAAAAAAAGTGTGCACAAATTGAGTCCATTTTTAGAACAATCCTCCCGTGTAATTAATTTATTTTGATTTAAATTAAGATTTAAATAAATTGATGCATGGTATTAAATTAATTATCGATCCAAAGCAATTAATTTTTTTTTAAATTTATCATTTTAACTTTGCCCATTCTTCCAAGCCCCAGATATATTGAAAATTTGTAACGAATATCTCATTTAGTTGGGCTATTAAGTTATTAAAGCATAATTATAATTTTCTCTAGATGTTTCTCCCACCTAAAAGGAGTTGAGATAGATCCACATTTTATTATATTGATTGACTAAAAATCACCGGTTGTTCGTCTGTGGTGGTTTGTCTATGTAAGATTGTTAACAAGCTACAGGTCACAGATTTAATCCAAATCGGTCCATTTTTACGGTCATTCTCCCTCCATATAAAGCCTTTTTCGAAAAAATATCATTATATAGACAAAAGTTTCAACTTCGAATATACTTTTTTTGTTCAGTTAAACCCACTTTTTTTACCTTCTCTCATATAACAAACTCTTTTAGTAATTAGGAAATTACAATTGTTCCAATTTTCTTAACTGTCTATTTCGTTTAATTCAACTTTTTTAGTCAGTCAAATTAGGCCAAGTGGTGTAATCCGAAGAAGGGTATTTAGAAGTCGAAACTGAAAGACTTTAAAGTTCTTAATTGTTATTATTATTTTATCAATAAAAATGTCTGTCAAAATTTCTATTTCTTGTGTACCAAACAACAACTACGAATAGAAGAAGTATAAATAGTAGAGTTACAAATTAAAGTTAAAAAATTAGAATCTTACACTTAAAATAAGTGTGCTTTGTGTAACATTAATTAAGAAAGTTGTTGTTAAAGAAGTACAGCACAAGCAAAACAAGAAAAAAGAAAGGAAAAAGTTGATTGGAGCTAAATTTTCAAATGCCCATAATCCTGGTGTTTTAATACCTTCTCTCCATTAGTCGATTAATCCATTACTTCATTATGCCATTAATTAGTTTACTAGCAATTAAGAAATGGCTTTAAAAAACACCACAGAGATGTTTTGAATTAAAATTGTTGTTAGAGTTAATCCATCGAAATCGAACTTTATATGAAACAAATTTTGTAATAGTTTCACATAACAAATTTAAGATAAATCTGCCAATTTTTGATAATCAGACACCGAAAGAAGTGTTTTTTAACAGATTATTGGTGGTGAAAGAAAAATCTTACAAACCTTTCAATTTCCGATAAATATTTCATAAGACCATTAACATAATTTAATAATAATTCATCGATCATCCCGAAAGTAGTCTCGAAAGGATCACTTTTTTTTTATTACTTTCAAAATCCCGCATATACGTTTTCTTTTTCCCATCAAATTATCCAACTAGGATCGGAACATTTTACATTAGTTCCTTCAATTTTTTCATATACAATTCTTAGACAAGTATGCACATCGTCGGTAGCAAAGCACATAGCACTGACTTTACTTTCTGAGATTTCTTCTTTTCTTTTTTTGTTTTTTTTTTTTTTTTGTGAACTTGCGCCACATTTTTTTTTCACCTCATTTGGCATAAATTGCTGCTTTCATTTTATTTCATTTTATTTTATAATTGAACACAAAATTTATTACGATTAATTAATATTAAAAAGAAATTATTATTTATAAAATGAATAAATATAAGTAACGAATGCGCACGAAGCATGCAAATACAACATCAAACTATTTTATTCTCTACTCCAGTTGTGGTGTATCAGAATTTATAATAATTTCAACATATACATGCATAAAATTTATGTGAGTGAATGAAAAGAAATAATTGTGAGATTATTATAAATCTCACTCTCTAAATAATTTCTATCCAGTTGAATTAAATTAAACAAAAATCTACTAAAAATGTACATTTGAATTGTTTGTTATGCATATGTGTGTGTGTGTGTGTGTGTGTGTGATATTTGAGTGTGTTATAAAGAAAGTTTAAGAATTGTTAATTATTATTTACCTTTCGATTAATTTTCGCATCTCTTCAGTTGAACGTTGATCCTTTTGATGAGGAGATCTTTTACCAGCTGTTTGATTTTTCATTGTATTTTTTTGTGTTTCATTTATTTCGTTTTTTATTAGTTATGGTTTCATTTTTTTTTTTTGGGTGTGCGGTGGGTGGAGTGAGGGAAAGGTGGGAGAAAAACATTGAGGTAGAATAAGACAATACAATATATGAATGTATTAAATACCAACCCACCAGTAAAGAGAGTCAGTTTATTGTAGAAGAATAAATAATAAGAAACCAGAAATGAAATGAAATGAAATGAAAAGAAAAGAAAGAAAAAATTAAACATAAAAAAATTTGAGATATATATAAAACATTTAATATATAACATTTATATATTTTAATTATATTAATGGCAAAACCTAATTTTTGAATAGAGTCGATTGAAGATCCGACTCTCTGATTTTTGTCAACTATTACTCTTTATAATGTGACATAATTATTTTTGAATGATAAAATTTTCCAAAACAAATTTCGGCAAATAAATTAAAGAGCAAAAAACAAAAATGAAAAATCCGGTTCAATAAACCAAAAAAAATTAGTTGATTTTAAATGGGTGAACTTTTTTGGCCAGTTGCCTTTTTTTTTAATTGATTTAAAAAAACCATAAAATCAAGGTCCCAATTTATGGAAAATTCTTTTTTCAAATTGTAAAATGATTCCAGTACTTGTCGTCTAACTTTGTCTTATGGAGCCAAATATGAATAATAACCATCCACTACCATGCGCAAACTGTTTAATTCAATTTGAATGCATTTCTTCTACTCCAATCGAATATGCGATGTACTAATTTGAATTCAATTAGAGATACAATTTGACACATGCAGAGTTTCTCCGTTACTTTTCAAATTTGATCATTTCGCTCTCTTAAAAACGATTTACGCATTTTATATCGAGTGGAAAGAAACGCTAAATCTAAACAAAATGGCTGATTTAAGGGTTCGAGTGTGGAAGAAATAGATAGATATGGATGAATATATATTTTGATATAAAAAGACGCTTAACATAATCGAGATGTGTGATGGTGCTTTCTTATTTACACATGCATTACTATTACTAATTTAAAATATATTTTTCTCACACACAATGAGTGAATGAATGATGCAAACAAAAAGAAAGAAAGAACATGAATAAAAATGTATATAAATAAACATAGTTGTGCGATGAATGAAAACTTATTATATTATAAAATGAATTGATGTGCAACAAAAAAAAAAACAAGAGAAAAATTATTAATGAAAAAGTGATTAAACAAATTAACGAAATAATTTTGTTGCCTACTTTCTTTGTTCTCTGTTTAAAGGCGTATCAAAAAAAAAATCCATAACCAAAATGTAAAAAAATTCATACAAATAAAATATTACTAACACACACTTATTTATAAATATATGTAACATAAATGCAATTAACTATTTGAAATGTGTGAAATGAAAACGAATAAAAAGGAACAGCAGCAACAGAAAAACAAAAAACATGAAATGAAATGAAATGAAATGAATTTTGCGCGTATTTGACAAAAATATTAATGATTATTTTTTTTTTGCTATAAAAACTCTCTCTAAGAATTTAAATATTGGGAAGTTCTGCTTCAAGATCCCATCAAATTTTTCTTTTCCCTTTACTTTTGCTTTTCCTTTTTCTTTTTTTAACGTAATAACAATAAAAGTTTTTTTGTATAGTTTTTGTTGTAATTGGCTGGCGCCTAAAAGCAAGCTAAATGTACGTTTCTAAATTGGAATAATTGAGCCTTAGAAAAACTCTAAGAAACAGATCTCTGAGAAATGATTAGTTTTTTCTTAACTAAACTACTAAACTTTTCTTAACTAATCCAAATTTTATATCAAATGCAGATTCAAAAAAAATAAATAACTAGAAAAAAGAATTTATTTTTAGTGAATTCATAAACAAATTAATTCCTTAAAACTTTTATTATGAAAAGAACCATTTCAAAAATTCATGTTCTACGCAAAAGAATTCCTAATAGAATTTATGCCCAAACCTCTATTTTGATTATAAATAAAAACAGTAGTAGATTATGATAGTTTTGAAAAATTCGATTTTATCTAAGCGATTTTAGTAGCTGCTTTTTTCATCATACATAAATTGATGTTAATAAGTATTTCGATTTAATGTAATTTTTATGGCCGCAGCAACATTTGAGCTTTGAGAACTTCATTTTCAAAATGTTTTCCATTTTTTTTTCTTTATCTTTCTTTTTGCAAAATGAATGTGATAACAAATGCAAAAAAGAAAATGTGAATACATGATGATGATGAATGATTTATATTAAGAAATTGTGTGATGGGGTGGAGAATATTGTGCATTGAATTCATATTTTCAGACACAATTTTTCACACTCACCCTCTTTATTCCTATTTTCTTCTGTCATATTAAAATGTTTTGTTGTAATGAATGATGTAACAGAAAAAGTAAGCGTCAATTTTTTTAGTGATTGCAATATGATGATGATAGCATTATCATATATACATCTCTCTCTCTCTCTCTCTCTCTCTGTTAATAACTTACCGCCATAATTGCCACGTGGTCCATGATCACGGTCACATTCAGCTTCAGAAATTTCATTGCTCTCTTTCGAATCGTTAAATGATGAATTGCTCATATCATGATTACGTGGTGGTGGTGGTGGTGGTTCCGGTGAGCTATTACCACCTGGATTACGAGCAGATCCTACATATTTGAATATTTTGTTTTTATATGATTAATTTTAGTCATTTTGAATTTAACTAACTACTTACCAACGCTACGTCGTCCCATGGAACCACGTGAACCATAATGATCGTAAGGAGTACCATAGGGGCCGCCATATTGTGAGCCATATTGATCTTCTTCGGGAGCACAATTAGCTGGATCATCATATTCAGGACCAGGACCAGAATATAAGCTGCCACCTTGTGAATTCACTCGTGTATAACGGCGCTTTATAAAGCAAACAAAATCAATTTATTCAATTAAATATTTTATTGAAAATAGATTTATATATATTATGGAACATACATATTGATCTTCTTCAGCACAATTAGCTGGATCATCATATTCAGGAGCTGGTGTATATATAGATGATTGTCCACCTTGACTATTTTTGCGAGCATAGCGATTGGCACGGGGCATAGACTGAGAACCGGAACGAGAATGCATATGTCCGGTATGACCAGGTGGTCCCATAGTGCCAGCATGTACTGGTGGAGCATGACCATTTTGATGAGGGAATGTCTGGAAATTCATTGCCTTTGTAGGATCCATTTCTTCACGGAAACCAAGCAAATGGAATGTTGCATAGGGACAAATCTCATCTTCCATACCTGCAGCAGTTTATACATATTTTTGGGTAATATATTATGGAATAAAATAAACAGAAAAGAGAATATGATTAATTTTATATCAAAGTATATTTGAGTAAATGGCTAAAATGTATGATTAAGCATGCTTAGAATATACAAAAACTTTTCGATACTTACTCTCTCTTAGTACAGTACTTGCCATAAATTTATAGGTTTGGAGCACAAAAAAAAATTTTTTTTCGGTAACATTAGTAGAAATGATAAAATAATGAAATAATAAAAAGCGCATAAGCAAGGACATAAGAGAGTTGGAAATTTTAAATGCCCATCCATCCATCAACATCAGCGTAATTTTCATAATTTTTAGGTAAAAAATGCGAAGCGTTATATTTAGAAGAACTTTGAACTCGGACACGAAAACAATTAAGAGTCATATAAGCCAGACAATATGCATAAGGACGGGGGGAGGGGGGGGGGAGCTTATTATTTTTTACTCATTCAGTTTACAAATTAGCTTAAATTCATGGTATGAAAATATTTATCAAAGATGCCGCAGGCAGGTACATAAATAGAGCAGATGAATTTGAAAATGGTTTAGATGATGGGGAGTTTTATTTTGGGCCTAAGCACATTTCAGCTTAACGATCGATTAATTAATTGAATTTTGAATGGGATATTAGATAAATATCTCAGGTAATAAACGGCCCAACATGGGGACAAGATTTTGGAATAGACCACATAAATAATAATAATAATAATAAGAATAATAGTAATAACTAAAAGAACAAGCTTATTATTTACCTGGATGTCTATATTTACATTTAGCTATGTTATGACCATGACCATAGATACCATTATGTGCTGGTATCGGGGGTGGTTTTAATTCCTCATATAAATTGGGACGACGTGGATCCCAAGTTGAATGATTCGAACGTAGACCACCTTGAGCTTTATTTGTATAATATTTATATATATATAATATATATATTATATATATATATATATATATATATATATACGTATGCATGCATGCATATGTATATGTTTTACAGATATATTTATGTGTTTTTTTGTAATTGTTGTTTTGTTTATTTTGTGTTATTTTGTTGTTCAATTCATTTTATTTGATAATGGAATAGTAGTAGAGTAGTTACCCAAATAAAGTTATACGAGTACAAAAATGTTGGTAGATAAACCGAAAATGAAAGGTACAAAAAAAATAAATAAATAAATCATAAAAAAATGTAATATAATTATAAAAAAATAAATTAAAACTTATAAATTAATAAGAGGAGTAACGTTTTTTGTTATTTATGAATTTTTAATATTTCTAAAATATCTAATATATTCCGTCCTCCAGCCCTCGTTGTTGGTCCAACAAAAAAGAAATCAGATATTTTAACATTTCTGTTACTTTATTGCTTACTATTTTTCACATGAATGTTTTGGCGTGTGCCCCCTTCCCCCTTCCCCCATCCCTCCCCCCTCCCAAAAAAAAAACTTTTAGTTTATAGATCAACTTATCGATCTAACATTTAATTTACATGTTGGATTAATTCAAAAAGAAGTCAGTCCCAACACAAGAGATCGTTTAAAAAGAGAGTAGAAAAAAAAGGGGCGTGTTATGTCTTCGTGATTTCAGAGATTTCTCATGTTCATGTTAGTTTCATAGCCTCTAAACCATTATCAAATTTCAACGTTTTAAGGGACCAATTTAAGCCATTTCGCCCATCATTTGCATAAGCAGATGGACGGAGAGAAAATGCTCGTTTAACATTGAAAGTCGCTTCCATTGCATTAAAAAAAACTTAAGCCTTATAAATTATAAATTCTGAGTACCTTCGTTAAAAGTTAGTTTCTCGTTACATCGTTTAAATTAAGCGATTTTATACGGGAATGAAGCAATTAAATTATTAGGCATAATTAAATTAGAAAAAAAAACGAACTATTTGTTGGATAAAAAGGGGACAGGACATTTATATGTAAAATTATATTTGTATATGTACACTACAAAAGGGTCCTTTTTGATAATATATAAAATGTATATGTAAATGTGTTTCGTGTATGTGTGTGTTATGGGAAAGTTTTGGATGCTTACTTATAACTGTACCTCGCTTAATACGATCGCAGGTGTTATAGTTGGATCCGGGAACTGGTGGCAATTTACGATTAGGTGGTGCAATATAACCCAATTCATCACGTAAATCGGGACGACGTTTATCCAAAGTTGTACCGGGTCCCATTGTCTGATTATAAACTACATCATCTAGAGAATTAATATTATGGCCGAACGGAAAACGAACGGTACACCAACAAAAAGGAAAAAAAAAAGAAAACAAACATAGAAAAGAAAAAAAAAACGCACGCATCCATCCACATACCCATCCACACACCCATCCACCCACCCATACACGCACACATGCACACAAAGAATGGAAGAAGAAGAAAACAGGAAACAAAAAACGAAAAAACAAAAAAGCAAAAATTATATAGATACTGAAGATGCTTTTACCAATGAGAGAAGAAAGTATTAGGATGGTATGGTTGAGAGTAGTAAGACGGGGGGTGGTAAGGAGATTGAGAGAGGGAATATATAGAAAGAGAAGAGGAGAGGATGGCATTATGGACGGAGCATAAATACAATGTCGTCTTTTTTCAATTTTCGTTTTCTTTTTAGCATTTTTTTTTCTTTTTTTTTTTCAAAATATCCTTTATGCTAAAATGGCATTTTTGATAGTTTGTTTTCTTCAATTTAAATTCATTATATGATGAAAATAGAGAGAGGGTAAAGAAAAATGGCAAATCAATTATTCCAGTAGTAGTATGATTTTTATTTTATTTTATTTGTACTTTTTTTCAAATACCTTTTAAGATAATAGACTGACTAAATGAAATAATGAATGAATTAATAATGTGTGAATATGAATGCGAATGTTTGAATGAAAAAGAGGATTTTTATTTATTATATTTTTGCGTTCTAAATCAGCCATCAGAATTATTCCCCAAATTGGTTGAAGCCTCTGTCTGTCTATATAAATTTGCTATAAAAATTTATAGAACGCAATTTTAAAAAGTACTTTGTATTTTGGCGTTCTACATCAGTCGTGGTAAAAAAAAGGGCATAAGAAGTTAGTGCAGACAAACAAGGGCTTAAGATGGAACCATCAGAATTATTCTCTAAATTGGTTGAAGCCTGCCTGTCCCTTTGTCTGTCTATATAAATTTGCTATAAAAATTTATAGAACGCAATTTTAAAAAGTACTTTGTATTTTTGCTACAAATGTTTCGGCCCAAAAGATATGAGAACCCCACTAAAAATAATTAGAAGCGGATTTCTCACATATTAGCGCCCTTTTTCACAAGGGAATTTAATGGAAAATGACATTTTTTTACCTTAATCAATAATTATATCAAATATATGACCTATTCGTACCTTCTCTATCCTCCAACATTACGTTTCATATAACAAAAGTTTCGAATCATTCAAAAATTATATTCTTAACTGTTAAAGTGTAGTGTAGAATGTAATTAAGAATCGGCTTTAACTGACTATTAACAACATTCTTTTAGTGGTTGTTTGTGTATTTTTTTTTTTTTTTTACCAATTTACCAAACCAAACCGTTCTTTAAAGGCCAGTGGAGAGTTGAGTAGTGGAGTTGACAAGATAACAAAACTATTAAAAGATTATTGAAAAGTCAATAAAATTTTTGGAAAAGCATCTTAGTTTGCATTTTATAATAATGATATGAAGAATAAGAAGATGAGATAAGATAAATATTGAACAGAAAAATTGAAACAATATTTCCAATATTTCCAATATTTCCAATATAAAAAATTAATGCAATACAAAAAAAAAACAACTTCTTTTTTTTGGTTTCATTTTTGATGATAATTTGATGATTATAATGATGATTAAAGGACTAAATTCTGATTAAAGGATTATTTATTTATTTACTTTTTTTATGCTTTTTTTTAATTTAGATTAGATTATTTTTTGTAGAGTAAATTTAGATAGAGCTTTTTATAGTTTAAATTAAATTTACTGAACAACAACATCTAACAGTGTGAAGGGGAAATGATAGAGAAAGAGAGATAGATAGAGATAGAGATAGTGATAGAGAGAAAGAGAGAGAGAGAGAGAAGAGAGAAAGTGATATGGTAAAGAAGAAATGAAATATAGAAATGTTAGTTAATACGAAGGCGCACATAAAAAGGATCGCTACTACGAGGCAAAAGATCGAGAGTGGTTGAATTGAAGGATTGTGATTAATCGGAGAGGTATTGATATATTTATATATAGATCCAATTATATATATCTCAATAAAATTTTGCATTGGTACTATTATTTTATATTTATTATTTACAAAGGATTATTTTGTTGTGTGTATTATAAAATGTTTAAAAATCTCTCTCTTACTCTCTTACTCTTCTCTCTCTCTCTCTCTCTCTCTATCTATCTAATATAATTATAATAATTTATTTAGCTGTTAATTAAATTAAATTAAAATTGATATATAAATTTATAAACGTCCTCTCTCTATATTATTATTATAAAAGAAAGATGGCAAACCATTTATGAAGGGCAAGCAAGGATATATAAAAGGCACCAAATATATTGGGTTGTTTAACAATAAATTTTTTGCCAATATAAAAGTCACATTGTGAAAAACGTTACTGGTCTAAACAAAATTATCCCAAAATTTCGAACGATCAAATTGATTTTACTGAGAAGCATCTGCTTAATTTTTTAAGACTTCATTCATTAAATTCATTCTTGTCTTTTGTGCTTGTGGTGTGTGTTCTAGTCCCTTCGGAAATAATACCAAATTATAGCACACACAATGTGCTAATGCCCATTAGGCCTCTCAAAGTAAACCCACTTTGTGTACTATAACGATTAAATTAAATTCATTTTCTCTGATTCCTTATATCATCTCTATCCGTCTGTCTATTTATCTGTTAATCATTATTAGACATGTATTTTGTATCAAAATTGTACAAAAATAGCTACAAGCAAACTCGAATTTTATTTGAGATAAAATCTGAAATTGAATATTATGAGCCAAACAAAAGCATACGGAAAAGGGGTGGGGTTATCTTTTTTTTTTATGAAAATCAACAATCAATTAATTAATTTCTAACTAAATAGCTGAGTATTTTGACCCGAATATAAATAAGCGTTTTAGTTGTACAAATATCTAACATTAATTATTTACATATTTATTATTACAATAAAATGAATGGAAAATGAAAATTTACATAAAAAACTTGTAACAATAAAAATCCCATTTAACATGAAAATAATCATTATTGAATTTTGAATTTATACCAAAAATACAAAACATGCGACGGATAGAGATAATATTTTTTGGCATGCAGTATATAAAAACAAGGTCAAAATATGTACGCATCACCCAGATATTTGTTAATCGCTTCGGGGATTAATCCATTTTGAAAAAAACTCTTTGTGTGGATAAAATTTTTAATGTTGAATAATTATTTACGAAAATTGACATCACCTTGGTCTAAATCGGTACATTTTTTGAACTTTCTGTCAAATTAAGAAATTACTTTAATTCCATTAGCCAAAATTATGTAGGGTTGGGCCCTTATCGACTATAAAAATTCTTACTTATTTCTACTTCTCGATTTGATGCCGTTTTAGTTCAATTTAAGTGCGAGAATTTGAAATGTTTTTGCCATAAAGCAAAAGAGTGACATTTATTTTAGCAACAAAGTCATTTATTGATCTAGACATTTAGAAAGACTGGCAATGACCAAAGATTAATTTGCCGGACACTTCCTGTAACTAACTCCAGATATGCAGCAACGTCATTTCAATTTTTAATTTCAATGGGTACTGCGTACAGAATGCACACACTTATCATCCAGTGTACTAATAAAAATGTAAAGTGAATGATTATTTTCGAGTGACTTTCGAATTGAAAAAAAATAACATTAAATAAACATATTTCTAATCTTTTCAATAACAATTCATGATGGAATATAACCATTCTTTAGTTACTTTGAAATTATTTGCATGTGAAACCATTTAAAATTGACGATCAAAAATTGGGCATTTAAATGGGAAGACCATTAAAATTGTTTGTTTAGAGTTTCGAATAAGATTTTAGGTGAAGTTTGGTAAAATTATTTTTTTTTCGAAAAGCCGGCTACATATAAGAAGAGGAGTGAAGGGTGGAGACTTTGAACCCCGTAAATGGCCCATTACAATCTCTTAACCATATCAAACCGTGATAGTTGTTAGAATTCCATTATAGCTTCAGAAATTTATGTTATCATATTTGGACATAAGAGAAGTAATTATGGATCGGATATTTATAAGGAAATGTGTTTTATATGCGGCGCGCATATTTCTAATATATCAAACCTACAATAAACATCCTTTTGTCCGCCACGTAAATCATCTGTACGTCGTCTTGATAAGGCTACACAAACTACAAGAATACCAACAGCAACCACAATAATTGTTGCTATTAATGGTACCATAAAATTTAGATCCAACCATTCGGGCATCCAGGCAGGTAAACGTATACGTGTATGTAAATTACCAGAACCTCGACCATCGTCCAATGGTGCAATTGTACCTTTTTTTTTATTTTTTTTTGTTTTTTTTGTTTATTTTGTTTTTTGTTTTTCGGTTGGTTGTTAATTTTTTTCAATTATTTTTCATGTATACAAATCATGCATATTTATATTTTGATAAAATTTTTCAAGCCATCAAATATCAAATAAAGCACGAGATTATATTTAGCGTGTGTGTGTGTGTGTGTGTGATATATTAACACGCCATAAATTATTACATTTTTTCATGATTATTGAATATAATTTTTATACAATTTAAAAATCAAAAATTAAAATGTAAACAAAAAACACACACACAAGTAGTCGTCAAAGTCATAGGAAAACAAAAAAAGAAAAAAATAGTAATAATAAGAAAATCAGGGAAAATTAAAAAATGAAAGAAAGAAAGAAGAAAAAAAGACAAAAAAAAACAAATGGACACAGCATTAATGATTATAATAATATGGATACCTTTGTGATGATTGCCTTTGCTACGCAGTATACAAATAACAACAATTGCAATAATTATGACCAAAAATGCGGCAACAACTGGCACCACCAAATTTAAATTGGATAATATGATCCGTATGGTATCTTCGGCCGTTAATTCGGGTAAATCGCGCGATGGGGCTATTGTACCTGAAACAACCCAAAGCAGCAAGTGCCAAAACAAACGCACAAAATACAACAACAACAACAACAACAACAACAAAACAAAACAAAATAATTAATAAATAAAAAAAATTAAAAGGAAACGGAAATGTAAATAAACCAATAAAAATGTAAGAATAACAACAACAACAACTACAACAAGAAATATCATTTAACAAAAAGTCGAGGGAGAATAACAGATTTTTTATTTATGGTTTAAACGAATGCCAATTGTTATTACTTCATTTTCAAGTATTATAAAACACCACGATAAAAGTGTGATATATTATATTTGAAAAGGTTTATTTCGTCTGTTTTTGGTTTTTTTTTGTTTTCGTTTTTTTTTTTCGTTGCTTTTCCGTTCCTTGTTTCATTTTAACAAAATCAAAATCAAAAAAGCCGAAAATATAGAAAAAAGTAGAATAAGAAAAAACTCTGTGTTGAAATGCTTCAAACATTACCTTTGTACCTTTAAAATATATATACAAATATATTTTAAAAAAATATTTAATAGAAATTTCTTAAAAAAAAAACAAAACAAAAAAAACTGAAATTATTTTCTCCGCACAAAAATTAGTTATCAATATTTGTAAGCTAATAAATGCAATTTGTTTAACTTTCTTCTTTGTTCTATTTTCTTATTTTTTATTTATATTTATTAATAATTAATTAAATTAAATTAATTTATTTATTTATATAAATTAATTAATTAATAATTAATTAATTAATTAAATTAAAATAATATAATTAATTAATTAATTAATTAATTAAGTCCAATTTAATTAACAATTAATTTAATTTATTAAATTGCTAATTATTATAATTAATTAATTAATTAATTAATTAATTATTCATAATTAATTAATAATTAATTAATAATCAATTAATTAATAATTAATAATCAATTAATTAATAATTAATTAATAATTCATAATTAATTAAATTAAAAATGACTTAATTAATACTTAATTAATTAAATTAAATATTAATTAATAAAATTAATTATTTATTAATAATTAATTAAATAAATTAATTATTAATCAATAATTAATTAATTAATAATTAATTAATTTAATTTATTAATTGGTAATTAATTAATTGATAATTTAACTTTATTGACTTGACTTTATTTTTATACATATGTAAAATTAATTCTATGTAGATTAAAGTAGAGAAATTGGTATTTTATAAAGTTTTTTTCTTTTTGTAATTCATTATGAAAAAAAACCAAAAAAATAGCTTTATTTCAAGTGCTAGGGAGGCAGAAAAAAAATCTATAACATAAAAAAAAATGTGTAATGTTTAATGCTCTCCCTCTTCTGAGTGATGGCCACTGCTACAATAAAGATATCGTTAATATTCAAAAAATAAAAAAAATTAGAGTTTAGAAAGTATGCAAAAAAAAATTGTAATAAAAATTTTGATGTAAAAATGTGTATTAAAAAAATGGATTTAGAAAATGGAATCAAAAAATGGAAATAAATAAATGGAATTAAGAAATGGAATTAAGGATTGACTGGTGCCAAAAAATGGTCTCAAAAAATGGAATCAATGAACTAAAATAAATAAAAATGATCTCTTCGATTTTACTTTGCATTTTTTTTGTTTTGATTTTGTTTCTCATATGAAAAAAAAAAACTAAACGAAATAAACTTTTTCAATTTGTTTTTTGTGTTACTCTTTTAAGCATCATCATATATTTTTACATTCGTTAAATAATTTAATTGAATAATGATTATACTTTTTGTTGTTATTCTAACACAAATTCTGTATAAATGATTTTTCTTGATTTTCTCCATTTGATTTTTTAAATTAACTAACATGAAGAAGAAGCACTTGCTGACAGTTGTTGCAGGGACAAATTTCGTAAATTATTGAGATAATTTCTTAAAAATTTCTTATTTATTGCTTTTCTTTAAAACCCCATTTTATGATTTACTTTTCTCTTTATTTGTTTTATAATGATTTTTCATAAATATATGATATAAACAAAAATTAATAATGAAAAATTAAATTGAACAAAAAAAATATTGTTATGGCAATTTATACGAAAAATACAATATAAATATAAATACAAATATTCTAATAAAAATGGATGCGTGAAACAAAATATTAAACATGAATAATAATTTAATTGTGATTTAAATGAAATGATGGATATAAAATGACGGAAATCAAAATATGAAAGCATGATGATGATAATGATAATGATGATAAATCCTACACAAATCCAAATTTCTTAATTCCATTTTTATCACATTGATTTAATAGTCAAAAAAAGAGAGTGAATTAAAATTTTGTAAGAATTTACATTATGGAACTGACATCGATTTGTCGATATTTTACTAACAATTATTTGTTCGTTGTACAAATAATTGTGTACAAAGAACTTTCACTCAAAACGTGTCTTTCCGTTTACAGTGTCTATGCTGTCTATGTTTCATAAGTGTACTGAAGAGCATTTTCAGGGTATATGACTAGATATAAAGCATCTGAAATGTTGACTGAATAAAATAAATTTCCGTCTAGTAAATTCTGATAAATAGTCACATAAATTAATGGATCAGTGATGTATTAAAAAAAACTTTTCTGAATTCTTATGAAAACGTATTAACCACGAAACTTTGCTGCCAGTAATTAAAATTATTTTGACATGGAATGCGACGACTTTAAGTTTGATTGTTTCGGATCCATCTATCCCATTATTAAAATCTATTGGTTGTGCGGAAGCTGAAACAATTTATTTCAAAATATATACATTCTTTAATTAGCTCGTAGAAATAGGAAAGAAAAGAATGCTGCTTGTATCTGAAGTGCTAAATGATATTTTCAAACTTGCACTAAACTCAAAAATACTAACGTAACGTACGTTCGCTTTTATATTTTCCACAAATGCCAAAAGCGGCGAGGATAGATGTTAGTACATGAAATATGAGTGCTATTTTTAAAAAATGCATAACTCAAAACACCGAATCGAATGATGAAAATCATAATAACATAATCAAAAGTAAAAGGGAATAACAAGTAAGCATTTTATAGTCGGTCAAGACCGACCGATTTTTTTATACCTTACACCACTTTGTCTGAAGCGACTACGAAATCAAGTAAACAAATAACAATTATGCTGAAATACAATTCAGCAACAATTTGCGTTAACATATATATTTAAAATTGTACAATTTTTTCCAAAAACGACATTTTTTTTGTAAGAAAGTCAGGCGTTATGTGGGGCGTAGTCGTAAAAATCAACTGATTTTATTCATTTTTAATAAGGTTCGCCTCTGAACAAAAATACAACCGTGTGATTGATACTTGAACACATACTTACAGACGGACAGACGCACAGACAATCCTAAATTGTATCAGAAAGTTATTCTCTGAGTCGAGATAGGTCCAATATAAAACGCAGTGGATCTACAAACATCTGCATAAACTTATAAAAGCTTGTACCACAAGTGGTGTAGAGCATAAACATATTGATTTTCAGGGTTTCATTGGTATTAATGAATGTTGTGATAATGGGAGAATATATGGTGTGGGTGAAGGACTAGTAGTGCTATAAGTGTAAAACTTAGTCACATACTAAACATTTTGCTGTACACCAATGCTACTATAATACATAATCTCATGTACTCACAAACTAAGGCAATTCAAAACAAATTGCATTTATTGCAAGAAAAGAATAATAAAAATGTGTTCATTGAAAATTTAAAGAAAAAAAAAAAAAACGAAAAAAACCGACTTTCACTTGATTTCACTTAAATTATATTTAGTAAAATATTCAAGATGAATAGTAAAAAGCTTGGTGCATATTTTTTAAATAAATATTTGAACAGAAAAGACGCCATTTAAACGAAAAAATTAAAATTTCACAATTTTGAAAAAGCTTTAAAAAAGTAAAAACATCCAAACCAAAAAAAAAAAAAAAATAAAACTATTGAGAAAATAAGCCGCCATAATTTATATAAATTAATAAAAATTTCTTCAAAACTAAATACATAATTAAAAAATTAACAAAAATTATTTTATTTTATATCGAAGTTAATTTTGTGTTATTTGTATATTTTTTGTTTCATTGAAAATATATGCAAGAAATTCTTGTATATATATTTTCAATTAAAACGAGCGTAGTCACTTTAACACATAATAAATGTACAAAAGCAATGTTTATTAAAAAAAAAAAATAAAACAAAAAAAGTAAAATGAAGAAGCAGATAAGTGATTAATTAAGAGGAAACTGATTATTAATACCTCCAGTAACGGTTAATGTAGCAAAATCGTATTCAGCGACAGTAAAACCAGCCGAATTGTGTGCAGTTATTCTTAAATTATACCAAGTGGCTGGCTCCAAATCTAATACCACATAATTATTATCAGGCTTTACATTATTTGAAATTTGATTCCATTCAATTTGATCACTTTTGGGAAAAATCAATGCAAACGAAAAAATTGCAACAAAAAAAAAACCATGATGAGCATAATAATAATAATAATAATAATAATATTTCTTCAAACCGTTTCTTATTCTCTACAACGAAATGAGACATGGGGCAGCCACCATCTTTCCACGCTTTGAAATGTAATGATACTGAATTTGATGATACTTCAATAAAACGAGATTTCTCAGGTAATTTTGGTTTATAACCCTTTGTGCGTGTATTTAATATATCAGAAGCTTCGCCAGCGCCAATGCTATACAAGAAAAAAGAAATTTTATAAAGTGAATAATGAATGCCTAGGGAAATATTATGTTCATCAATAGAATCTACTTATTAAAACCGGTTGCATAGACTTGATAACGTGATCCACATAATAGATTATCAATTGTATATTTTTGGGCATCAACAGATACTTCAGAAGTTTCCCATTCACCGAATTCTTAATGAAAACAAAAAGGCAAGGGGATCAATACATGTAAAATTATTATAAATATGAATAATTTTTAATAAGCCAACTAAACTCAATAGCACATCAATGATTTATGTTGGTTGTAGAATAATTGATTTACCTGGTTTATAATGTATTGTATAACCATGTAATGGAGCAGTATCACCTTCATGAGGCTTCAATTTGACGGTTAATGAATCTGTAGTGGTGGCAGATAATGTAACTTGAGGTGATTGTGGTGGTGCCAATATAATTAATTTATGTGTTATGGAATCTTTAGCAATTGAGTTTTCAGCGTGACAAGTATAATCGCCAGCATCTTGACGATTTACCGATTTGATTAACAATGATCCATCTGGTAATATACGCATACGATCATTACCAGAGAATTCAATACCCTTAATTTTCCATGTAATTTCTGGTTGTGGAGATCCAACAGCTAGACATGGCATTTTAGCATCTTCTTTAAATGTGGCAGTGAATGTATCATCGAATGATGCTATTTTGGCAGGCACTTGATCACTTGGTATGGCAATAATACTTTTTGATTGTTGTCCTTCGCCAATATTAGTACTGGCCGTTACCCAAAATTCATATGGTCTATTCTTTTCTAAATCGGTTGCTTCGTAACTCATTTGATAGTGGGGTATTTTTTGACCTTTTGGTTCACCTTCAGCACCTTCAATTTTAGTGTAGACAGTGTATTGTTGAATTATACCATTAGGTTGGGCTGGTGGACGCCACGATACTAATATGGCCGATTGTCCCATAACTAAAGCTTTAACATCGGTAGGAGCTTCAGGAACTATAAAAAAAAACAATTCATGATTCACTTTTTACTATAATCCTTAATTATTTTTAATGTTTACCATCTGGTTCAGTTTGGCAATGTATGGGAGCGCTTCGTACACCATCTCCACCAGCTGTTGTAGCCAATACTTGCATAGTGTAATTAGTGTATTTCTTTAAGCCATGTAATACAGTATCAGACGAAGCAGTCTTCTTATAATGGCGTTTAGTTTCATCTTAAAAATTGATTCAATAGCAAATTTTTGCCGCAAAACGAAAATATATTTTCTTTTTCTACTTACCATACCATTCGTCACTGGGTGCATAAACAACTTTATAGGTCTTGATGACACCATTAGCCGATTCTAGTGGTGGACTAACCCAACTAACTCGTATTGTTTGTGAGGTTAAGGTTGTACAGGCAGTGTCACTGGGTGGTTGGCTGGGTGTACCTTCGGCAGTAAATTGTTTCTCTTCATCACTTAATGGGCCAGCACCGATTTTATTAAAAGCTTGTATTACAACCGAATATTGTGTGTAGACTCGTAAATTATTCAATTCCAAACTATGCTCTTTGCCTTCTTCAGTTAAGAAATTTACCGTTTCAAAAACGTATGACGAATTGGTGTTCGATAGTTTGTATCCGATATAATAACCTAAAATTTCACCATTCCATTCTGAACGTGGTGGTGGCTTCCACATAACTCTTAATGTTGTTTGATTAACTGGTTCCACTTTAATGTTTTGTGGTTTGCCAGAGGGCGCTTCTTCTGCTGTAATTATAGTTACAGCCTCTGAAGATTGTGATGTACCAATATCATTTTCAGCAACAATACGTATATTATAGGTAGTTGCTGGACTTAATTTTTGTACTTGAGCTTCTGTTGTATGACCAGGAACCATGACGCGATCAATTTCGTCCCAGGAAGCACGAGAACGTTTAAATTCAATAATATAACGTATAAGAGGTGAATTGCCATCGTAGGGTTGTGACCAACTTAATTGTACTGAACGTCCAGATTTGTCTAAAACTTTCAAGGCATAAGGCATTTCTGGTACCTCTTGTATAATCATATTGATACTGGCATCATCCGAACCAAATGCATTAGTTGCTA
Organism: Melophagus ovinus; assembly: GCA_023089585.1. Lineage (NCBI taxonomy): Eukaryota > Metazoa > Arthropoda > Insecta > Diptera > Hippoboscidae > Melophagus > Melophagus ovinus. The sequence continues at coordinate 4,445,716 of JAKKIB010000176.1, read as the reverse complement.
CGCAAGTGAACAGAGCAGAATCGGATCGTTCAGTTCGTTTTATTGATAAGCTTGACATTACACCAGTTGATAAAATTTCTTCCCGTATAGTATAACGATTATCATTTTTAGGATCTAAGCGCATATTATTCATATTCCATAAAATTCCTATGGGCTTTTCACCTTTGGCTTCACATTGCAAAACAGCCGGTTCACCACGTCGTGCAGTTTGATTACGTAATTTTTCAGTGAATTCAGGTGGAGCTTGAACGCTTATCATTATTACGGCTGATAGACCCGAACCAATACCATTAATAGCTTCACATAAATAATAACCTTCATTAACTTTTTGTATATTATCAATATGAAGAGTCCCTTCTTCAACACGAATATTATCATTCTTTTTCAAATCTTTATACTCTCCGGGACTATCACCTACATCATCCAAAACAATAATATTTCAGATTAAATTCTTATATAATAAACAAGAAAGCCATTATATCCTATACAATATATATGGCCGTAATCAATTTTTGAATACCCACCACTATTCTCCACCTTTCACTTTCAATCCTTTATTATTATTATAAGTAAAATGTTTCAAGTAAAAATATTACAAATTTTTGCCCCCAAAATGCGCAATTGTTGTTTTTCATTATGAATTTCTATGTCTCGGAATCAAAATGGCACAAGGGGCGTGCCTCTTCACCAATTTGACTTAGTACAACAATATTCTTTCATTACGGTTTCTTTTTTTTACCAAAATTGAAGCAAAGTCAATGTCATTAGCACGATACAAGCCACTTTCCCCCTCCATATACATAGATAGTCGGACATAGTTTGATCGATAGCTAAGTAAAAATGCTTTAAAGTCTGTCTAACTTTTTAAATGATGGTGTGGTGGGCATAAGCGATTATTTTTAATATTACAACCTACCAACAGCTTTCTTCCAAGTTATTTGAGGTTTGGGGAAACCATCGGCTTTGCATTCAACTTTAGCATCTGAGCCTTGAGCGAAAGCCTTATCAGTTGGTTCTAAAATCCATCTTGGTGGTACTGTTTAATTTTGTTGTTTATTTTTTTTTCCATCACACATTTTTTGTTTGTTACATTTTTACAATTGTAAACAACAACAACAAAAACAAAGAGAAAAATATTAAATTTATATTAATGAAAATTCGAGAAATTTATGTAATATTTTAATTAACTATACACAAATATACATTGAAAAAGCATGCGGTTTGGATATTTCATTCTTTGGACATTTAAATACAGACAAACAGATGGACAAAGCTTTTCGAGTAAAATGAAATAGATCATTAATTATAAGGAATCGAATACTACATTTGGAACTATTTCATTTTCTCTTTTAACAATTTTACAATAGAAATCTGAGAGAGAGTTGGTAATTTGGAATTTTGAATTTATTTGAAATTCTCGTTAAAAATATTGCTGGTTTCCGTCCATCCCTTCATTTCTTTATTGATTTAAATGAGTAATTTTGAAATTGAACAGCTCTTACTAATAAAAATTAATGTTAATTAATTTGAGCTTTATCTTTAGCCAGAAGGATTCTTATAATACCGAATCTGTGACTTGTGGAACTCATATTCTATTTACTTGAAATTTCGACATTATTTATTCAAAAATTAAAACATTCTCACTTAATTATTTAATTTATTTTTATTTTTTGCTTTAATTATTTACTTCATCTCTCAGTAAGTTTAATTGTAAAATTGTTAATTTGATGCTTTGGTCGCTTATTATCTAAAAGATATGACAGAGCAAATTAAAAGAACTAAAAAGTTTGCAAGCTAAATTTTTCTTTTTAGTAAAAAACTAAAGCATAAAAAGGACAACAGAAATTGTTTGGATTAATAACATAATAAATAAATAGTAATTAATTAAAATTAGTGCAATTAATATACAAAATATAAAAATTTGCATGCAAAAATAAGTAAAACGGAAGTGCCTTGGTTTAACTAATAAAACCAATAAAAAGAAGATCCTTTTTTTATGTGATAACTTGTACATCTTATCTTATCTTATAGATAAATATCTATCCAACCACCCAACCAAAGAGAGATGATTTTAAAAAATATTCAGAAGAGATGAAGATCACTTTATCATAAAGTCATTTTGAAACTGTGTTCATAAATTTAAAGTTAATTCGATAAATGGAGCGGATATGGACCATCCAATTTATAATGCATAAGCCATCATGTCTAATAATGATTAATTGATTGATGGAAACAGTTAGCTTTTTATATGCTAAATAAAAATTTCTCAAATTTAAGGGAACCACCGCAGAAAAGTTTATTATTTGAAATGCGAACTTTGTTGTGGTCATCTTGATTTTTCTTGTTTGATTCAAATTGAAAATATAAGAAATAATTTTGTGAGAAAAAAAGAGTAGACGCGACGACAACCAGGCACTTCGTTTTTTTTTTGTTAATATTATTTAGCTATATAAATAATTGTTATTATTGCTTTTTTTAACAAAATGTAACTGAAAGTTAAATGAAATGAAAGGATTTATTTAAGGATATGGTTTTGTCATGATTAAATTATAAACAAAGGATTATGGAGCACAATTAAGGATGGTAAGGATGTGAAAGGAAACAAATGTGAAAATATTGCTGCAGTGTAAAAGTACTGAGAGAATGGTGATGGTGGTGGTGGTACGAAAGATTTCTTTTGATTTAGACTTTGAAATATTTCTTATAATACGTATAGTGCTTAATATGCTTAATTTGGACTTTGATGATGATAGATAATGGATCGAATGAAATGAAACATGGGACACAACAATACATTCCTTTCATAACATTTCTTTCATACTCGAATCTAGCACTAACTCTCTAAACGATTATGGAATGTGAGAGGAAAGTAATTAATCTTTAGTCGTGAGGAGGAGATTCTTCTTCTTCTTTATTTTAGAGAGGTGAAGAAGATATGTATATAATTTTTTTTATTAAAGCATGAGTGAATAATTGTGAAGCACAAGGGTGAATGCACGTTAATCAATTTTCAAAATGGTCTATTTATTTTTCTGCTTCTTTTTCTGTTTATAACATTACACACACACACACACACACATATATATATATATATATATATATATATATACATATATATATTATTACATACTTTTTATGCATTTTTTTTTATGGGACCATTAAATTTTGTTGTTGGGCATTAATAATTAACTATTTATTCTACCTATTTTCAAAAGATCCATCCAAAAATATCCATGAGATGTAATTATATTATAAAAATATACGTTTAACATAAACCTCTTTATTAATTATTATTGATACTATTTCCAACAGTGATTCATAATCACTTTGTCTAACTATCTATCTGTCGGTCTGTCTGTCTGCACTTTTAATATGGCTAGCCATTGAATCTTCTTAAAGAATTTAAGGCCCAAATTTTGTATATCCATAAACTCAATAATCGAGTAAGATCGAACACTTTACGACCATTTATAAAACCCTACTTTCCTTCTAATAAAAATCCCTAAAAAATATTATTTTTTTAATGTTAAATTTGTGTACAAAATTTTAGGTCCAGGTTTTATACATTGAATGATTATTATTTCATATAAATTGATCTCATAAAAATATATCATCTAATGAGATTTTATATAAATAATATATATAGACATGTGTACCGTATTATATTGTCTTAAAATCCTATTTTTACAATTTATTGTACTGCTCTATTTTGTGATGGTGATGGTGGTGTTGGGATACGCTGATACTTTAAAATAATTTCAAAAAAAAAAAAAAAAAAAAAACAAAACGAAAAAGAAACTAAAAAATAAGAAAATTTTAGGGGGAGGGGGAGAGAATTAATATATCTGGGGCAGACCGACCACGATTTACCAAAGTATCAATAATTTACTGAATTATAAACAAATTTTATTGGATTTATTGTGATTGCTATAGCAGAATCAAAGAGCTCTGATGATATTAGGAACCGAAAGGCTTTGGTAATTCCTGGCTAGTGAGTGAGGAGTAATTATTGCCACCACACCATCAACGATCTCAATAAATTTAAATTTCAACAATGCTTCGTCTAGTGGTACCTTTCACTTTTAATATTGACCATTTACTAGTTGTGCCAGCAGTATTATTAGCAATGCATGTATAATTTCCCGAATCCCCAATATATGTATGACGCAATGATAATATCAATGTATACTCGTCAATTTTATGATAAATGGAACGTAACAATGGTTGACCATCTTTAAGCCAATAGATATCAATTGGTAAATCCCCTGAGGTGACCATACACATGACGCGTACAGCTTGACCACCATTAACACCATTTGGATTAAAATGGAATTGCTCAATTTGAGGTAATTCTACAATGAATATACGCACGAATCCCATACGAAGTTACACGATGTCATACAGTATGTAACGATGTGATAAACGATGCGATACAATGCGATATAATGCGATGCAAAATTTAAGGACAAATTAGATAAAAATTATTGCAAAATGTAATTATTTGAAAATGTTGAAAACAAATATGGCAAATATAAAAATTTTGAGTACACCCAACGTCTCTTGTCTATATAAAGAAGATTGTTGGTTCGGTGATATTATTGCGCGAAAAACAAGTGAAATGTTGGGCAGTTCAAAAAAAAATATGCAGTGTTTAAGGGATTCATGAAATAAGTGATTGTGATTGTGATCATAAGAAGAATCAATGAGTAAAATAGAGCTAGACCACATTCCCACAAAATTGTTTATTGCATTACTTCTATTAGCAAGTAGCAAATTTTTTTTATCAGAAGAAACAAAAAAAAAAATAAAAATTAATAACAAAAGAATAACAAGAGAATTATATTTGGCTAAAGCCAAATCTTGTACAGCATTCACCACCTTTTCAGTCACCCATTTAATCAAACTTTGATATAGACGAACGTGGCAATAAACCATAATTGGAACATTTCAATAGAGATGTTTTCAACGTAGATTTTACCGTATACTGCGGACATGCACTCTGATCGATTTAATATAATCTCAATAGCAAGTTGCGTGCTAGGATTTGCAATATTTATGTGAAATTTTTAATCCATTCTGAGACCTTTACAATCAGCTATTGATCAGACTAGGCCAAGACAGAAAAAGTTAGATAGATGGACAGACAAACAGTTATGGCTAATTTGATTATGGCAAAATTGACTCACTGGATGGTGAATCGAGGAATGTAGTGAACATGAAAGCGTAAAATGCATCACACATACACACAAAACAGAACACACAAACCCTTAACAATTAAAATGGTGGAAACCTCTGTTACACCGGCTCGATTGGCGCCCAAGCATTTATAATTGCCAGCATGATCACCTCGTACATTTTCTATACTTAAAACTGAGCTACGTTTACTAAGCATTATTATATTAATATCGCCACTGCCACTGCCACTACCACTGCCACTACCACTGCCACTACCACCTCCACTTCCATAACCATTTCCATTTACACCTTTACTACCATTTGCAGCAGCATTATCCTTGCGATAATACGATGTAATAGGCTCATCATTATATAACCATGTTATATTGAATGGTGTATCACCGTGTAAAACCGCACAAGTTAATTGAAAATAATCACCAACAAATAAAGGTGTATTATCATTATTTGAAGGTAAGGGAGCCAATTTTGGGGGCACTTTAAATGATATAGGCAAGCAAAACACACAAAAAAAAAAAAAGAAAAATCATAATAATTTATTCTAAAATTTTCATACAAACTTTAAATTAAGAGAAGAATAAAAAGTAGAATAAATAGTGGCAGTAGTTAGTTAAAAAGGACGCACAAGCGCACGCACAAAATAGTTTTGTACCCTCAACAACTAATTCTCTCAAAGATTGACAAAAAATATAATTCATTCCATTTTGATTGTTATACCATTAACAATTAATGTTGCCGTATAATTACTAACACCGGCCGCATTTTTACCAACACAAGTATAATTGCCAGCATTTTTCGCTTGTATGGATTCAATTGTTAATGCTGAACCACGTGAGCCCATTTTCGATATTTGTATACCAAATTTTTTTGCAGCATAAGTTTCATTAAGTTGCCTTTGATTAAAATACCAATAAATTAATAAAGGATGATCACCATGTATGATGGAACATTGTAATGTTGTATAATCGCCCGGATAGAATGTTTTTGCACCGGCCGTAAATGGTGAAATTTTTGGTAGAACTTTTTTTTTTTTTTGTTTAGTTTGTTTTTTTGATTTAGATACAAAGAGAAAATAAATTTCATTAAAAATATGCTTTAGCATTTTGAATACTTTTATAAGATTCATGCCAAAATTTGGTCTTCATCCTAGAAATTTTTCAATGTGAATCATTAGTTCTTTATAATCAGCAACCAGAGATTGGTGAGAGTTTCTATTTATTAATGGCAGCAAATGAAGCATTGAAAACTTTATAAAGTACATATATTCTTGCTAATTATTTAATGAGAATCGAGTTGAATATGACCCGTCTCTCTGTCTGTCTGTCTGTCTGTCTAATTGTCCATGTATTGTTAACATTCTTCATCTGATCATAAAACCAAATTTGAAATTCTAGCACACAATTTGTGATTGATTTTATGTAAAATCAGTTAAAAGACACGCCCATAATGCAACATGCACAAAGAACATCTCTGTTTTTATATAGTTTTTTGCTCATTACTTGTAAATAGCAAAAGGTAACTCTAAAATATTAAGACCCTTGGTCTACAATATCTATAGGAAAATAATGACGCATAATGCGGCCACATCTTCACGAAATTACCAATATTAAACTTGTTTTTTCATTTTACTAAAAATTATTATTTTAATATAAAGGATGACTCATTTTATATGACTGACAATAAATAATGGACGGTTTTTGAGAAATTACCCGAAAAATATAATACATTTGCTTTTCATCATTCTCATTAAATTTTCTCATTATATAAAGTAAAATGATTGTGTACACATCGATTCCTTGACCATTTTACATGGTGAAAAAAATTTTTATCTGTTCGTCATAGCAAAAGTAGTGTGAAGTCAAAATACATCAAACAACACGAAACTTAAAACCCTGTCAAAACTGTTTGAGATATTGAAAATAAGTTTTAAGGAGGATGATTCGCTAAAAAAAAAATCAGTCTATTCACGAAATATAAAAATATAAAATGGGGGGTAGGCAGGATAATTATAAGGCTGCTCAGGCTACTAAGGAAATGTTTAAGTAAAATAATTTGCTTAAATGAAATTGAAAGAAGAATAAAGAAAAACTATATCACACTAATTTAATTTAATTTAATTAAACTTAATTATAGAAAGAGGAATAAAAAAAAAGAAGAATAAGCGTATACCAATAACTCTTAATTGCACGGTATAAGTATCTTTGCCAGCTTGATTAGAGCCTTGACATGTATAATTGCCAGCATTTGAATAATTAACATTTTCAATTGTTAAAACGCTACTGCGTCGTCCCAATTTTGAAATTAAAACAGCATCCTTATTATTAGAATAATTATTATTATCCTCGATGTTGCTATTAAATAATGGTTGATTATTAAATGTCCATAAAATATTTAAGGGTAAATCGCCCTCAGTTATTGTACATTGATATGTAATATATTGTCCCAAGTGTACAACATTTGGTGGGCCAGTTGAAAATGGTGATATTTTAGGTGGCACTATAACAAAAAAAAAAAAAAAAAAAAAAAAAAACGAAAGGAAAGGAAAACCATAAATAAATGGATGAAAGGGCCGAGAATGGGCACGGCAATGGGAATGGTGATGGGGAGAGTGGTGGGAAGATTGGGGGAGGGCACGCAGTTTGGATTAATTTATTATAATATTTCATTTTCATATATAAATATAAAAAATAAATCAGCAATTTTGTAACAGTTAAAGTTGCTAGTAACAATTCAAGTTCTAGCCCTAGGGCTTGTTGCCATAACAATACGTGATACGTGTCAAACCTTCTGAATATTTATTTATAATGTAAAAAGATGATAATGGAATGGTTTGGATTGGGACAAGGGTCTACATTTATAAATTTAAGAAGAAAATACTAAATAAATAAAAAATACTATTCTAGCAATAAAGTTGCCATAGAAAGAATTCCTACCATTAACCACTAAAGTGGCCGTATATTCTGTTGTCTGAGCAATATTGCGCGCTTTACATGTATAATTTCCAGCATTATTACCATTCACCGAATCTATAGTTAGTACATTAACTTTTTTACCAAGTTGTACCGTTGACACACCCAAATAATCGCTTAAAGGATAATCGTTAAAAAGCCAATTTATATCAATTGGCAAATCTCCCGTTGATATAGTGCATTGTATGGTCACAGAATCGCCAAAATTAGCTGGCTCTTCACCAAATTCGAATGGTGTTATTTTGGGTGGGGCTAAATAAATTATATATAAACATTATCCATCATATCATTAAGATCATCAATCATCATCAAAAAGGTAATGGTTTTGTAATTTTTTTTTTTTCTTGAAGGATAAAAAGAAAAAGGTGGAGGCAAATCTTAAAATTAGCATAAATTATTGTCTCTACAATTGTAATTATTTATTAAGTATTTAATTAAAAAATATTCTTTTATTGGCACACCATTAACAATAAGTTGAACGGTATGATGTGCACGGCCAGCCCGATTTATAGCCAAACATGTATAATTGCCCACATGACCGGCATGTACAGCATCTATTGTTAAAACGCTGGCACGTTTACCACTTTTTAATATATTAGCAACACTACCATCGTAACCATAATATGATTCCATTGAAACATTATTATATAACCAAGTTATATTAACTGGCATATCACCCGATGATATCAAACAATTAACTGATACAGAATCTTCAAAATTTATGATATCATCACCAAAATTAAATGGAACTATTTTGGGTGGCACTAATAAACAATAAAAATATATATATATATATATAAATATAACGAAACAATAATATGCAAAATAAATATATAGATATTTGAGATGAGGCAAAAATCGAACATCATTATTTTTCCTCCAAAATTTCATATAATTCTTACATAAAATCATTATTTTACGAAGGCCGAATTTGAACTTTCTACCTTAGTGTACCCTAAACCTAGATTTTAAGTTTAATTTTTATAAAGAGAAAAAGTTGATCGTAAAGCAACACCTGACTCTTCTGGGGTAATGATGGAAATATCAAAATTCAAGAACTGAACACGAGCAATGGAAAAAAAAAATTATCTAGACTTTAGTTCAAATTCTAGCAATTTTTACTGGAAAAATACAAAAACAACAATGGCCTCGCAAATATTACACGTTTAAATCAATGTTTCAGCAATTTTTGGTTCTAAAGGCGAATGCTGCAGATCCTATAAAAATTATAATCAATTTTTGGTCAGCATTTAAGGACACTCGCACTAAAATCGATATTACAAATGAGTCTTGATTTGTTATCTACGTTCACCAAATGTAATAAGAACTTTTAGATGCATGTTATTGTGGGAAATATTTAAATTTAACCGTAATCAAAAATTTAGCTTTCAAATTTAGCCGGGATGTATGGGCGAGGAGAGAGGAGTATATTTTAAAAAAATGTACTTTCTAAAGAATATTTTCATATAAAATAAAGAAGAGAAATAATTGAAAAAAAAAACAAAAAATTTAAAGAAAAAGAAAAAGAATTGGAAACTCAAACCATTCACAATGAGTTGGGCGGTATGTTTAGTTGATGACCATAAATTTCTAGCTTTGCAAGTATAATTGCCCACATGTCTGGCATTAACTGCATCAATCATCAGTACGCTTAAACGTTTGCCCATTTTGGTTTCCGTAATACCCGAATATGAATTGATTGGATAATCATTGAATGTCCATTCAATGTCTAATGGTAAATCACCTGAGGCCACTAAACAATTTATCGAAACTGAATCTTTAAAATTGACAGGCTCATCACCAAATTGAAAATGTGCTATCTTTGGAGACACTATAAACACATAAAAAAATATATATATTTGAAGAAACAACACAAAATACTCAAAATTTCATTTAGGAAATGGAAAATAGCGGCGCTTGGGCAGAATGGAAATAAATGAAAAAAAAAACAAACTAAAGAAATCTACTTAAAAAAAATTTAAATAATTGTATTTTAATATTTATCTCAATTTTAAGGTTATATTCAAATATAATAGAATAAGTATAATAGACAAAGTAAACAATAAAATACCATTAACCACTAAATGAGCTGTAGAATTAACGGCGGCTGCATAATTTTTAGCTACACAAGTATAATTCCCAGCATTACGTGCATTAACATTATCAATGGTCAATATACTGGTACGTTTACCACCTTTAACCACAGTTACACCCGAATATGAGCTAATACCATAATCATTAAATATCCAATCAATATCGATGGGTAAATCACCCGATGATACAAGACATGTAACCGAAACTGAATCCTCAAAATTTACTGGTTTTAAGCCAAAATCAAATGGTACAATATTCGGTGGTACTTTAAGAAGAAATTTACAATTCACAACACTCAATGAAATCGAATGATAAGTGAATAATGTGTTTAGAATGAAAGGAAGATGGGAATTTGATTGGCGGAAATGAAGCTTGGAATGATATTTCAATGTAAAGGTGAAAAATATATATAAAATATATATAAAAATATGAAATTACAACAATTCGGTTTTTATTAAAATCTCATTATTCTTCTGTAAGCGACAAACGAGCACCACACCTACCCTTTAAATATAAAAACGTTAAAGTCCATAGAGACCAACCAAAATAAATATTTTATAACACTATTTTGTTTCAATCACATAGAAACTCATAAAAATGCACAACAAAAATTCGTTTTATGTGAAGGGAGAAATAGAAGAAGGCAGTTACCAAAAATACTCCGATCTCTGGAGCAAATTTGGTAGAAAATTAATAAAAAAATTGTCAAATTCTTTTATGAAGCATTATTGTAGAAATTAATCGATCTTAAATATCTTTAATGAGGTTCTTCTTTTTTTTTTGGCATCAAATATCATTCAAATTGCGGGACAGACAACAGAGACAGAGACAGATCAAAGATAGCAATTTAAATCAAAACAGAATTGATCCATTTCGCACAAGTTTCTACTAACTTCTGTCAGGTTACAATTACACTGCTACTTATAATAATAATGACAATAATAATAATAAAAATACTTAATAATAATGATCGATCAATAATAGCCCACTAAAAAGAGCGTTTCGCATAAGAATAAATAATACCCTTAACTACTAATTGGGCTGTATAATTGACGGCATCTGCATGATTTTTCGCTTTACATGTATAATTGCCGGCATGCCTTGCCTGAACATTATCAATTGTTAAAACGCTGGTACGTTTACCACTTTTCATGATGGCGATGCCTGAATATGAGCTAATGCCATAATCATTAAATAGCCATTCAATATCGATGGGTAAATCACCCAATGATATAATGCAAGTGATCGAAACCGTTTCCTCAAAATTGGCAGGCTCTTCGCCAAAATCGAATGGTGTTATCTTTGGTGGTACTGCACTTAAAATGGCCGCATATTTTTTTTTTGGTTTTGTTTGATTTTTAAAGGGTTTTTGTTGGATTGTAGTTGAATTTAGAAGGATATAAATAGAAATATATGCATTATAGAGGGGAAAAAAATATATGAAAATATTGTGAATAATTTATAAAAGAATAAATTAAAAATTTTATATCACTTTTACGATTAAAGAGAAAAAAAACCGAGCATGGTACAACGAGCGAAAAGAAAATTAATGAAAAAATACCATTAACCACTAATTGTGCCGTATAATTGACGGTAGCTGCATTATTACGTGCACGACAAGTATAATTGCCAGCATGATGGGCCTGTACACTATCAATAGTTAACATTGATGAACGTCTGCCACCTTTTACGACACTAACACCGAAATAAGCGCTAATACCATAATCATTAAAATACCAATCAATATCTATCGGTTGATCACCCAATGCTATGATGCATGATACTGAGACAGTTTCTTCAAAATTGATCGCCTCATTATCCGCAAAATTAAATGGTGTAATTTTTGGTGGCACTTTTTTTATAAAACAAATGACAAAATGAAAATAGTAGAGTTGCGAAAGAAGAGTTAAAGTAGAAGAGAAAAGGAGGATATTGTTGTTATATTGATTAATGGACAAAGGATGGAAAAAAATGAAAAGTTTTCTACTAAAAAAAGAATAAGAAAGAAAGCGTTCAGAATTACAGCTAATAATTTTATTATAATTTACAGCACTTGTGATAATAAACACGCCGGATATTGAAAATTTAAGCAGGAATTTGTGCAGAAGCAACATTTTTTTTTTATCCATAAAATGTTTAAGAATCATTTTTGAATCGATTAAAATTGTATCTTAATTTTAGATGGAAAAAAAAATTAAAAATGTTTAGAAGCGGACAACTTTTGTGTAACTCTTTTGGCTAAAATGCGCTGAAAAAGGATGTTACAATACAATTTTGAATGTAATTGGAAATCGACAAATTTGATACAAATCGATCCTATTTGCTTCTAAGCAATGATAGCTTTTCGGAATTTCCCCATTCTCATAAAAATTATCATACTTTTTAGTTTTGTTGAGTTGTGGGAAAGTGTGTCGAAAATGACTTTGAGTGTTGTATGTTGTTAGAAGGGAAAATATATTTAAGAGTCGATCTGGACCGACTGATTGACTGTGATAATAATAATTATTTATATATGATACTATAGAATTAATTTAATTACAATTAAAAGGCGGTAGGGGGAGGGGGGGAGGTAAATACCATTCACAATTAATTCGGCAGTATAATTAACTGCAGCCGCTCGATTTTTCGCTTTACATGTATATTTACCAATATGTCTAGCATTAACATTATCAATGGTTAACATACTGGTACGTTTACCACCTTTAATCACAGTTACACCTGAATATGAGCTAATGCCATAATCATTAAATAGCCAATCAATATCGATGGGTAAATCACCCGATGATATAAGGCATGTTATCGAAACGGAATCTTCAAAATTTGCTGGTACATCACCAAAATTGAAAGGTGCTATTTTTGGTGGTACTATTTTTCGTTTTTGATTTCAGAAGAAGATAAGAAAAAGGCAATTGTTTATTGATTATTTTATGAGTAGTAGTAAATGAATGAATGAATGAATGAAGAAGAAGAAGAAGAATAATAATAATAATAAGAAGAGGGTTTAAGTAGAAAGTAAAGTCAAAAATGTATATGAAATATTATTAATTTTTAAAAATGCTTTTTTTTATAAATTACAAAAAATACATATAAATATACAAATATTAACCATTGACAATTAAATTGGCTGAATATTGTGTAGAGGCAGCACGATTTTTCGCTTTACATGTATAATTTCCAGCGTGTCCGGCATGTACGGCATCAATACTTAAGATACTTAAACGTTTACCACCTTTTATAACAGTTACACCAGTCAAATAATTAATTGGTTCACCATTGAATAACCATTCAAATATAATTGGCATATCGCCAGTTGATATTAAGCAATTAATAGAAACAGAATCTTCAAAATTTGATGGTATATCACCAAAATCAAATGGCATTATATGAGGCGATACTAACGAAATATATTTAATATGGATACAAATATTGAATGCAATGGTCACAATTATTTTCTATATTCATAATTGTTTCACAATATTTTTACAAATTTCAGAAATGAATATATAATTTTCATAATAAATGATGCTAAATATAATTTGAATAATAGTAATGTAAAAATTTTACAAAATATTGCGATGATTTATATTAATTCATATATTTTGATAAGGAAATATGATCAGATATGCTCAGGTTAATTATCAGCCCGGCCACATGTACTCCATTCTAGCCAATCTCATCATCCCCCTCATAATAATTAATTATTTTAAAAAAATAAAAAAAAAATTTCTTTATTCGAACAAAATATGAAATATATAAATATAATTAATTTTTTTTCTTTATTTTTTGTTATTTCTCTTTTCAGAGGCGTAACCTATTTCGAAACAATCAATTAAGTTTTTTCAATATTAAACGAACGAGAATTGCTTATTTTTCTTCTTAAATATTTCTGCGAACAACCAAAACGAATTTATTATATTAAAATTAATCAATTACAATAAATTAAGAAAGTACAAAAAAATTATTAATATATAAAAAAAATTCACAATGTTTTACATATTATTTTGTATACTTTATATTATGTATATTATGTTATATCTAGATAATTTTACTTTTTATTTTATATGGATGTAAATAAATAGAAAAAAATATCTATATTTTTTTAATGTAAAAAAAAATTTACTTCATTTAATTTGTCTTCTTATAACACTAATTGAGAAAGAGTAAGTAAATAAAACTAACTTTGCTCAAATGATTCGAATAGTTCGTATGGAGTTCGTATGGAGTTCGTATATAGAGAAATTCAACCAAAAAAAAAAAAAAATACAAACACCCTAAAGTAAATTTAGTGCATTAGTAGTAATTACTTTGTCAAGTTATCCATTTGGAGAGGATTTTCATTACAGTGCAGTGAGTGTTTTACATGCATACCTGCCGTGAAGGTTCAAATGCATGGTACACAAATGTACAAAATAAGCGCTAGCGTTGGTAGTCATGTCACGCAGGGTGCATGCTACCGTCATGACTAGCTTCCAATTTAAAGCCTGCATTGCACCTTATATACGTGGCTTAAACTTTGGTATCTAGATTCGGAGCCTTCCAATTACTCCTTGGCTTAGTTTGGTTAGCTCAATAAGCCTACCCAGCTACCCATTTTATTCAAGAAATGGGGCCCTGCACGACAAGCATATATATGTTTGAATGAGCGACGCCCGCGATGTGGGCAACCCAGCCCCCACGAAGCCAATCTAAATATCACCACCATGGGCATACTAAAACTGGTTATACCGTGGTACCAAATTAAATCTTTGGATCTGATCTCGTGACTCATGATGCCCCCTGATGGCCGGCATCACCAACGACCATCTAATGGGCCCCTCCCAGTTGGGCAGGTGCTTCTCGGGACTGGTTGCCCCCTTGCTAGCTAGACAGCTAGATATTGTTTAAAATAGAAAAACATATTGCCATATGAAGTATGGTGCCCTATTGCCATCACCAAATCCATATTTTACTACTCCCTCAAAATATTAGCGATTTTATACAGTGTCACGCAAAAATTGTGCTTGAGATTTCTTTCGATTGTTTTTTTGTTTAACAAAACTATTAGAGAAATTGTTCAATACACTTTTCTCATGCTAGATGTAGAGCAATACTTTTACAACAACAAATAATTGTATGTTATTGGATAGGAATTGGTCAGGTAAATAATAGAATTAATTAATAATAATTTATAAGAATAATTTATAGAAATTAATAAATCAGAAAAAAAAAATTGAAAAAAATAGTGCAAAATTTTTCTTAAAATTAAGTAAAAATTTTTTTGATTGTTAATAATACCATTAACAATTAATTCAGCTGTATGCCTAGTTGAAGTAGCCTGATTAGAAGCCACACATGTATAATTGCCTGCATGATGAGCCCTTACAACATCAATTGATAAAGCTGTAACTTTTTTACCCAATTTAACCATGGCAACATCATACACTTGATCACTGATTTCACGACCATTAAATAACCATGAAAATGTTATTGGAAAATCACCTGATATTACCAAACATTGTATGCTAGCCGATTCACCAAAATTTGATGGCTCATCACCAAAATTAAATGGTGCTATTTTAGGTGGCACTAAATATATGTAATATATAATCAAGTAAAAGGAGGTGAGCATAATTTTCAATTAGATAATAACAATTGCTGCTAGAATTTTCAATATCTAAAAATTTTAATAAATTACGTAAATTTATGAAGAATATGATGATCGAACAATATAACTAATCGAATTCACAGCACAACTGATTATAAAAAAATTTTCACCATCATCATCATCATTACTAAATGTGTCGTCCATCAGGGAACCAATTGATACTTTAAATGGCACAATTGATGGCAAGAAAACTTATGCATGCATGAGCGAATTTGAGAAATATCATTTTCTTAAAATCAAAATTATGGTCAATTTTCTTAGAGATATCTTTTGCAGACAAATGAGTTCCAAATTAATTGTAATTTTTTAAAAAAAATTCAAAAAATCCATTTTAAGAAAGCGATTGCAAAAAAAAATAAAATTGAGATACTAATTTTGGTATTTTTGAAATGAAAAAAGCCACTAACTGTAAGAGAAATGTTTTGCTGTAGCGAGCGAATAATAGAAACGATATACGTGTAATTATTTTCAATAGATAAATGGGCGAACAAATTGAAGTCGAATCTCAATAAAAAAAAAGTTATATTTTATATATCACAAATGATTTTTAAAATATGATGAATAAGAAAAGAAAAGAACTTCACTCTTTTGCCGCCTTTCAATGCATTTCAATGAATTAGGAAGGATTAAATTTAGGCCAGTGGGAACAGGAGTGGACAGGCAAATGATTAATCAAACTTAAATATTTATTACAAATATACAAAAAATACACTTACATATGTTAATGCATATATAAATTAAGAATACATGTAAATGACAAGTAAGTTTTATAAATTTTTGGGTTATGGCCAAATGTTAAACATTCAGCAGCCTAAAGCGATGTTTCTAATACACGATGTAGGGGTGGGGGGGCTACACTAGTCGTTTTTATTTTATGGCATGTAATCGATATTGTTTCTATATTTTCGAATTAATTTTAGCAATAATTTGCTATCAACACCATGGCCATGCCATGGAATATATGGACAAATTAAAGCATCAAATTTATGAAATCCGAGATAAAGAGATAAAGAACAAAAATTATTTTGATTGTTTGTTTAATTATTTTCTTTATAATTTCGTTGCAGTAAATTTATCTAAAAATCATCCATTTTCATATTACAAAACTAAAAATTGAAATTATTTCAGATTAAAGCACGCATTTAAATCGGAAAGATGATTACAATTAAAAGTGTTTTTCTTTTTTTCGTTTTGAAACTAAAATTTACAAACAATAAATAGATATAAAGAAAAATAGAATAGATAAGAAAAGAGAGATATACAACACACCATTAACCATTAAGACGGTTGTATATGAAGCTTGTCCAGCCTCATTTTTAGCTATACATGTATAATTGCCATCATGATCAGCTGTAACACTCTCTATGGCCAAAACATAAGTATGCCGAGTAAATTTTGTTGTGACAATTTGTAAATGAGCTGGCAAACGATAATCATTGAATAACCATTCGACATTAATTGGCCAATCACCGCCCGCTATTGTACAATGTATGGAAGCGGGCTCACCAAAATTTAATGGCTCTTCACCAAACTGAAATGGTGTTATTCGTGGTGGCACTTTATGCATAGCCATACAACAACAATGTTAAATGATAAATGATAAATGATAAATGAGAAATTTATGTATGACATTTAATTAAATAAATTAATAATAATAAATATTATTGTTAAAATGTAATTATTATTATTATTCCTTCTTTTCTCTCTATTCTTTTAGTAGCTATCGTTTTATGATGACTACTTTTGGCGAGATGTGATTGCTTGAAGAATGCTTTATAAATTTGAAATGAATTTACGCTTAAGAATTATTGATTTTTATATAAATATTATAAAATTTTATATAAATATTTTTCTTTTGTATGTGTACCATTAACAATTAAATTTGTACTATATTTAGTTGATCCAGCAGAATTGATAGCAATACAAGTGTAAATGCCAGTATGAGCTGATGTAACACTTGATATTGATAAGATGCTCGTCTTTGGACTGATACGATTTGTACGCAATATGAATTCTTTATTTGTATTATTATAATTGGTATGCTCAAAACGCCATAGAATTTTTACTGGACGATCACCTTTTTGTATTTGACATAACAAATCCACAGAATCACCCACATTTATGGATACATCGTAGCTAAAGGGTACTATTTGCGGTAAAACTAAATTAAAAATAAAATATATAATAAGTGAGGTAGGGAAAAAAGCAGCAGCAGCAACAACTCAACAACAACAACAACAACAACAACAACAACAACAACAACAACAAACGATGCAAATCAATTTTTCAAATAGAAGAGTCCTTTTTATGAAAGAGCGATCGCAAGAAGGAGTTATATAAAATGTGATTGTTGCAAGTAAATAGAAACTTTCAAATGAACAATACGAAAGGAATAAAATTCTACTCAAAAGTAGTTTGTAGTCGGAATAAAAATGGCCATTTCTATAAAATTATATAATAAACTCAAGGAAACTAATTGTAAATTGAAAATTACACGTGGCGACCTTCAAATGATAACATTATTTTCATTAAGAAATTTTTATGAAATTTCTAGATAATAAAATGGCGCAAACTATGAGTTTCCTCAAGGATACTGAGGGAAAATTATAAAATATCACTTTATCCATTTGACAAAAATTTTAGCATTCTAAACAGAATGAATTCAATCAAAACATTATCAATATAAAACTCGATAATATAGACGATTTCTTAGATAATTGCTGTAAGTCAAGCAAGCAAATGAACCAAAATTATACTCTAAGAAGATTGTGGAGGCAAAATTCTTATTATATAATAAGACTATTGGAAAATAAGGCGTAAGTATGATAAAAAGTGTTATTTAATGTTTATAAACGACTTTTGAAAAGTTGTATCTTAAAAAAGAGATATCGACATAAAAAATTCAGCATGGCATTTTTATGGGCTTCAACACTTTGAAAGCAATCTTACAATTTAGTAAATAATATATTAACAATTGCAATTCACTATTTCTATCATCATCATGTATCATCATCATGTATCTCAGGATCTAATATGACTAACAGAATTTGGATAAAATGGAAAAAGGACTACACATGTAAAAGGAATTTGTATTTTACGCATCTAAAACTGTTACTGAATGAATTCAAAAAGCTGGTAAATTTATTTTTCTTTTTTCATTAGAACAAGGATAATTCAGAGGGGCATTCCCGTTGACCCATGATTTTACATATTAGTTATATGATAAAAGAGAGAAGCTCATAAGGATGTTTAAATCAAGGACTTTTCACGTTTCACTTTGAAATGATGAAAAAATTATATTTGGTAATTAGTAAGTTAAGGAGCGGGATCAAAAAAAAAAAAAGCAAAAAATTTATAAGCTGAATATTTTCTGCAACACGACGTTTAACAATTGAGGATTACATGAATGAAAAAGGAGAAGAAAAGTAAAGGACGAAATTCTTAAAAATAATTCTTAAATTATGAATATTCAGACATACAGAAATACACAAACCATTAACATTTAATTCAGCTGATTGTTCAGTGGAGCCAGCTTGATTTGTAGCAATACATTTATATAAGCCACGATGATTATCATTTATAGAATCTATGCTCAATGAACTTAATTTCTTAGACATTTTAACAATTCGTATACCAGAATGCTCATTTGTGATTGGCTGACCATTTAATGTCCAATGTAATTGTAATGGTACATCTCCTTTATATATCATACATTGTGCAGCGGTACTATCACCATAATTTGATGGTTCATCACCAAAATTAAATGGCATCACTTGAGGAGGCACTAAAAAATTGTTCATTACATTTTTATACAATAGAAAAATTTACTTAATAGCTTTAATTTATTGGAGGATGGTTGCTCATTTTGTTAATTGAGGCAAATCAATGTATCAAAATATTTTCTTTATGTAAATTAAGAAAAATATCATTATTATTATTATTATTATTATTATTCCAATTGATACTTGGACCTTGAAAAATGAAACGATTCCTCATCGTTCTCTTCAATATCTCAAATTTATATAAATATTAAATATAAAATCTCTTGAACAAAAATGTAAATCGTGTCAATTTCTATTAATAATAAGATAATAAAAAATAATTTTCCATTTAGCAAATTATCTCAATATTATCACTACAAACAACAATACACAATTTCAATGTAATTTTTATTAATTTTAGATGTTGCCCGAAATCATATAAAAACAATTTATAAATTATAAAAATTACAAATATATTTCCTTTTAGATCTCATACACAAAAAACTTTTAATTTTCAATGTAATTCCATGACGCCTTCATTTTGTGTAATACATTTGCAAATATCATGATATTGTGAATGGATGGATAATGATTAGATAGATTATGAATCTGGTACATTTATTGAAAATATTCTCTCAATTAATAAATTGCATAAATCAACTTTAGATTGTAAATAATTAAGTAAATAACGTTAGTAGTACAGTCAGTAGTACCGTTAGTACTGTTTATGAATATTTAAAAAAAATTTTTTGTCAATTCACTGCGTAGGTGCAATATAAGACTTCAATGACATTAATTAAAAAATTATCATTTTAAAATTATCATTTTAAATTTTCAAATTATAATTTGAAAAATTTGAAGTTAATTCGTTCAAACGTTGTATGAATTGAATGTTAAGTTGGAATGGCGAATCTTATTGTGGAAATGGTTAATTCAGACTGGATACGTTTTACTGGTATTATTCATAAAAAGGCCTTTTCGAAATCTTACCATACAAAGAGTGCAAATTTAAATTCGCACTACTTTTATATAGGGCAATATTAAAAGGCTTAGATTTATAATCAAAATTTATGTCTACACTTCAAAGAGCGAAATATAAGTAAGAACGTTAGGATCGGTCATAACCGATTCTTACACCACTAATGCCTATTGTAATTAAGAAATCAAATAAGCTTACTACAAATCAACATAATAAAAAATTGCAAGTTTTTTAAAAACCTTTCAAAGGTTCGTTATATGAGAGCAGACTCAAATAATTGATCTATCTGAACCAAATTTGATACGTATATTTTTATTGGCAAACTACAAGACAATGCCAATTTTCATTAATGTATAATAAAAATTGACATTTTTAGCCTTTTGACCCTTAATGAGTTTTTTTTTTTTTTGAAAAAGGGTTTATATGGAAAGGTATTGTAAAAGTGAACCAATCTGTATCAAATTTTGATACACGTAATTTTCATATTAAAATACAATAATGTGCCTATTTTCATTAAAACATATATAAAATCATATTTTTCTAAATAACTCCCTTTTAGGAAGCAAGTTGCATGGGGCGTATTTGTAAAATTAATTCAATTTCAAGCATTTCCCATAAGTTTCGTCTCTAGACCAAAATCAAGCTACATAACAAATTTCACAAAAAAAACTCTCAATAATTGCAATCTAAAGTTTCATAACAAATTACCATGGACAGACTGACTGATAAATAGATAGACAAAATATCGGCACAAACTTACAATACCATATTCTGCAAGCGGTATAGGGTGTCAAAAGTAATAAACTCTGCCATTTAGTATTGAAAATAATTTAAGATGCATTGACGATTTAAAGGAAATATCATAAAGGAATAATCATGAGAAACTTATGCTTTCCAAGATAATCCAGTAAAGCCTTGAAAATGGCTGTTGCATTTTTAAGAAAATTCACTCATTTTTCTTATATACATATAAACATATTTATATATAGCGTGTGTGTGTGTGTATGTGTGTGTGTGTGTGTCTATACATGTAAAATTATAGAAACTTATTATACTTATATGCATGGAATATAAAAATAAATAAAACGGAAACGGAAATGAGAGATGATAGTTTGTACTCAGGAACGGCGAAATTTAAAAAAGAAAGAGAAGCAGTATATAAATATTTATAGGCGTTATAATGAATTATGTTCATAAAAAATGTATTTATCACATAATAAATAATAAGGAACGCACCATTCACATGTAAATCGGCAAAAAATTCAGACAAACCGGCTTCATTTTTTGCCAAACAACCATACGTTCCACGATGTATTGAACTTAAGGTATCAATACTTAAAATACTAGTTCGTGCATTTAATCTCACAATGTTGAAGCCATATGAACCGGTTATAATCGGTTCATGATTTAATGTCCAATATATGCTTATGGGTAGATCACCTTTAATAACTAAACAATTGAGACTTAACACATCACCCATATTAAAGATTTCTTCAGTAAAGCCGAAGGGTAAAATCTGTGGAGGTACTTACAAAATAAAGTAAATAAAATGCGAAACGATATAAAATATAAAAAAATTGCCTTGAAATTATCTTCAGAGGAGAGGACATTAAAATTAACATATATATATATATATAAATTTTTTTATATAAATATAATTACAAAGTAAATAAATAAATTAATTAAAAATAAAAAAATCCATAACAATAGTACTGTTTATGGTAATATAAATTTAACTTTTTAAATGATTTAGAATGAAACGTGAGAGTAGAAGAAGTCCAGCCTAACCATTTACTTGAAGTACATCGGAATGTGTTGTGAATCCAGCTTTATTATTAGCAATACATTGATATACTCCACGATGTTTACTCTCAAGGAAATGTATATTTAAAGTACTGGTACGAGGATTCATACGTATTATAGTTATGCCATCTACACCATTTGTCAATGTCTGAGAATTTAAAGTCCAATGTATATTTAAAGGTAAATCACCTTTACTAATCATACATTGAGCACCAAACATATCACCTACATTAAATGCTTCATCACCAAATGCAAAAGGCATTATTTGGGGAGGTACTAAGATGAAATTATATAACAAAAAAAAAAAAAAAAAACAAACAAGATAAATGATAAATAGACCAATAGACAATTGTTTCATCTTAAACATTAAAAATTAATTTAAAACCCAGAACATGAACAATTATTGTAGTAGAAGTAGTTTGGTTGTTAGTTTCGTGTTTTTTTTTTTGATTATTGATTTTTGATTTGATATTTTTAGATTTATTAAATACCGTTCACTTTCAGTTCAGATGTATACGATGAAGAGCCGGCTCTATTTTCGGCAGTACATTTATACAACCCGCGATGATTTTCATGTACGCTAACTATATTTAAGACACTGGTTTTCGCCGACATTTTCAATACATTTATACCTTCTTCATTGTTAATAATGGGACGCGAATTTAATGTCCATTTAATATTTATGGGTGTATCACCTTTTTGTATCATACACTGAACTCCAGCACTTTCACCGCTATTAACAGATTCATCACCAAAACTAAATGGTACTATTAATGGAGGCACTACACACACAAAATAATGTATTACACCAAATATATATTTATACATATATCAAATAAATAAATAATACAAAATTTACAAAAAAAAAACGACAATATAAATTATCTAGAAGGCCAATATAAAATATTGCTTCAACTAGCGAAAATTTAAACAAAAGCGATCTTTAAATAAACGTCGCATGTGTTTTTATATCCTGACGCTTCAGCTGCTCCAAAATGTGTCTGCGTTTGTGTAGGTAAATGCATCGTCGAAAAAAGTCTTGAGTTAGACTTAGCTTTTATTAAATTGATCAACTCATTCATCAACATGTCTGTACGTCTGTCTGTTTTTTATACAGACCACAATTTGAATTTTGAATGTAATTTGAGATTTTGAGAAAGGCTGTGAAAAACCGGATACAATTTCTACAAACACTTGAAATGCAACATTGTTCCACGTCAATGTATCAGAAAAATTTTATTTGTGAGAGTATTTCTCGAGAGAAATCAACCAACGTCTTTAGGTTATTTAATATTTATTGCATATATTGAATTAGTTTACCAATTTAATAATGTTTCAATTTTTGAGTCTTATATTTGAATAATTTTAACCAAATTTAATTAAAATCTTTCAATTTTTCGGAGGCCTCTTCATATTAAATAATTTTACCAAATTTAATTAAAATCGTTCAAGTTTTTGGAAGCCCCTTCATATTGAATAAGTTTATCAAATTTAATTAAAATCGTTCAAGTTTTTGGAGGCCCCTTCATATTGAATAATTTTGCCAAATTTTATTAAAATCGTTCAAGTTTTTGGAGGACCCTTCATATTGAATAATTTTACCAAATTTAATTAAAATCTTTCAATTTTTCGGAGGCCTCTTCATATTAAATAATTTTACCAAATTTACTTAAAATCGTTCAAGTTTTTGAAGGCCCCTTCATACTGAATAATTTTGCCAAATTTTATTAAAATTGTTCAAATTTTTGGAGGCCCCTTCATATTGAATAAGTTTACCAAATTTTATTAAAATTATTCAAGTTTTTGGAGGCCCCTTCATAAACTTCGATTCGAATATTGTTACTTTTTTGTTTTCACTTTATTCACATTTTCAACACAATATGCAAAACTGTGTAGGGCATTTAATAGGCGGCTCTGACCGTCAATACAATATTTTCATTTGTTATCCTTACATTTCAAGTTGTCTATTATCGCAAATGGCTAGAACTGAAATCGAGGCCTGACTTCCTTCTCTTTGCCATATTTTTTCTAACAATATAAAAATGCTACTTATTTATACTTTTGAGTAAGACTATAGAAACATACAAATGTATGATGTTGCGATAGTGAATTCGAATCTTTTCAATGTTTCAAACGACAAGTTATATTAACATTTGTCATAGCATAATTAGCGATTTGTCACATCAAAATTAGCGATGGCTATTTTCAGGACGTTTAGGTAGCCCATTTAAAATCATACGGTTCATTTTAAAGGTAAAACTAATAAGACAATGGGAAGTAACTGAGAATAAGAAAGAATATCAGAAATAAACACAATAATGAATAATAATTTTTTTGCATATTTATTACAATCCACCATTAATAGACAAAATGGCCCATTGTACAGTAACACCAGCATTATTTGTAGCCACACATGTATAATTGCCCGAATGTCGTGCTCTAACTGATTCTATGCTTAATACACTAATACGTGGACTAGTTCGTGTCACCACAATGCCATCATTACTAAATAAGCGACCGCCATTTTTGGTCCAATGTATATCCATAGGTAAATCACCTTTATTTACTGTACAATAAGCCGATACCATATCTAATTCATTTATAATTTCTTCGCCAAAACTAAATGGCAGCACTTGGGGCAAAACTGAAGGAAGGGAATGATATTTTATATAAGCAAACATTTAATCAAAGGAAACAAAATTTATACATGTAGTATTAAAAAAAAAAAAATGATTCCAAAACAATAAGAAGGTCTATAAGATAAAGCTCAGTAAGAGATAATTTTTGTGAAATGCATTTTGCATAATAACCATTAACTGCTAAAAAAGCCGATTGCTTAGAAACACCAGCATTATTTGTTGCCACACATGTATAATTGCCAGCATGTCGGGCCCGAACCGATTCTATGCTTAAGACATTAAGACGTTGATTATTACGCATGACGACTAAACCATCATTATTATATATCCGACCACCATTTTTTGTCCAATAAATATCCATTGGTAAGTCACCTTTATGTACAGTGCATGAAGCCGTTACCATATCCAATTCGTTAATAATTTCCTCACCAAAGTTAAATGGCAAAATTTGAGGCAAAACTAGGTTAATAAAATTAATAAGGAAATTATTCATCCATCTATAAAAATATAAAGCGGCATCGCAGAAGCTTTCATGAAACATCAATTTCAATTAAAACTGCTTAAACTAGTCTAAGATTTTATACGCCCACATAAAAATAATTGAGCATACGTTTAACAAACACTAAACGATTTAATCATACATTTATGTATGCACAATTATAGCCTTAATTCGAAAACAACCCCATCATTGGTACACAAACGATCGTTAATGAAATGAAATGATTTTTGGGCTAAGCACCAGAAAAAGTTGGCAATTTTTAAATAATTTTATATTATTAATATATTTATCTGCACATGGAATGGAATTTACTTGTATTACTTGTTATAAAATTACAATAAATAGGATAAATAGAGAGGACGGCTCCAATTGTTATTGATTAAGAGATACTAAAGTAAAAAAATATAAACACTTTCAACGATAATGAAAAAGCAAATTCAACAAAGAAAGAAACTCAACCCAATTTAAATGTAAATTAGTTGTGAAGAGTTATTTGTCATAAAACAATTATATGGCAATCACCATTTACTCTTAATTCGGCCGTATGATAGGCCGCCCCTGCAGCATTTCTTGCTACACAGGTATAATTGGCACGATGTCTAGCATGAACCATTTCTATACTTAACATACTGATCCGTTGGGTAGTTTTCGTTATTAATATACCGTCGTTGGTCATGAGACGTCCAACGCCCAGTTTTGGTTCTGGGGCTGTAGTCCAATATAATTCAATTGGTGTATCTCCCTTATTTACTGTACATGTGGCCGATACCATATCATTCATATTAATTACTTCTGAGCCAAAATCAAATGGGGCAATTTGTGGTGGCACTAAGAATATTATACATCATTAGTTATATAACATACTCCTAAAGAACCAGGTGAATTTAAAATTCAGAAAATCTAAAAACGCAAAGTAGGATAATACTCTGAAACAAAAGCCACGCGAGAAAAATTGCAACGCCGCTTATTCAAAGATTTTTGTAAACGAAAATGTTATGTGAACAACGCCGTAATCAATTGAGAAGAAAACCCATAAAGAAAATTATACTTGGCTGGAGCCAAATCTTAGATACCCATCACCCATACTACTTGATATTACTAATATTCAGGCTATGTTTTCGTAGTTCTTCCGTAGTAAATAGAAATTGTAAACATAGAATAATGTGAAAATTTGGTATTGTATATCAAGTAGGCGTGGCCAATTGACATGATTTTTGGACACACATTGTAGATCTATGGCCCTATCTAAATTTCTGCAAAATTTCAGCAGTTTGCAAATAATCACAAAAATTTGTTAAAAAAAAATTTGGTGTTCTCAGTTTACATTGTACTGTGGGCGCGTTCTTTGACTCAGTGTGTCCATTATCAATACCAATCTGTCTGAATGAACTTTCAATGTTTCTGCCAAATTTGAGCTTAATCTCTTTGTGCAATTTTGAGAACATTAACAATAACAACGGAAAGACGGACAGATAGACAAGCACATTTAAATTGATTCAGAATTTAATGCTGTTCAAGAATATATGTACTTTATAGAGTTTTCGATGCGTCCCTTTTGGATGTTACAGACATTATGACAAAGCGAATATACCACTAACCTTTGGGTGGTGGGTATAATTTAAGAAAACAAAATCCACTTAGGGTTAAACCTGAAATAATATACCGAATTCATTCGGATATTATATAAATATATTATTTGAGAAGTAGAGGGCTCTTAAAGGTTGGTTATATTGTTATAAAATCACATTTTATCCAATATTGATCAAACTGTTTTTCCATGCATTGCAATTAATAAAATCGGACGGATTTCGTCAGAACCCTCTACTGAGTAAAAGAAACAATGTAACTTAAGGCGACTTACCCATAACTTGAACTTCTAAAGAGCCGCGAGCCGAATATCCTTCAATATTTTTAGCAACACAAGTGTAAGTGGCTTGATCAGAATTACGTTCAACGTTTTCGATGATTAAAGTTCCATTTGGAAAGACTTTTTGTTTACGATTAATAGGCAGAGCACGATTATCTATAAAACATCGCAAATAAGTCAATAGGAAAAAGGATTTTAAAGAAAATTATAGAAAAAAATTATAGTTAGAATAATTGTAATTGTATTACATTAATTACCTCTTTCCCATACAATTGATTCAATTGGATAACCAGCTACCGGACATGTAACAACTAAAGTTTCACCGGCCACGATGGCTTTCTTTTCCATTTGTCGTATATATGGTAGGCCATAAATATTTAATTTTGCGGAATGTTCAGCAACGCCGACTTTACTTTTAGCTATACATTTGTATAAACCACCATCATTGGCATGAACCGATGTAATATTTAAATATGATACAACATCTCCATTTACGGTTACGTATTGTCCAACTTGATAACGTTCATTGTTAGCGATCTTTTTACCATCTAATACCCATGATATTTCCGGTGTAGGATTACCACCAGCAACACATTTTAAAAAGACACTTGGACCAGGTTCCATGGTTTCTTCTTGAAAAGCTTGTCGAATAACAGGAGGATCAAAACGTCCACCCAATTTTAATTCAGCGCTAGCCTCAGCTGATTCCTGATCATTGCGTACAAAACATTGATACATGCCTTTATCTTCTTTTTTGACAGAATCTATACGTAGCACTGGATCTGAATGACTTATAGATTTACCGTCTTTCAGCCAACTAATCGTTTTTACAGGATTTCCACTATATTGACAGGTAAATACAGCTGGACGTCCAAAATCTACAGTTTGAGTAGTTGGTTCAATTCTCGCTGAAAGTGGAGCAGTAACAGTTAATACGGTTTCTACACTTTCACCACCCACCGAATTATTAACAACACATAAATATTTGCCAGAATCTTCAACAACGGCATCTTTAATAATTAATGTGCCCGAAACTTGTTTAATACGATCATTTAACACAACAGCCTGTTTGCGAGTTGTACCATCAATAAATTTGTACCATCTACATTATAAAAAGTAGAACCAAAACAAAATTGATGTTAAGGATTTTAAGGATCTTCAAAATTATACAGTTTGAAATGGTCCCAAATCAATGGAAATTAACTTAAAATGCTAAAAGGTAAATAATACACAGACATTTTTAACGAAGAAATGTACATTTATAGCTGCGCCAAAATTTTGATTATCTATCCATCCTTGGTGTATTATACTCACGGATAATAAGTAATAAGTAAAAACTGTAGAGAATAGTTCAAACAGGAAATAAGGTTTTAATCATATGATTCTCAGACCTTGTAGCACATTTCTTCCATTCTTGAAAGAAATAAATGTTAAAAGGGCTGCAATCTGTTTCAGGAAAGTTTTAAAGTCGATAGGACTAGATCAATTTAGGACTTTGTTTAACGTTTTTGTTACTTCATTTAGCATTTTAAGAGATCTTTTCTTTTTAATTTTAGGACCATTTTATGTAGGAAGAAAGCAAAAAACGAAACTTAAAAACCCTACAACATAGATATGGAATATGTAACCTGCAAGCTAAAGGCACAAGCATAGCAGAAACCTACTAACAACAAGGAAGTCTTTGCAATATAATTGAGTACCTGTGAATTGGTACCGGGTACGCCTGTCCCGGGCAATGTAGTACACTTGCTTGACTCATGGGTATTTCATTAAATTCAATACTCTTAATAGCAATCTTAGGTTTGACATGACCGATTGGTTCTAAAAATTGCAATTAAATATATGTTATAATAATAACTAGTGCAACTGATATGAAACTGCCCGAATTTTTAGAAGAATGTCAAAAATGAAATGAGTGATTTAAAATTTACCTAAAAGCAGGCATAGGAAACGATTGAGCTAAACACAGTATGGCAAAATCTAAACCAACAGATCTAGTTAATTCCTGTAAGCGATCCCCCGATACACGAGGTGAAACACTTCCAATAGGTTCTACATTAACAAAACAATAAAAAAAATATATGCAAAATGAATTCATTAAAGGAATATACATTATAAAAAAAAATAAAAAGAAAAACAAACGCAGATGAAAAACTCCCTGAATTTTTTAAGAATTTTTGGTTAATCAGGTGCGCCGTAATGCACTATTAATTTTAGAATTAATTACAGAAAAGTTTTCGATATCTTTACCTTATTATGGGTACAGGATAGGCTTGAGCTTGGCATAATATAGCGAAACTTTGATTGTAATGGCGGTATATTGTTGAACTAGCCAAATCATTGGAAAAAGTTGGTGCCTTAGCTCCTATTGGCTCTAAAATTATAAGGAAGTATAATTCATTTTCCAATATTCCTTTTCATTTTGAACAAAACTGTTAAAAATATACAAAATCTGCTCTAAGTTATTTACAAGAATTTTCGCCAAAGATTAAGGCGTTTAAATGAGATTTTGAATCTAGGCCAAATTTGTGTATAATTTTCATCTAAAATCTACTAGACTATCGATCGATCTTTCTTCTTCTATATGTATAAATGTTTGTCTAAATTTAAAATTCTTTAAAATTCTTATAAATTTTCACCTAAATATTGGCACCGGATACGCTTGAGCTTGACACAATAGAACAATATGTGTAGCTGTTTTTTCTAGAAAACCATTTATTGTGGATAATGTATTAAATGCAGGAGCCTTAACGCTCATTGGTTCTAAAGTGACAAATTGTAAAAATTGTAAAAATTTTAAAAATTGTATAAAAATCATTAAAATTTAGATGAAATAAATGCCATGAATGAATCCTAAATAATGCCTGAATGTTAGATTCTTAGAATAAACATTAAAAGAGGCAACTAAATTGTACTTTACCTTATTATAGGTACTGGATATGCTTGAGCCTGACATAATAACGCAAAACTTTGTCTTACGGAGCGTGTATAAGAAAATGAACTTGAATCGGTATTAAATGAAGGCACCTTCGCGCCTATGGGTTCTATATACATTATAGTAAAGAATTTTATAATAATTTTACAAAAAATTTTTCTATAAAATATGAAATAACATTAATTAAGCTATAAAAACTGCCCGAAACATTTTTTATTGTGAGAGCTGTATGACGCAAAATTTCATCCATTTAAATTGCATCATTTAATAAATCTTTGAATTAACAAATAACTCTCTACTAATAGAATTTTTAAATGGTATGGACCTTTAAATAGTACGTGTCAAAATTAAATTTCGTATTTTCAGTTGCATATTTCGTTTAAAAGTTGCAAGATTCTAGCCATGGCCCAATCTAATTCATTTTAAATAATGAATTAATTTTCAATATGTTTGAAATCTATGATCTATGATCTATGCTATAATTTGATCTATGCTACGTGGACATTTGTACAGCTATAGGAACGAATATTAAAGCCTACAACGCTTGCGAAAATTACTCAAAAAAATTATGTTCTATCGCAAAGCCCTTTATGTGTTACACCCATGAGCACAATAGAAGCCACTTTGTTTTATAAGGTAGGCCAAAGAAATTACTAAGCAAACAAAATGTAGCATTCAAAATGTTCTATGCATATGGACACTTAAATTTCTTCTTTTATGAAATTTAATTAATTTCTTAAATGAAGGAATTTTTTTTGAGCTGACCTTGATGATGATATAGAATTTATGGGAATAGCGAGACATTTTCTTACCTAAATAATGGTACCGGAAAAGCTTGAGCTTCACAAGTTAATGCTAAAGTATTTGTAATACCAGCATGATGTGAAAAAGTTTGTACTTCACCAGAAAAAGCTGGTTTTTTTGAACCTATAGGCTCTATAAATGAAATTTTCTATTTCATTATATTGCACATAATAAAATTCAGTCTGAATTATGCCTAAATGTTGGTCATACAAAATTTTGTATATTAACTGTTATTACCTTGTTAAAGGAGCTGGATAAGCCTGAGCTAGACATAGCAAAGATAAACTAGTACCGCATAATCTTTCCACTTCAATTAGTTTATATTCCAAAGACAATTTTGGTGATTTTAAACCAATTGGTTCTAGAATGATTATAACAAAAGATGCGCTTATAAAAGGACGTAATGTTATTTGAATTAAATTTTGCTTAGAGTTTTGATATAAAAATTCCAAAATGTAACTTTTTATTTTATACAAAATTTGGATAAAATTCGAGCGGTATTTTACACTATTTCTGATGTGAAACTTTTGCTTCTCGAGACCCGATTCTTTCAAAAGAAAAACTTGTACATATATTTTTTTTAAAGCATATTTAGAAAAACTAAATGCAAAGTCCTTTTTGGGAAAAATAATTTCTAAAATTTCGGTCCATATTAAATCGGTCCATATTTTAATTAAATCTATTGATTCCATAAAATAAACATTCATAAAATTTTTGAATTTTCTACTCATAGAACCCAATCAACTTTAACATTCATACTTAATTTGAATTATTTTCTTTTCGTTTTGCGTTGGACTTAGAAAAGTTTCAGAAAACTTTTGAAAATATTTACTTATAAATGTCTAACAAAATAAAAAATAAAAACAAAAAAAAACAAAAAAAAACGAAACCAGAACAAAACCTTAAATGTTGGGATCATGTTCACTTGTGAGAAGAGGAAATTACCTTATTATTGGTACTGGATATGCTTGAGCTTGACAAAGTAAAGCGAAACTGGACATTTGGGATTTTTTCACCTCAATTAATGTATATTCCAGTGAAAATGTGGGAGCTTTGGCACCCATGGGTTCTAAATGATTCATAAATATTTTTCACACAACAAAAGAGAAAATAATTAAGAAGTTTTTTTTTTTTGTTTAAAAAAATTGTTAAGAAATGAATTCCAAGAAATGTGAAACTGCCTGAAATTATTATTTTAGATTTTGCATCAATTCTAATTTTGGTAAATTTACCAAAGAGACATTCTTCATTTACTTATGCCATTTATAAAAGTTTTTGCACGTGTAACCACGTGCACGAATCCAACAAGTAGGCCAAATGTAAAGTAAGTGAAAACAGGTCAATGTTAAAATTCTTTTAGGGTTAATTGTTAAATGTAAAGAAAGTGTAAATGAAACAACAAATAATTCAAGGGCCATATCAACAGTCATTTTATATATAAACTACAACCGCAAGAGTTTCCAATAGCTTCTATGAATAGCAAGTGCAGAAGAGATTGAAGCAGAAGGCGGGTGCAAATGAGTATGAGTCAGAGAGAAAGAGAAAGAGAGTAAGGGAAAATGTATAGATTGAGAGTACAAATATCTTAATATAAGTAAAAGGAGCAAAACAATTACTAACAACTATTATAAAAAATAATAAAAAAAACTATCATTAAATTATAGTACAACAATGCAAAACCAAAAGAAAGAAGAAAAGCGAGCAAAATTCCTCTTTTGAGGAGTTTGAGGACAAGTGAAATATGGAGATAAAATGTGAGAACAAGTATTAGCGCATAAAAAAACCGGTATTAAAAAAAGGGAATACAAAAA
Organism: Melophagus ovinus; assembly: GCA_023089585.1. Lineage (NCBI taxonomy): Eukaryota > Metazoa > Arthropoda > Insecta > Diptera > Hippoboscidae > Melophagus > Melophagus ovinus. Next base: position 4,412,718 of record JAKKIB010000176.1, on the reverse strand, counting down.
ACTGAATGAACCTGACCCAATAACATGGCATCACAATAAATGTTATATACTAAATACATATAAATAAGCTAAATGCAACAACGAATGCATTTATACATATATATATATGAATTAAGAAAGAAGAGAAAAGAAAAAACAAGAAAACACTAGAAAAATTTAGCAAAAATCCTATGCAACAATAGCAGCAACAAGAAATACAGTTTACACATGCGTTATTATAATTCAGATGATGGGAAATTTTCTCTGTCTTTTTTTAAGATTTGCTTCTTTTTTTTTGTTCATCATTCATTCATACAAATCGCATTCTATAAAAAAAATTCCCAAAACTCGCTCTTGCAAGAGAAAATTCAAAGAAAAATGAAGAAAGTGTAGGAAGAGAGAATTAGAGCATGGTTAAATGTGTAGCAACAAGTACTTTTCAAGTGTTTCTATTACCATGAGAGCAATCAATTAGAGAAATATCCATTGACAAAGCCATTGTCAAAGAGAAAAGCAGATAGAGAAGTAAGAGCAAGAAAGATTGTGTAAGAAAAGCGCAAAATAACCAGAGAAGAGATAAAAGACTAAAGGGAAAGAGAGATACAGAGAGTAATATACTCATAGCAAAAAATACACTATTTGGGAAAATTTGAGGAAGTTAATGAGAACCAGAGACACAGTAAAAGAGTGGTAAAGAGATTGGGTGTGGATGATACTACTATCGAAAAGAGCATAAAGAAAAAACCAACAAGAGAGAGAAATAAAGAGCGAGAGAGCATATGTTTATAAATAAATGTAGGGGTAATTGTTTTGGGAAATTTTTAAACCACAATTTTTTCTTTTACACTCATATAACTACTCTAAAAGTATGTTTTGATAGAGATGGCCGGCTAAAGTCAAAAAATTAAATACAAAAAAAAAAAGGAAAATAAGCTAACAGCTGACTTCTCATGTAACCGGTACTTTTGTTTATTAGTCAGCTCTATTCATACTTGAATATTTTTTATTATTCTTGTTCTTCTTGCATAGGTATTTTATTATTTCATTTCTTAGTATTTACTTTTGAAACGTTTAAGTGAATGCTGTAACTAAATCAAGCGTTTCTAAAGTGAAGCGCAACTACGTGACGCAACTCTTCTTAATATACAATTACGTTGTAAACTATTTACTGTTCAATAACATTTATATGTATTATTATTTACATTTTAGTTAGTCGTTTACAGTTCGCAAATGTTATTGCGGTTTCTCGTTTGAGTTTGACTCCTCATAAAACGCTATTTATAATAAATTTATTTATATTTTCTAAATCAATTTAACGGAACTGAATTTTATAAATTTGAAATATATAAAACAAATAGGAACAATTATCAAATAAACTCAGATTAACTCACAAATTAAATGATAAAGTCATAAAAACAATATAAAAAAGGAAATCGCCATAAAAGCATTAAAAAATTTTAAAAAAAAAGCACCTAATGAAAATATTTTGTATACGATACCTAAACATTGGCATTGGATATGCTTGCGCTGGACAAAATATAGCAAAACTTATACCACTTTTACGTTCAATGCGGGACCATTTCATATCAGCAGACAATGTGGGTGCTTTAGCACTAATTGGTTCTATAAATTATGAAATTTCAATATGAAACTTGTTTTGTATTGATATTTTAGTTGTATGCCCTACACCACTTATGGCACTGAGTATATAAATATCAGTTTGTACAGATATGTACAAATGCCCTTTACATTGTAAAGGGCAGTTGTACATTTGAAGTGTAACAATTTTTTAGTAAACTGAATCGTTTTTTGATATTTCTGATATCATATGTTGAGCCAAAAAGGAACTCTATGGAAAATACTTAACAGCGAAGCATTTCTATAATCAGTCTCCATGTAAACGCCTTATACAGCAAAAATTTTTTGTAGAAGGAAAAACTTATAATTTCGGAGCTTAAAATTAATTAATTTTGGTAAACAAAATATTTATTTCAGATAGATATTTACTTCAGATTTTTGGAATCCCTTTCATACAACAAACTTTTCAAATCATTTAAAAATTACAATTATTTGCTTTTTTTTGTTTTTCGTGGTGTAGACGATGTCAGAGTCGGCTTATGACCGACTACAACATTTCTATTTAATTTTTTTTGTTTTTTATGAGAAAAATGTTCAAGAAAAGAGAACGGATAAAAAATTTTAACCTGAATGTCGGTACTGGGTATGCTTGCGCTGGGCAAAATAATGCTAAATTAAATGATTGCATGCGTTCTATCCAAGAACGTTTAATGTCGTGCGATAATAAAGTGGGCGCTTTACCACCAACGGGTTCTATAAATCAAAAAAAAAAAAAAAAAAAAAAGAAAAAAAATTATGTAATTTATGCCGAGTAAAAAAAAATTAAAATTAGCCTGATGGAATAACTAACTGAATATTTGAGCTGGCTTTATTTTTTTTTTTTCTGAATACGTAACGATATGTTGGCGCTGATTACTTAAATATTCTTTGGAATTTCTTATAAAATTAAATTAAATATTTGGCATTCATTTATTTAGAGATTAATTTGAACTCAAGGTAGTACTTAACGCGAGTACAAAGGAAAATTGAAAGTATTACAAAATGAATATAAATTAAATGGACTTAAATGTGATACAAATGATTACCTAAAATTTGGTGCTGGATAACCTTGAGCAGGACATAATAATGATAATGTTGTATTAATTTTTAAATCATACGGTTTAGTCATAATCGAGGGAATACGTGGAACAGTACTAGAAATTGGTTCTATATACGAAATAAATTAAATAAAAATAATATTTGAAAGTAACATTTCAAAAATAAGAATCACATAAAAAATTGAAAATTGATAAGCTGCCTGAATATTCAATTATGTTTCAATAATGAAATTATCCATTATCAATTGTTTACTTGCATTAAAATTTTTCATTTTAAGATCTTTGAGATATTTTTCTTATCTAACAAATACTTTCTTAAAAATATATGAAATATTACCGAAAATATGGTACTGGATAACCTTGAGCAGGGCACAATAAAGCGATTGTTACATTTTCTGCAAATGCCTGAACATCAAACTTATTTAATGAATTTACTTTAGGCATGGCACTGCTAATGGGTTCTATAAATATATACGTATTATATATATATATATATATATATATATATATATATATATATATATATTTATGTATGTATTTGTATTATGTAATACAAAAAAAAAATATACATGAATAGTAACTACCTGTATGTGGCCAAATAGAATAACATTTTTTAGATTAGATGATGAAAAATTATAAAATTTTGTTTATACGCTGGTACATTTTCATTTACATTTTGAATGATCATCAAAATTATTGAGTATTAAGAAATTTGAGAATTTTTAATTTCATAATAATTAAATATGATATTTCGCATCAATTTATCAAATAATATTTAAGGCAGATTTAAAATGGACTAATTTACATAGAAAGAAAAAAAAAACTTAAATTTATTGAGCATAAAATTCTTAATTGAAGAATTCTTTAATATAATTTAAACAAATAGCACTTATAAAAAAAAATATTTCAAATGATTAAAAAATTAACATAAAAAAAAAAAGTTGAAATTTGCCAAATACTTTAAAGAATTGAAGGCACTACTTTGCTCATTATGAATAAAATCTAAAATGATAATTCAATTCATAGATTTGAATAGATCGTATCGTTTTAAGGTAAAAGGAATTTTTATGCTTATAGAATTAACCGAATTAACTTAAATTTGCATGTTTTCAATGGAAGTAGAAGAGTATACCTCAGTATCCAAATTTTTATGAAAGTCAACTAAAATCCTATAAATCTCAGAAATCCTATAAAAATTGAGTTACAGTATATTATAAATTTTATGCAATTTATTTGTAATATCAAGAAGGATTTAAAATAGATTCATCTTTTATTAGGTTTCAATTTAAATCTAATTGTCCATCTGTCCGTCTGCATGCAAGCTACTAATAGCAATTTTAAAGATATTTTAATCAAATTTAGGGCATGGAAGAATAAATTGAAAAAAAAACTAAAGATGGAAAGAATTGAAAATTTAATAATGTACAACTTTTTTTAAGGATAATCTATGAAGGATAATCTTCAGTTAAATAATTAAAAGTATTTAGATAATGTCGGCAAGAACCATGCTGGACAAAACTAAGTAAAACGTATAGACTTTAGAAGGGCTTTTATACTTCCCCGCCTGGTCTATTGCCAAAAAAGAGATAATGTTAAAAAAAAAAATGGAATAAAAAAGGTAAACATTTACCTAAAAAATGGTACCGGATAAGCTTGTGCTGGACATAATAATGTTACACTCATATCACAATTAATATCAATTGTACGAGTTTTATCACCAGTTGTTAAACGTGGACTAACGCTACCCAAAGGTTCTAAAAGATGTTTTACATGAACATGAATATTTTTTACATTATTAGGAGAAAAAAAAAATGAAATAAAAAAAAAACTAATTAAATAAAAATGAAAAAACTGCCTGAATGTACTTTAATCATATAAAATGACGTAATTAACAAAATTATGGCATAAAATGGACCTTGCACAATTCTAAGAATAGGAAAAGATGCTTGAAATGAGAGCTTAATGTGCTTAATGTGACACACCATATCAAATTAAATATTAGAATGAATAAAGTTGCTCTCTTAGAACCCGATAACTTTCACAACATCATAATAATATTATTCTAATAAATTTTTAATCAATCAATTCTGAGATAATTTTAGAATTTGTTTAAATATTTTCATTTACCTATAGCTTGGCATAGGATATGCCTGAGCTGGACAAAATAATGTGAATATTGTGTGCTGATATGCTGCAGCATCTTTTAAATGTTCACCTATACTAATTTTTGGACTGATATGAGTTACCGGTTCTGAAAATGTTTCATATAATATTATTTATAAAAGAATAAAGCAGTTGAATTTTAAATAAAACTACAACTGAATGTTGGTTAAAGATATTAATATCGATATGAGATCATGTAAAATTCTGGCCCTTCCCACTTTTAAAAATAATGAAATAATAATAATAAAATGTAATAATTTGTAATGATTTGAAATCGTATTTAAAAAATGATTATTAAATACGGCTCTTAAACAATTGAGATAGATATTTTAGTGAACATATTGCAATGGGCCAAGAAATTGCCATTTAAAGTTAGATTAATTTATTTATAGTAATTTTTTATTATATCTTCAATTTATCAATAAATATTCAAATGTTATCTTATGAAAAATAATACTCATTCGAAATTATATGTAGGGCAGAACTCTATGGAAATAATAAGCAATGTAAGCAAATTAAGTAATAATTTCTGTGATGCACATCACATTACAAAAAATCATTAAAGCAGAAGAAGCATCATATGAAATGAAAATTTTATAATTTGACAGGTATTGACAAGTATTTGACAGGTATTGACAGTTATTCAATTTGTATTGTTTTAATTAAATGTAATACCTATAAACAGGTACAGGATATGATTGTGCTGAGCAAAAAATTGCTACAATAGAATTAATATAACCGATAGATTTTTGTAATTGATCCATTAGACTAACTTTTGGTCCAACACTACCCATAGGCTCTAAAAATACAATTAAAAATAAAACAAAAAAAAAAAAAAAGGAAATCACTATATGATATATGATATTTTTAAATGTACCTTAAAAATATCACAAATGGGACCACCAGAATGTGCGATTTAGGTGATAATACGAATAATTAATAATAATAATAAAATATTCACCTATAAATTGGTACCGGATATGCTTGAGCTGGACATAATAATGCTATACATTTTTCTATATTTATAACATCAGAAATTAAAGTATCTTTTTTATTCACATGTGGACCCACACTACCCATTGGTTCTACAAATAAAAAATTTCATTCATGCGTACACAGATTTATTGAATAACACTTTTACAAAAGCCAATACTTTTGAAAACTGCCGAATTTTTTTTTCTTTTCTAGTTATACATGGAATTTCCTTGAAATTTCATAAAATATAACTTATTTGAAGGGATTTAGCAAGGTCAACAAATTAAAAAACCAAAAAATCTATTAAATTTAAATAGATTAATAAATGATATTTGATAAAATTTGATCAGCCATTGTTATAATTAAAAAAGTTTTACCTAAAATTTGGTTGTGGATAAGCTTGAGCTGGACAAAATAAGTTTAAAGAAGACTCCAATAATCTAGTGATAAATTTTAATTTTTCATCGATATCAATTTTTGGTGCTACTGAGCCAACAGGTTCTGAAAAATATTCATGAATAATAATTAACAAGAAATAGTAAAATTTGGATTAAATACTTTATACCCAAACACCAAGGACAATATTTAATTTATTTGAAAAGCTTGGCTCGTTAATTTTATTATTTTTGAAATGGCTACTTTACTTAAATTAGCTGTTACAATTACAAATTGAAAATTTTTATCTTTTAGAAATCTTGAATATTAAATAAAATGTTGTATATATTTGCTTTGAAATTTCGAATTTATATTGCAAAATTATACGTGAAATAACCAAATTCAGAATATAATACATATGATAAATTCGTCTTGTTCATGCCAGAGAAATTGAAACAGCTTTTGTTTTTTTTTTATTAGAAACTTCATTTAAAAAATGGCAAATGATCAATGTTTAATGATTTTTTGTACATGACATTTAGCAACATCAAATGCAACTCTGTTTGATGGCCTGTAGTGGTACCAACTGCTATAATTTTGAAATAGCTGCAATTTTTAATGTATATTTGATAACGCTTGAAAGCAAACAACCGTCCAAATATAAAGAAATGGCTGAAGTAAAACGTCTATTTTAAGGATTATGACAAAACTTATTTTCTGGAAAGGCTTAGACATCTTACAAGAACTTCGAGCTAATTGTATTACAATAAATGAAGACTATATTCAAAAATAAGATGTTTCTTTTACGATTAAACAACTTTCATATTTAAATTTTATTTAAGATGGACTATCAAACCATTCTCGTATTACTTTAGTAGTGCCCAATCGCATTGCATTTATAATAATTAGAAAAATTAAGAATTCATTTCATTTGACAGGATTTTTAGAAAATATTAGCAAAATAAAACTTTACCTATACATAGGAACTGGATAAGATTGAGCTGGACATACTAAAGCTTTGTCTTGACTCATCTGTACTTTAGCATAAGTAAATTCATCACGTGTATCAACTTTAGGTGCAACACTTCCCATGGGTTCTAAAATTCATTGTTTTCAAAACAATTCATTTAATAAAATTTGAACATAAACTGCTGAGAAAGTTGGGATAAGTTCCTGTATCATTTAAGCGCTTGAGCCGGGCAAAGTATTTGATATTTTTTATGTACACTAATAATTTACGATGCATAGAACTTAAATATTCTAGAAGTTATTTATATAAAAGATTAGGAAAGAAATTTTTTTAAGCAATCCTGGCTATATCGATTCAAAATTATCCAATTTTAAAAAATTTTATATCGATTTTTATAAATGCATGCCCAAGTTTTGGATGTCAGGTATAATCAACTGAATGTGAGATGAGTACATTTTTTCTATTTTTAATGTTTTACCTTACTACTGGCACGGGATATGCTTGACCAGGGCATTGCATATCATAAATTTGCCCTAAATTAGCCACAACTATTTGCAATTTATCATTTAAATTAGTAATTTTTGGTGGTACTGCTCCAAGTGGTTCTAAAATATATTTATATATATGTGAATATACAACATGGAAAAATTATTTAGAATCTTCAAAGGAAAACTGATGAATGTGAGTGGTGCCGTTTTCTTTTTTTGCTTTGCATACATTTGATTATGATCTTTTTATAAAAAATTACCTATAAACTGGTATTGGATACGATTGAACTGGGCATTTTAAGCTTAAAGATTCCGTAATAAAAGCGCGCGCATGAGCGTACTCATCATCAATATTAACTTTTGGTGGAACACTACCAATAGGTTCTATAATAAAAAAAAAAAAAAAAAAAAAAAGGCGTATAACTCAAAAGCAAAATGTTATACCATAACTGCCTGAATTGTCTACATTAGACACTTTTCAATTCATCTAATATAAATGAACTTTCAAAGAAGGATTTTACAAATTTGTCCAAATTTTTAAAAATATACTTAAACAAAAATCCTTTTCCTTTATAAAATATTATTCATTTATATAATTAATAAGCTGAATATTTTAAATATTTACCGAAAAATTGGTGTTGGATAAGCTTGAGCAGGGCATAATATACTAAAACTTCCATTCGATATAGTTTTAATGTGTTTAAAATCTTCACCCGCCATAATTTTGGGACTTAGGCTACCCATAGGTTCTGTTAAGAACAAAATCAAAATTATATACATGGAACATTTAGACATATTTAATTATATAGAATAGACGAAAATTGAAAACTCTGAATGGCATTGTCTGGAAATTTATAAATTTAAGCAAGGAAAGTAAGAAAAGTCTAGTGTTGACGATTCCAGTTATTATAATTGACATTCATTCATTCATTGTGTTAACAAGTCGATTATATTTAAAAGGAATTCAAATATATATCACAGAGTACATAAATTCTTCTAAAAAGTATTAACTTCCAAAGCGATCTAGCTATGGCTGCCTCTTCTAAGATATGGAACATAAATAGAACAATAACATTGAGAGCAAATTTGCAAATGGGTATTACAAATGAGCTATATCGGTCAAATTTGCTTATTTAATGCGAATTTATCTTGTGTAAATTCAAACATGAAAAACCGTGAAAAAAAAAAATGGTAAATTTAATACCACACTACACCACTTGTACACTACTTTTCAGACAGACACTGTGGAAATTGTTAAATGTAAGTATGATACATTTCAGTAATAATTTACAAATTACAAATTAAATTACATTAACTTTTTATTTTAGTAAACATAGCGCCCATTACAAATTTAGCCCGATAACTTAGTTGCGCGCTTAGAATAGCCCTTGAAAACTCAAATGTACTCAGATAAATAAATATAATTCATATTAAATTAATAATAAAGATGGAACTTTAACATTTTTCTTTAGTTATCTGAAATGTTTGATTATAATTAATAAGAAAATATTGTTTAAAAAGAAAAAAAAAAGCAAGGAAGTTGCAATTTACAAAAATTAAGCTCGGATTTTAAATAATTATTTATTGAGTTCTTTATAAGGACATATTCTATGACAATACTTAAAAGTTACATTATATTGTTATTAGTTTTGGTTGCATATATGTTACCTAAAAAATGGCATTGGATAAGCTTGAGCTGGGCATAATAATGTAGCGCTATCTTTCATTAGAATTTTTGGAGTTTTTATATTATCGTCACCTCCTGTTATTTTTGGACTAACACTAGCCAATGGTTCTACAACAATTGAAATGAAAACGTTTTAAAAATATTTATATTTGACTACAAGCCAAATCTTAAATACCCAACACCCAGACATTAATTTATTAATCTAATTGCTTTAAAAGATAAAAATAGTGATATTAAAAATGATAGCAAAAATAAAAATGTCACGTCTGAAAATATTGGACGCACTTAATATATTTTATAATATTTAGATAGGCATTGTAAAAGCGGGCATGAAATAATTAAATAAGTATTCATAAGAGGCTGAACTGTGGGCTCATCCAATTATACAATTTGGCAGAATCTACTTGTAGCTAATTTCGAAATTTCTGTATAATTGAAAGTACATTTTTCAATATTTACAACTAGGCCAAAACAAGTGACCAAAAAAGCATGGCCAAATCAAATTGCTGAGGCAACATGGAGAATTTTTTCCCTTTTTTTTTTTCCTTTTTTCACATCATTACATGCCATTACATCATCAACCTGTGCCTGATGACTTTTGAAAATTCAATAAACAATATTTAGTTTAGGATAGTTTTTTCATACCCATTTTTTGGACATGGCCAATTATAGTTTCATTCACTTAAACCTTAGGCTAAGTTTCACGTTGAATATGGCTTTTTATTTGTTCAACTCATTTTCAATATAAATTTTCATTGAGACTTTTTTACAGACCCCTAAATGGGCCAACGCAGCTAAATCTGATTCAATATTTATATTTAATATTTACTTAACAAATGGCAAGAATATCAATTATTTGAAATGGTAATAAATTATGATCCCGAGCACAAGGTATTGCCTAGGCGTTGGGTATAAAATTAAGCCGAAATTAAAGAATTGCATACATACAATTGAAAACATTTTGAATGTTGTTTTCTCAGTTTTTTTTCTCGGTTTTTCAATTTTTTTTTTTCTTTTTCTTTGGTGTATTTGAAATTATTACCTATAAAATGGTACCGGATATGCTTGAGCTGGGCATAGCAGAGTAATAGTATTCGCTAGAGGGGCTCGCAATATTTTAATATTTTCCTCATTAGCATTAATCTTGGGACTAACACTACCCATTGGATCTAAAATTTATATTAATAAACTATATAAAGTCACATAACAAATAACAATTGAAAACTACTCGAATGTCGTTAAGTATTAATTTTTGAATTCATCGTTACAATGAATCTCATTAGATTACAATTTATTTCAAAAAAAAAAAAAAAAACAAAAAAAAATTAATTCTAAAAAATAATTGATAATTCTTAAAGCCGGAATGCGCTTTATAAAGGTTTTTCTATTTTCATTTTTATAAAAATATTTCTATGAATTTTCCTCCTTCAAATTCAATAGAATTTATTTCTTTATGTGACCATTTAAAAAACTTTGATTATATATCATGGAAGTGACTCTGTTTTTAGATAATAAAAATTCATATAAATTTTACATTTAAATCTAATTAATGATTTGTTAACATTTCAACATTCTCATTGTTCAAAACATATTATTATCAAAATATTTATTTTCTTTTATTTTAATTTCTTTTTTATAATATTTTTATTTTTTCTCTAGATATTTTTACCTAAAATAAGGCACCGGAAAGGCTTGAGCCAAACATAACATGGTTATAGTTTCTTTTGATGCTGCAATTGTTACTTTAATATCATTTCCAGTTAGAAGGCGAGGCCCTACACTACCCATCGGTTCTATAAACGAAATTTTTTATATTAATAATTTGGGTTATTTATTTTTATTTATTTATTTTTCTTTTTTGTGTTTTCAAATATATAGAGAAAAAAAGCTACACTTTTAAGAATTTTTCCAACAATTAATTAATTAATAGAAAAATAAAAAACTTACCTTTCAAAATGTATTTTGTTAAACAATTCAAATGGTCAAAAAAAAAAAAATTAAGAGAAATTTGTAATGACGAAAAAAAAATTAACGCACCATTTACTCAAGCTCAAGTCAAGCATTTCAAATAACATTACTTTCATTTAATTTTCAATTCATTTTAATTTAATTTAATTTAATTCGGTTTAATTCGATTCAATTGAATTCAATTCAAATTTTATTTAATTTTCTTTAATTTTCATTTATCATTTTTATTGATAAATTTAAAAAAATTTTAATTTAAATTTTTATCTTTTGTTTCTTCATTTTTTCCTTTTTTTTTTTTTTTTTTTTTTAAGCGCAAACATATCGAGGGCACCCTATCCCAACATTCAGGCAGTTTTCAATTCAAGGCTAAGGAACAACAATTTTTTGATTTTTTTTTGTTTTTTTTGTTTTATTTATTTATTTTTTTTTTTTGTATTGCATTTTTAAAACGACAAAACAAACCGTTACTTAATTAATTAATTCATTCATTTCATTTCGTTTAATGAAAAAAATTTTAAGCTAAAAATCTTTTTCATTATAATAATTACCAAAAAAAAAAAAAAATTTATATATTTGTATCAAAATATTGTTGTTAAATATTATTTTCATATACTTTATATATAAATATAAATCAAAACAAAATATTTCCCATGAAGGGGATGAAATATTTTGTTTCTTTTAATTATAATTTATAAACTAAGAAACATGAAAAGACATTATTTTTATTTGGACATAAGGAATTTACAACCAACTGAATGGTAAGCAAAAAAAAGAAAAAAATTAAAATAATTTGGCATGTTGTAATCAGTCGAGGCCTACACCACCACGCCTCCATTGTACTACAAGTAAACAATTACGAAAGTTGGCTCTGGTGTAGAGCAAATTGGAAAGAAGCCTTTGAAAAGCCTTTGAGAAATATAATAGATTCTGGTCCATTCTACTGTATGGCTAGATTTTTTAGATGAGGAACAAAATATAACAAGCAAATATTTCGTCCAGAACAAGCCTTAAATAAGATATGCTCGTTATGGCAGCAGAATATCAGTAATTTTGAAATAACAGGTATTTGATTTTGAGAATAGCCCTTGGCCTCCATTGAGATCGTTTAAATCAGTAGAATTCTAAATTTTCAGAGTTAGAGTTATGATTAATGCATTAGATCTTTTAGGGCGCTGTGCGTGATAGAAATTATTAGAAAATTATAAAGTAATACAATTATTACTTAAAGACCAGACCTTTTTTCTCAATACAAAATTTTGAGCCTGAGTCCATTTTGATATGAACATAACTCAGACAATTGGAATTTTATACATAAATCAAGACTTAAAAATTCTAAATTTGATTGTGATCAATTTAACATATCGGTATATATCTCAATTATGGTTAAGTACAACAAAAAAAAAAAAAAAAAAAGGAAAGGAGAAAACCCAAATAAAACAACAAATAATGTCCTTTCAATGTCCTTGTGAAAAGCAAAAAACAAAAAAAAAAAAACAAAACAAACAAACAAACCATTTTAATTTCGTCTAAATCTGGAATCTTGAATAATTGAGTGCACAATTGGCCGATTTTTCTTCCATTTCTAAATATATTAAAAAATTTTCTAATTCACAAATCGTTAATTGTAACATTAAATAAAAAAAAAAACCAAAAAAAAAATTACTAAATAGAAATACAAATAAAAAAAATTTTTCTTAGAACATTTTAAAAGAGGCCAAAAAAGTTATACGATTGAATAAACTAAAAAAAAAAAAAAAAAATTTTGAAAGGGTTTTTGCCAAAGTTTTGCTTGATTATTTTTAATGGAACTTTGTAAAAAAATCACAATTCATGGATAATTATCGGCTATGATTGTTAAATTATTTGCTCTCATTTTAAGTTTGCCTGATTTCTGAGAGATTCTATAAAGATTCAACGTATCGAAAATTTTGCTATGTTCGTTTTATTTCGTTTAATTTTAACGTTAAATAAAATTGTGAAAACTGTCTAGAAAGTGGCTCAACGAACTTGGATGAGCAGTATTAAAATTACAACTACCTTCACTACACTAAACTTTGCTTAAATTAAAATTTAATATAAATATTTATTAAAAAAAATGGTTTGTTTGTTTAGGGTTTGCTTCTTATTTTTTCTTTTTTTTTTTTTATATGTTAATTTACATTACAAAATGAGATTAATTTTCCATATAATTTTTTACAATTTATTATTAATTTTTTTTTCTTTCTTTTAAGTATCTTACATCATTTTGTGGTGGTACAGAAAAAAAATTAATTTAATGTATTCAGAAAAATTTTATGAAACGATTGTAAGCAAGATCTATCAAACAATAGATTTCCATTGAGGAGACGCTTAGCTTATTTCAAAATTAGATAGAATTGTCAAATACTTAAGATCGAAAAGAATTTTTTTTTTAAATTTCTTCTTTAAATAGCATTATTTGAAGTATACTTTTTTTTTTAGATTTTAGGCAAAAATTACCATAAAATATATGAAGAGCACAATTTTGCTATAGATCATTTCATATTTAGTTTTTTGAAGTCTCTTTCATAAAATGGGCTTTATCAAACTTTTACCAAGCAGTTTCAATAATTTTACAGATGATTGTTCAATAAGATTAAACAATTTGATGTAAGATATTTTTAACAATCTTGATTTCAATCAATTATAACATTTTAAATTTTTTTTGTTTTTTTTTTTTAGAAAATTAATTTCATTTTTGCTTTTTAAAGATTTTTTTTTAATTTTTAATGATTAACTTAAGTTGTAATAATTGAATAATTCGAATTAATTTACCTGTTATAACTAGACGTCCTTTTGTAGCACTCAAACGTGTTTCACCAGTTAATCGATGTTTAGTACGGCATTGATAGCTTTTATAACCATCTTCGGGTCCAACTTCGCGTATATGTAACTCACCAGATGGCAATACCAAATATTTACCATCTAAGTTTTAGAGTTTGTGTATTTTTTTTTTTTTTGAGATATAAAAAAAAAAGGGAGAAAATCATTTTTGTAATTAGTAGACAGTTCATTGGTTTTATGATAAATTCTATACGATTTCTATATATTTACAATTAACTAATATTAATTATATTAATTAATTAATATAAAGAAACGAAATAATTCGATAAATGTGTAATTTGGTAATGCATGCATATATTTAGCCTTATATAATTTGATTCGGCCAATTAAAGTTTGGAATAGAAGACAAAAAATTTTATTTCATTAAAAGTTTTTTTTTTATTCTTCACGAATAATTTTGATGTATTGAATATAAGTAGCATAATTAATTCATTTCTTTATATTATTCTCTTATGAAAAACACCGTACACCTTGTTAATTAAAATTATAACAATTATTATATTTTCCAAATATATATGATTTTTGAATAATTTTTTATATCGTTCATTTATATTAATTTCGTTTTATTTACACAGTGTTTTTCGTTTTATAATAAACATAAATATTAATTTAGTATAAACATTAAGGCATGCATTATAAATAAGTTAGAAATATGAAACGAAAAACAATAACGAAATAATAAAATGAATATATATGGTTAATTTATATTTAAAATTTATATTTAAAATTTTAAATATTGAATGCCCATCTCCCAGAAAATAGCATTAAAGAAAAAAATATTAAGATAAAATTTCATTTTTGTAAATAATTAAAAAATTTTCAATACTTTATAACATGAAATTTAGTGCAAGCGATATTTGTCGCTTAATGCTTGCCATGAAATTTTTCATAAATGCATATATAAATTTATAATTACAGTTATAATTACAGTTAAAATTACAGTTACAATTACAGTTTGAGTTACAATTACAATTACAGTTTGAATTACAGTTTGAGTTATAGTATAAGAATTTTGCATTGCTGATTATTTGCAATTTTAGTATATCAAAGATGTTTATCATATTTTTATATCTTAATATCTGGGTGGTGAGCATATGAAACCAAAAATACCATAATAAGTAAAATAAGAAGTAAAAAATTTATATTTGATAATGGAATGGACTTTTAAATGTCATGCTTGATTCCGCCGCGCCTAACTGTTAGAAAAATAATGTAATATGTGAGTTAGATTTATTTTTGAAAAAATTTGAAAAGTCCATCATATTGGTAAATGAGATTTAACAAATACAACTGACCTATTTCAAAATTTATCATATAAACCTCTAAGATCCAATTGTTAAAATATAAGTCTGCCCAAATTTTGTTCAAAAGAATATCAAAATCGATTTCTATTCTTCTTACAGTTTTTTTTTTCTTTCCAAAAAAGGCATTTTACGATTAATGCTTAAACGACCTCATACCATTTTATCGTCGACCCTTTAAATTTGATATTTTATAAAAATATAATAAAAATTGCTATTTTACGATATCACGCCCCAGTTTTAAATATTACAAAGATATGCAAAAATTTATTATTACAAAAAGAAAAAAAAGGGAAACTTTTGTAATATTTTTTCCGATTAATTTGATAATCAATTTTTGATAAATTAATTTAGTTATACTCGATACCATTATTACTGTACGATATATTTTAACACTCAGAGGGGCTTGAGATAGACCCACCTTTTATTATATCGATTGACTCAAAATCACTTTGAGATTTCTGTCCAATTTTCGTTTGTTTCTTTCTCAAAATACAAGTCGTAATTTTAAGATTATTTTGAAAAAATTCTAAATGGAAAGGCCATTGAATCAAGAAAGATTTAATTATATTTACCGAAATTGGTCTAGAGTCGTATATTTTTTGAATCATCTTCCATATAATAAACTTTTCAAATTATTAAAAAATTAACAAATTTTTCACTGCTCATTTGATTTAAGCGAGTTGGTGGTATATGGGGGGTATTCAATGCTCGGCCATGATCGACTTTCAAATATCTTGCCTTTTTATAACTTAAAATCTGCATCATTTATGATTCGGAATACAAGAATTTTTGTTTCGATATTTTGGCATGCGTAGAAAATTTTAAAATAGCATCTGGACCAATTATAACATTTTTATTTTGGTAGTTTCGGTTTCTTTTTGTTCCGAGATTCAAGGAAATTTTTTGCCAAGTTGTTTTTTTTTGAGGTTTTTTTGCAAAAGCACAATTCAAAACAAAAGATCAATAAGAGCTGAAAATTTCCCTCAATATCGAAATGTTCAATATAAAACATGCAAAGCAAATAAAAAAAAACAATGAAAAAGAGTAAAAGAAAACAACTGCATGATGATTAAAACAATAACAACAACAAAAACAATAATAATAATAATAAAAGTAAAGATGTCGCCAATGAATTGAAATTGTCTTAATAAATTGTTTTATTTGTTTGTTTATTCTTTAATTTTTGATTGTTGTTGTAATTGTTGCTGTTACTGTTGTTGTTGCTTTCTTTCAAATATTAAAATAAAAAATTACAAAAAATTTTCATAATTACAATTAGAAGTATAACTACAACTACAACTACAACTACATGTGAAGGAGGATTTATAAGGGATTTCGGTAAGTCAGGCATGACTTATGGTTATCAAAGGATCACAGGATAATTAAAGGAGGGAATAAATAAAAAAATGCGATATGATTAGAACACAATAAATAAAGAGAAAGAATCAAAAAAAAAATCAAAAGCAAAAAAACAGACACAAGAACAAGAATAAAACTAAACAGAACGGAATGAAACGTAACGAAACGAAACGAAACGAAACGAAACGGAACTGAACGGAACGGAACGAAAGAAATTGAAAGCAATAATAATAGCAATAACAAAAAAAGATAATGGCACAAAAGACGTTAACAACCTAATCAAACCTAATTTTGCATTCCTGGAGATATTATGAAGATGAGAAATTAATGCAAAACACTGAGACATTTGTTTGGTTTACTTTATATTGGAAATTGAATTACCCGTTTGTATTTCATGATCAGACAATGGAAAAATTTCACGTTCATCATCTTCTAACCAGCTAGCCACACTTATAAAATCAGCCACAAAACTTGGTATGTGACATTTAAGTATGGCGCTATTACCTTTAAGAACAGCCTCATCCATAACATTGACCGTGTAGGCCTGAGGTACGACTGCAATTATTATACATAAAAATTATAAAAACTTTAAATTAAGTAAAGTAAACTTAATGTAACGTAACATAACATAACGTAACATAAAGAAAAAAAAAATACAAAAGAAAATTTAAAGTCAGAGCGGTTCAGACAACAGAAAAACAATTCTCAATTCTTAATTATCGAGAGGTTAAATTTTGTAGAAGAGAAAAAAAAAACAAGAAAAGAAGAAAATTTCTACAGAATCAGAAGCTTCAAGATATAAGGAAATCCCCCTTCTACTATTCTAGTCTTCTAGTCTTCCCTCTACTGGATGGCCCTCACACAAACTCTTTCACAATTGTTACACTCTCTAACTACTTATACTTTAAAAATCGAATGCAAATACTAGAAAAATATTATAAAATATAATAATATGAAATGTAAAATACCGGTAAAATTTTTGGTATAAATTCCACCCTCACTATCTAACCAATCCGTGACATCTAAATGATCGGCCACAAATGAAGGTGTTTGACATTTAAATATGGCCGTATTACCCTTTATCACATATTCATCATAGACTTGAGATTCGAAAAATTGTCTCACCACTGATAGAAAATTTTGCCAAAAAGAAAAAAAAAATAGGAAAAATTGTTTCTCTCATTATTCCTTTTTTTATAATTTTTTTTTTTTCTACTATAAAACATTTATGGTAAAACATGAAACATTAAAGGATTTTGGATTAAGGATAATTCACGAAAATTCTGAATAGAAATACAATATAAAGTATCTAATGCAATCTAAAACCTAAAGCCAAACTCAAATGCAAAAGGAGTAAAATTAAATTACCCTTAATGTCATTTGGTTGAGATTTAAATATTTCCACACCCTCATCATCTATCCAAGATTCTATTGTTATAAAATCGGCTACAAACGATGGTACTAAACATTTTAAAATTGCTGAATTACCCTTTAAAACAAACTCATCTATAACACGAGCCTGATAGATTTGATAGACAACTAAAAAAAACAAAACAAAAAATTTCTACTTTAATTTTTTTATTTCCTTTTTACTTTTTTCTTAAACAGCAAAAGATATAATAAAAAAAATCATATAAAGAAAAGAGAAAATGTAGCTATTTCAACATTTAATAAATAATAATCATACAATTAAATAAAGATTTCAAAACGCTAAATGGGAAAATGGAAAAAATGTGTCATCACAACTGATTTAGACGATTAACAATAAATTGTAGATAATTTGCAGGAATTATGTTAATACCCATTTTATCATAATTCGGATAATATGTATTGCCATCAGAATCCAACCATAAATCGACATAAACAAAATCGGCCACATATGATGGGATCTCACATTTCATAACAACTGAATTGCCACGTATTACATATTCATTATCCGCTTCCGATTCAAACGATTGTATAACAACTGGGGATTATATGGGCAATTTTTTCACATAACCAAATGAAATGAAACGAGAAATGAAATGAGAAATGAAATAAGAAGTATTCAACACAAAACAAAATGAAATGAAATAGAATGGAATGAAACAATTGGTAATGTGGTGGTTGGATGGAGAGACAGAGTGAACAAATTATTAAGGGAATTAAAATTTCTAAAAAGCAATTGTAACAACAACCATAACGATAACAATAACAAATACCAAAAAAAAAAAAAAAAAAAAAAAAAAAAAACAATTTATTGAATACCATAACTTTTGTGAGTCTGATTACGCCAAAGTTCTACGCCCTCTTCATCTAACCATGCTTCAATGTAAACGAAATCCGCTACAAATGATGGTATTTTACATTTCAATATCGCCGAATTACCCTTAATAACATACTCATTTTCTGCTTCCGTTATATAAAATTGTGATACCACTAAAAATTTCATTTTATTGAACAATTCATGAAAAACGGCATAAAGAAAATTTCCAAGAAAAGAAAATTAAAAAAAGAAACGAAAAACGAAAAACCAAAAAAGGAAAACAAAAACAAAAAATAAAATCAATCAGTAAAAAGGAGAAAGAAACCGATAAAAGTTAAGAATTTTTCTCAATTAGTGAGTTAAAAAAACAAAGCAAAGAAAAAACGAAGGAACTTTTATGGATGAATAATTTTTTTTTCTTATTTTCTTTTTTTCAGTTTTTTTGTTTTTTTTTTTTTTTTTTTTCTTGATTATAATTTCTTGTTAAATAATATGCCAACCGTATGCTTCAGAGAAATTTAATATATTGCCCTCCTCATCAATCCACGATTCTACATGAACAAAATCGGCCACAAATGATGGTATCGAACATTTCAATATCGCTGCATTACCCTTAATAACATATTCGGTCATAATTTCAGCCTCAAAAAATTGATTCACCACTACAATTTATATACATACACATACATATATATATATATATATATATATATATATATATATATATATATATATATATATATATATATATATATGAATAAATAAAAATTAAAAATATTTGTATAAAAATTAAATTTAAAGACATAAAAAAAAAATAAAAGTAAAAATTCACAAATTAAAAAAAATAAAAAGAATTCTCAATTTGTTTTATAAAATATGCATGAAATTTGAAAATGTTTGAAAAATATTAAATGGTAAATATTTGGTACAAGGTATATAAGCAAAATGACATTAAACCTTTACAAAATATTAAGCGAAATTCATCCTCCACCTACTTCCCAATAAAAAAAAAAAAACAATTTATTTTTTTTTCTATTACTTTCTTCTTGCCATTTATATTTATATATTTTTATAGTTATATATATAAATGAAAAAAATGGAGGAATGTGCTTAGAAAGAAGTCACACCATAATTATGAGTAGGCCTTAAAATATTGCCCTCCTCATCAATCCAAGATTCAACGCTCACAAAATCGGCCACAAATGATGGTATCGAACATTTCAATATCGCTGCATTACCCTTAATGACATATTCCATTAAAATATCGGCACCATAATATTGATTAACCACTATAAAACAAAAATATATATAAATATCAAATAAAAAGCAACAAAAAAAACGCATCAAAAAAAAAAATATATATATATATATATATATATATATATAAAGATCAATCAAGATAATTTAATATGGAAAATTATCGATAAAAAAAAATGAAATGAATTTATAATTTTTGATCTTTTTTTTTTTTGATTCTGCTTGTTTATGAATTTGCTTGATTTTTTTTTCACCCTAAATAAATGGGGCCTACGCTAATTGAGCGTAGTTGACTCAACTTCAAAAAAAAATTTTGGCCAAAAATGTTGGTAATTATGGTACATTTGAAAATTTTTCAAATATTCTGAAAATTATTTCAGCTTCATGATATTGATTAAAGAAAAATTAAAATTGAAAAGATAAATATGAAAAAAAAAAAAAATAACAATCATTCAGAACAAATGGGAAAAAATCTTAGATGAACAATTGAATTTATAAAAAAAAAATAATAACAATAAATTTTGGTATATGAAAATATTTTGGAGAATTTTCATTTAATAATAAAAAATATCCTTAAAATTTATATAAACAAATTCAAATGGGAAAATGGAGTGAAAAAAAAGAAGAAGCAAATATGAATATGACCATGAATAAAGTACCGCCATCACTTCCATTTCCATTTCCATTTCCATTTCCATTATTATTATTATTACGATTTATATAAATATCACCATTTTCATCTTGCCATGAAATAACATGAACAAAATCGGCTACAAATGATGGTATCGAACATTTCAATAACGCCGAATTACCTCTAATTACATACTCATTATTCACTTCCGATTGATAGAATTGTTGTACCACTATAAACAATTAAAACAGTAATGAATAATATTTCACAAAAAATCATTCATCAAAAAAATGCAAAAAAAATTATTTTAAAAAACCAAAAAAAAAAAAAAACAAAGATTTAAAAAAAAAATATGACAAATTTCATTTGCTTTTTTTCATGTTTTTTTCTTTACGCATTTTTATTTATTTATTTATTTTTTTGGTTTTTGTTTTTTTTTTTTTTTTATGTGAAATTATTTCATTTTTGGTGGTAGGAAATGAATAAATAGAAAAAATTTTAATTAAAATTCCCATCAAACTCAATAAAAGAATGTGCTCTGAAGCATAACGCTCATGATAAATAAAAATTTTACTAAAACAAAAAAGTTAAATAAAAATATAAAAATTAAATAACTGCATACGTTCATCATCTATAAATTGGACGTATGCTTAGTTTGTTCCATACGTTTACTCTTTAGATTTATATTTTAACTTTTTAGATTTAGAAACCTTTTTTCACAATTGTTTGTCTATATTTATTGGCACTTTATTGATCAATAAAAAAATTAAATAAAATAAAATAAAATAAAATTTTTCATATTAAATTAAATTTAAAAAAAAAAAAAAATGGTTTAACACATCATCGTTTATCATCATTTTCATATTCACTGAAATCTTATGAAATGCAACCTGATCAAAATTTGATGGTAAAGCAAAATTTCACTTGAAATTTGAACGTAAAAGAAACACAAAATGTCATAGATTTAGCAATTTTCTTTTATAAAACTTTTTAATCAAAAACATTTCTTTGCCTGTTTAGGGGAAAAAATTTACACTTTTCAAAACATAATTTCCCTTAAGAAGCGTCTTATACTAAGCCTCTAAATATCTATAAATTCATTTATGCTCATGTTAAATTAAGAAGCATCAAATTCTAATATTTTCCTTGTGATAGATGATATTTGGATATTTGTAATATCCGGCAGGAATTGAGATAATTTTTATGTAATTTTTATTATACTGATCCATTCAAAAATATATTTTTGAATAGATTTAAGCATATTCATCTATTTGTCCGTCTGTGTAAAAGCTACAGTTTGCAATTTTTGTGTTAAATTAATTAAATTTGATATGATCCAGAGACTTTAACAAATTTGATCTAAATGAGTCCACTTTTATAAAAGTTGTCCATTTTTTTTTTTTTTTTTTTTTGGCACTGCCTGCTATTTTCATACAATAAATATGAGTGCCTAAATTTGGTTCATTTTGGTTCAATTTGGTAATTTTGAACCACCATATTTATTTATTTAATTTTCAGGAGTGTAATGTATTTAAAAATCGGTCTCCATTGACTTTACAGTAGCTACTTGTTTTATCATTTTTGTGATTACATTTCAAAATAGGTTGTGTGCCGTGTGTACACAGGCCTCCATAATTTCACACTTAAGCCGCTTCTTTTTAATAGTTAATATAATTCTTTGAAAAGTCTTTCAATTAATTCTATGCAACATTTGTTAATTGATGTCACAAATGACAAAAGCAGCACTTTCGATCTATTTTTCTAGGGTTTCACTAGCGAAATAATCAAAATCTTATTCAAGGAAAATCAAAAAAAAAAAAAAAGTCCATTAAAATAAATTAATGTAAATTGTAAGAAATTGGAAGTGGAAAGGATCCCGGATTTATAAAATCAACATTTTCAAAACTTTATTATTCTGAAAGTTTGATTAAAATTGAGGTAGGCACTTTAGAGTGGTGAAAAAAAAAAGAACTGAAGCTGCTTATCAATTTGTATGATCATTAAGAACATTGTTACAGATCATTTATATTTATTCTCGAAAAGACAATCGTTGTGGATTTTCACACGCACAAAATAAACAAAAAAAAAAAAAACACAAAAAAAAAATTAAACGGCTTTCCGCATGAGCTAATACTTTACTTAAACATTGCATTTTATTAAATTAAAATTCTTTTTTTTTATTTATTTATTTATTTAGGTGTTTTTTCTTTTGCATTAAGCAAACAAGGCCTTTTTATACCCACCACCATAAGATTAGAGATATATTTATTTTGTCATTACCTTTGTAATAGTTACAACTATCCATCAGAGGTTCTACAAAGTAGATAAATATTTTTGATCAGTATTAAAATCTGTATCGATATCTGAATAGATAAGTCTGTCCGCGTGAACGCGTTTCCATATGTACACTGAGCTCAAAAAAAAGAGATATCGAATTCAAATTTAGCAAAAAAAAAAATTGGAAGTTTATGTACATTGATTGCAAATGAAAATGGGTTAAATTGTTCAAAGGACATGCCCACAGTGCAAGGTAAATTGAGAATACCTTTGCCCCTTTTAAGCATAAATTTATATGTTTGGGCTCATAATTTGAAAAGTGACACCGATTGAAAGTTACAATTTTGTATAAGTATTACGGCCGATTTTCGACAATGTCTATATATAAAAAATTGTATAAATCGGTTATAGGTTACCGAAATTAAACAACTTCAAATTATAGGCCTGTATCATAAATTAATTAAGCAATTTTTAGGTGGTGGGTATCAAAGATTTGGTCCTTACCAAATATAATATTTTTACTTATTTAATTACCCTTTATTATGTAACACGCAAGTCTTAGTTAATTAGAATTCTTTTAATGACCTAAGAATAAACCTTTGCTCATGATAGTTAATGCAAGCGTAATTAGCTTAAGTGTGAGACTGGGAATTTTTTCACCTTTTTTTTTTTTTTTATTACTTCATAAAATAAATTTTCCAATTATATAAGAAGTATTTAATTTCTAGTAAACAGATTTTGGAATAGGAAATTTCAAAATTCTCTTATAATATCTTATAAATGGGCATTTGAAATAATTAAAATGATGAAACTAATAATTTGGTTCAAAAGTTATAATAGAATAAATCAAATTCTAGGGATTTATGATTTCTATGTTACAATGGAATCATAATCATAATCCAGGAAGTTATGAATTTCGTTATGTGAACAATATTTTTAATGAATACAAGTCAAAAGGCAAGAGGGTTATCATTTAAGTTAAACGAAAATGGCAACAGTTTATAAAAATTGAAAACTTTAGGAATTTGCTTATTTTTCCGGCATTTTTAAATTTGGAAATCTTACAAAAATTTCCATAAATTCATTTTAGACTTTTATTTATAAAGATTGAGGGCAAATAAGAGATAAAAATCAATAAGAAGAAAATAAAAAAAAAAAAAATTAAAAAACCAACAATTTGGGAATAAAATGGGGATATGAGCCAACAATTTGGGAACAATTTAGGAACAATATGGGAAAATAATATTCATAATATCAATCATAATTATAATTGCAAAAGTTTTTTTTTTTTTTTTTTTGTTACAAATTATTAGGTAACACAAAGAACAAACCGTATTCTATGCCTGGCAAGAAATTTTCATTTTGATCGGTATGCCAGGATACAACATGAACAAAATCGGCTACAAACGATGGTACTTCACATTTTAATATCGCTGCATTACCTCGTATTACATAAGCTTTATTTACATCAGTATCATAATACTGAGAAACAACTAAAATAAAAAAGCACAAAATTAAGAGAGAAAAGACGGAGAAGAAAAAACCAAAAACTAAAAACCAATAAACCAAAAGCCAAAAAGTCAAAAGAAATACAAACATATAAGCAGAGGAAAATTAAAGTCATCAACATAAATTTCACTGGTAATATATCAGAACAAACAACAACAACAACAACAACAACAACAAATCAAATCAAATCAAATATCTAAAATTGACTAAATTCAAATCTTGAATATCTACGATCTGATTGTACTCAATTTATTAGATCCTGCTTATTATAAATCAAAAGTAATGGGTACAAAAAATATATGATTATTGGAATTTTGAATAGACCAAAGGCGCTTAGTACTACTCCTATGGAATTTCCATAGAATTTTGACTAGAATTATTTAATTAATTGTAATTTCGTAATAACATGAAAATAATTACAAAATTTCTGTTGAACTATCCAAATACGGAATAAACATTTGTAGGCGTGTCATTCTACTAATTTACTTTCTTCGCAATATCAAAATTAGGTTGAGACCATATCACCAAATTTCAGAACAAGATCTTAGAATTTGCCATTCGAGTAATCTTTAAAAATGGCCTAAATAAATGAGAGAATGAGAGAATGAGAGAATGATTCCGATTTCAAAGCCAATTTCTAAGATTTTCTACATTCTAACATTTTTTTCACATATGAATGGATGAAAGTACCTTTTGAAAAGCCCCTTAAAATATTAATCAAAAAATTAATTATAAAAATTAAAGAAAAAGTTAAAAAAAAAAACACAAACACAAAAGCAAAAAAATAAAAGATTTGTGCTACACAAAAGAGAATACTTCCCGTTCATATTTTGAATTATAAATTGGGGAATAATACAATTTAAATGGCCATGATAAAAAACATAACAAGCGAAGATGAAGAGAAAAAAAATAAAATAAAATAATATTCGAATTTCAAAGAAAATTATATTTTGTAAATGTTTGTTTTACCAATTTCTTTCTTGGTTTTTTTTTTTTGTGTCACTTTGTAAAAGAAAGGTTACTAAATTTGTATAACTGAAATTTGGAATGATTTACGTTTTATAAAAATTTATTATTGTATATATTGGGTGGGTAACTAAGTAATTTAGCCTTTTTTTCTTTACAATTTTTATTATTTTGTTAAATTACAAATTTTTCTTTTAAACTTTAACATCTTTGTTCGAAACGCTTAGTAATAAATTCTACTTCACTCGGTACATATTTATACAAACAACGCCATCATTTAATTTAATTGCCAACCTAATACAATATTGGAAAAATGAGTTGACGGCAAACGGCAGAAGCGACTATCTAGTAAACTCCATTAGTAGTACTACTAAACTAAATTCCCTTTGCTTCATATTTACACAAACTCAATCATCACTTAATTGCCAACCTAATATATTTGATAAATTATTTGATTGTGGAATGGTAGAAGTGGGTACCTAATAAACTCCATTAGTAGTACTACTAAACTAAATTCCCTTTGCTTCATATTTACACAAACTCAATCATCACTTAATTGCCAACCTAATATATTTGATAAATTATTTGATTGTGGAATGGTAGAAGTGGGTACCTAATAAACTCCATTAGTAGTACTACTAAACTAAATTCCCTTTGCTTCATATTTACACAAACTCAATCATCACTTAATTGCCAACCTAATATATTTGATAAATTATTTGATTGTGGAATGGTAGAAGTGGGTACCTAATAAACTCCATTAGTAGTACTACTAAACTAAATTCCCTTTGCTTCATATTTACACAAACTCAATCATCACTTAATTGCCAACCTAATATATTTGATAAATTATTTGATTGTGGAATGGTAGAAGTGAGTACCTAATAAACTCCATTAGTAGTACTACTAAACTAAATTCCCTTTGCTTCATATTTACACAAACTCAATCATCACTTAATTGCCAACCTAATATAATATTTGATAAATTATTTGATTGTGGAATGGTAGAAGTGAGTACCTAATAAACTCCATTAGTAGTACTACTAAACTAAATTCCCTTTGCTTCATATTTACACAAACTCAATCATCACTTAATTGCCAACCTAATATATTTGATAAATTATTTGATTGTGGAATGGTAGAAGTGAGTACCTAATAAACTCCATTAGTAGTACTACTAAACTAAATTCCCTTTGCTTCATATTTACACAAAATCAATCAAATTGCCAACCTTGATAAATTATTTGATTGTGGAATGGTAGAAGTGAGTACCTAATAAACTCATTAGTAGTACTACTAAACTAAATTCCCTTTGCTTCATATTTACACAAACTCAATCATCACTTAATTGCCAACCTAATATATTTGATAAATTATTTGATTGTGGAATGGTAGAAGTGGGTACCTAATAAACTCCATTAGTAGTACTACTAAACTAAATTCCCTTTGCTTCATATTTACACAAAATCAGTCATTCCTTAATTGCCAACCTAATATATATTTGATAAATTATTTGATTGTGGAATGGTAGAAGTGTACCTAATAAACATTAGTAGTACTACTAAACTAAATTCCCTTTGCTTCATATTTACACAAACTCAATCATCACTTAATTGCCAACCTAATATATTTGATAAATTATTTGATTGTGGAATGGTAGAAGTACCTAATAAACTCCATTAGTACTACTATTGTTGCCTAGAAGTGGTAGAATCATAATTGCCAACCTAATATATTTGATAAATTATTTGATTTATAGAGTAGTAAATTCCCTTTGAATGCCCGTACCTAATAAACTCATTAGTAGTAAATTCCTTTGATATTTAACTCAATCATACTTAATTGCCAACCTAATATATTTGATTTGATTGTGGAATGGTAGAAGTGAGTACCTAATAAACTCCATTAGTAGTACTATAAACTAAATTCCCTTTGCTTAATTGATTGATAAATTATTTGA
This sequence comes from Melophagus ovinus, assembly GCA_023089585.1. NCBI lineage: Eukaryota > Metazoa > Arthropoda > Insecta > Diptera > Hippoboscidae > Melophagus > Melophagus ovinus. The sequence goes on along the minus strand of JAKKIB010000176.1, from coordinate 4,385,068 downwards.
ATGGTAGAAGTGGGTACCTAATAAACTCCATTAGTAGTACTACTAAACCTTTGCTTCATATTTTCAATCATCACTTAATTGTATTTGATAAATTATTTGATTGTGGAATGGTAGAAGTGGTACCTAATAAACTCCATTAGTAGTACTACTAAACTAAATTCCTTTGGATATTTGATAAATTATTTGATTGTGGAATGGTAGAAGTGGGTACCTAATAAACTCCATTAGTAGTACTACTAAACTAAATTGATCATAATTGCCAACCACTAATAAACTCCATTAGTAGTACTACTACTTTGATACATGGCCTAGTATATACTTGACAAACACCTAATAAACTCAGTACTACTAAACTAAACTTTGTGCCAACCTAATATATTTGATTATTTGATTGTATGGTAGAAGTGGTACCTAATAAACTCCATTAGTAGTACTACTAAACACTTTGACTCAATCATCACTTAATTGCCAATAATATATTTGATTATTTGAGTATACCTAATAAACTCATAGTAGTACTATAAACTAAATTCCCTTTGCTTCATATTTACACAATCAGATTGCCAACCTAATATATTTGATAAATTATTTGATTGTGGAATGGTAGAAGTGAGTACCTAATAAACTCCATTAGTAGTACTACTAAACTAAATTCCCTTTGCTTCATATTTACACAAACTCAATCATCCCTTAATTGCCAACCTAATATAATATTTGATAAATTATTTGATTGGGGAATGGCAGAAGTGCATACTACTAAACTTCACTTCACTCACTGTACGTTTGCACAAAGGTAGACATCACTTAGTTGCCAACCTAATAATAGAATATTTGATTATTTAATTATTTGATTGAGAAATATTGAAAATCGAACAATATTTTGGTAACCTTTGCATTACATTTTGATTTATAGATGCGTATAATTATAATTATAATTAATGACACACATACAAATGTAATATAAAAATGTATATAAATAATGAATAATGATTGGAATTATGGAATTGTGTTTTGTAATTTAATTATTATTAAAGAATAATGCACACACACACACACGCACACACCCATACATTTATATATATATATATACATATATATATATACAAACACACCATATTCAGTGCCGGGAAAGAAATTCTCATCTTGATCAGTATGCCATGAAATTACACTAACAAAATCTGCCACAAATGATGGTATGTCACATTTTAAAATTGCCGAATTGCCACGCATCACAAACGCTTTATGTATATCTTCTTCATATTCTTGCGATACAACTATTTAATACACATACATACATACATAAAAAAAAGGAAGAAAGATGAAGAAATAAATAACAGAAATTGCTGGTGATTTGTTGTGTTTCTTTTGGTGCTGGTGCTGCTGCTGCTGCTGTTGCTGTTGCTGTTGCTGTTGCTGTTGCCGTTGCTTTTTATAATGTTGTCATTTTTTGTTCTTGTACCTCTTTTTTTTTTTGTTTTTTTTTTATTTATTTTTTTTTTTAATATAATTATTAAAAATAAATAAATGTGTGTATTAAAAGAAAAAACCAAACACAAAAAACAAAAATAAAAAAAAACCGACAAAATTAAAAAACGAAAAATTAAAAACGGAATGCAAGAACCCAAAACCGTAAACTGATATCATCATAATTATTGAGGGATTATTGACGACGGAAATTTAGTAACAACAACTATATGAATGTGTTATCAGAATAATAAAGCAAAACAAATATGATAATAAGACATGAAAAAGTATAAAAAAAAAATGCGCACCGTACTCTGTAGAAGGATAAAAATTCTCTTCATTATCCGTATGCCATGAAACAACTTCAACAAAATCGGCAACAAATGATGGTATTAAGCATTTCATAACCGCTGAATTGCCACGTATAACATGTTCCTTATTAACATCCGCTTCATAATATTGTGCCACGACTACATGACATTATTAATTATTAAGATATAAATGATTCTTTCAACTCCCATAAAAAGACTTGTGGACAAATTTCATAGACGAAATATTTTCTATGCTACGCCTTATAGCTATTTAAAGGTGGTGATCGAGAAAGATCTTTATGCTTTTAAGCCTTTTTGGTTTTTTTTTTTTTCCTATTCTTGGAAAAAAAAATTCAGACTTTTAGCAACCAGAATGCCTATTGTCCACATTGAATTATGGCCAAGGTAACAGCAAAAAAAAAAAAAAAAACAAAGGGATAAAAACAAAGTGCCATGTACGCTATTTTGGAGTGCCACGTACGCTACCATGTACACTTTTTCAGATGCATGTAAAAATTTTCGCATACCTTGGGATTTCTTAGAAAAATTACATTTATGCCTTTTTAGATATTCGATTTGTAAAAATTTGCTTCAAAGCCGGGAAGAAGCCGCTCAGGTATTTGCCTTTATCGTCAGTTATGGAGAATTTTTTCAACATTCCTTAAAGCGGAGGGAACTATTAAACACCGTAACATTATTACTAAATAATTCCAAATAACAACAGTCCATTGTAAAATTTAGGGCAGGCAATCTGGTTCGAGTACACTTGACATGTTTTAATAAAACTGAATCGTACATCATACCAAATTAAAGTTAGCAGTTATGGAGTTATATAAGGAGCCACTTTTCCGTTTCAAAGATACTTTAAATTTTTAAACTGGCCATGGAAATGTTGATGTTAGTATTTTGATCTTTCTTCGAGATATTATCTGGCGTATAATTGAAATCACCTCATAAATTGGCTGTAAATCCAAAACACTTACTAATGTGTACTAAGTTCAAAAGTCCATCTGTACAACTAATGTTGGCCCATTTAAATTTTTTTTATAAAACTACAGGTCGCAATTTTTACGATAATGAAATTTAGTACAAGCAGGTAAGCGCATAAATAAAATATGTCCGAAAATATTGAACTTTTAAAAATGTAGTCTTTTTTTTTTTGTTTTTGAAACTTTAACTCATTTCAACTTTGAATTAGAAGGCTCTCTTAAAGAAATACAAAATCTCAAAAAAATACGCAGATAGAATAAAAAAGAATCCAACGTTGTTTAAAGGAAATTTATATGCTGTAATATTATAAAATTAAAAAATAATGAAAAAAAAAACACAAAAATTACCCAGAGAGAGAGAATTTTGAAAAAAATTTCAAACTTCATATATGACGTTCTCTTTAAAGACCAATTTTCAAAACCATACACTTGTACTTGTACTTAAGGTACAGGTCATTAAAAATTTGTGTAGATGTTTATAAAACCCAGAAGAAGTTGAAATACGCCCGCCTTTTATTATACCGATTGATCTATCAGAATCATTTTCTGAATTAATTTAAGCATGTTTGTCCGTTTCTTATGTCAAATCAGCCGAAATGATGTAGCGTATTTAAAAGTCCATCTCAACAGATAATGGATTTATGGACTAATTGTTTTAACTTGAAATAGTTAGATGGCTGAGAAATTCCTTGTGAAATAAGGCATATGCTTTATTAAATATTAATAATTTATAATACAAAGGACGCAGAATAAAGTGTTCCCTCGATTGTTATGGGTGTCACGTATTCTTAAAACTCACTGTCAAATGCTTAATTAATGGAAAAATATTTATAAAAAGTCATCATTTAAGATTAATTTTTAATATAAACTCCTTTTCGTCCCCCATTGTAAAAGGAACTTTGTACGTCTATCTCTGTTCTCTCAGGTTTATTTTTATTTTTATATTTTCTTTCAGTTATATATAAATTTTTTCAACTTACCAGCTCGAACATGAACGTCACGCGATATAATTGTACCGAATTGATTTCGGGCTAGACAAGCATAAACTTGAGCATGAACTTCTTGACGATAATCTTCAGCACGGAATGGTGGAAATACTAATTTGCCATCGGATGAAATTTGCCGTAAACCGGGTACATCACCAACAGCCGTACCATCACTGCGTATCCATATAATTTCAGGCATCGGATTACCGCTAACTTTACATTCTATTTCGGCACCAGTAGAATTCGAAAAATCAATACGATTAGTGGGTTCCTTAAGAAAAACTGGTCCTTTTTGTTCAGCATCGGGAGGATTCATTGCTAATACAATGGACATCGAAGCTAAAATAATAGAAAAATTTTTATATTACAATACGTACATTTATGTATAAGTAAAATGACAGATAAATAATTTAATTTTAAATTGAGGTCATAAATTGAACAATCGAATTCTTAGATCATGGGTTCTACTTAATTAAATAAAATATCGGAGATATTTCAATTCTGTATTTCAACTCTTTAATGAATAACTCTCTGATTTGTCCTTATACCTACATTTAACAATGCAGAAAGTTTCATGAAAGTACCATTAGAAACAGAAATATAGATGGACAAATATTACCTTAAATAAAAGTTTAGAAAATGACTTTTAATTTTGAGTTTGGAATTCACGCATTTTACATTTTTTTGGGTACATTTTTCATAACGTTATATCCTAAATATATTTTAATATAAATTGGCACTGAATTGTACTTTAACATCTAAAATATGTCTACCAATCGATCCATTTTTATGACCACTTACCATTATAACTACTTCTTGGACATATGCTTCAAAGTTAAATATATCTTAACGAAAATTGGCACGGCCTTATGTTTTCTTATAGAAAATATTTGGTACACATATTTGATCGAGATAGGTCCATTTTTTTTTTTAAACTCTTTATAATTCTTATAATTCTTATAATTCTCTTATTTAACTTTGATTTTAAGCACATTAAGCAAAATGGTGCAGGGTGTTTAAGAGTCGGCTCCGTTCAACTATATATTTTATCTTATTTGTTTTTACAGGCCTAAAATCTTAAATCTTTATAGATATTTTTTTTTATTTTTTTTTTTAAATGTCTTGTGATGCAGTCACTAATAACTATGGCAGACTATTGATTCATTATAAATTAATATTTTTCACTTGTTAAAAACATCTGCTTTAAATAGCTGTTTTTCTCCTCTGATTTTTTACCCTACACCACTTGTGGTACAGGATATTGTGAGTTTGCGAGAATCTATATAAAGTAGCCAAAAAGACTTGAAATAGACCCAAATTTTATGAGACCGAACGGCTCAGAATCACTTTGTGTTACGCTTTAAGAACAAGCATGTCTGTCCACGTCTGTTTGTTGTCTATCAATTAAATTTGTTATTAAAAATCTTGGGCGCAGTTTTAAAATTATTTATGTAGGCGTGGTTTAGCCCAAAGACGCCCAATCATAATTTTAATTAAGATTAGACTATTATTATAATCATGCCATAGGCAATGATCGATTTTGTAAAGTTTAAATAATTTTTTTCATTACAAATCACTTCAAAATCGTTACTTTGCATACTAAATAAATTTGACAAATTTATTCAAGATTAATTTAATTTTTTTGAAACTCTTCCACAGATTCTGATATCACATTCGTCAATGTAATATCGAACATTTAAGAATCGATCACGATCGGCTGCCTATAATAATTTTACTTTTACTTTACAATTCTTTATTATTTCTTATCTAAAAACGAACTTGTTCATTGTAATCTTTGCTGGTGTCCTTTACCCTAAACGAATATAAATTTGTGTATGCCATGAGAGGTTTTTTTTTTTTTTCAGAAAAAGAAATGAAGCAGCTGCCTACATATTTCCAGTTTTTAATTTGCTTTACGTTTTGTTTTATTTTCCTTAACATTTAAGGAAACAAAAAAGGAAACCGAAAAAGGGCAACATGAATAACAACAAGACAAATAAATAAATGCCAAATAAGTGCATTAAACCAAAATTAAGTTTGGCACAAATGATTTTTTTGTAGGCTTCCGTTGCATTAAAAATTCTATTATATCAATAATCTACATAACCTGATCGAATGGTATATAATAAATTTGAATGAATGTAAGTAATGCCGAGAATGTTTTGCATTAGACGAAACTCCTTTTAATACCAAACAATTTAAAATTATTTTTTTTTTATATATCGACCATTTTAAAAATTTTTCCCTATAAATCTCATATCAGATAAAAACTAATCTGCTAATCGAAAATTTTCATATTACAAATATTATGGATTAATACTGTATAAAACTTTGTTAATTAAATCGCTTCATTACAAAAATATTTCCATTTTTACAGAAATGGACTTTGGGGCTACTTCATCCAAATAATTTGAAACAACTGTGACTCTACTTTTATTATTCTGCTAAGAAAAGGCAACTATGATTCTTCTATGTATCTAATGCTGTAGTGATTACAATTATTCTACCATAACCAAAGTAAATCTCTTAAATTTTCAGCAGATGTGTTTCACTTACTGCTTATACTTTTTTCTTAAATCCAATCTAAATTTCCAAAGTTGGAGTTACATTTAATAAATTGAAGTGCATGTAACAACAAAAAAAAAAAAAAAAAAAAAAAAAGGAAGTAAATTCTTAAGCGGCCTGAAAAACTGAACCAACTAAGCATATTTATTTTATCATGATTTATCCTAGAAATAGTGCTCAAGGGCCTTCAAATCGCTTTAAAGATACAAGCCCAATAGAGCGGCAGTGCTGGATTGGATTTTTAAGTTACAAATTTGTAATTAAATTTGTTAAAAATTTCTTACATTTATTATACCTGGGGCCTTATAATATTTAAGTAAAAATTGCAAAGAAATTTATCACAGGAACATTTTCAATTTCAAAACAAAATTATTGCTCGTTTTTTTGTTTTTTTGTTTTTTTTTTTATTGTGTCAAATTAAAATTTATATAATTATGATTAAAATTGGAAAAGAAAAAGCATGTTCTCCATGAACATGGTGAGTATTCCAAATTTACATGTAACCAACTATAACTTATTTATGTGCACTTAATCTTGGATAAAAGGAAAAATACTTGAAATTATTAAGAAAAATAATTTTATTGAATATTTGAATGTTCAAATATTCAATCAAATATTTTTATTCTGCCATTCATAGAGAAACATTTCATTTCATCTCTGTAAATATGATCTACTTATTAAAAAAAGATTTTAGTTTGTAAAAAATATTGAATTTTATATAAAAATTATTAAAAATCAAATAACAATTCGATCATGATCCATATAACTCATACATAAATTTTTCACTTAGTTATTCTAAATCATTAACAACGAAATTAAAGAAATCTGTTATGGGACTCGGCATTATCAATATCAATGGTTAGGAAGTTATTAACTGAATTCTTTGGAAAACAATTTTGGGTTATTTAGGGCATCCCTTAAGACAAGGCTATATCAGAAATTATCAATGAAATTTAAATGGCTGAAGCTTTTGCCATTCTACACATTATCCATATTTGGAAAAGTATCATTAACTGAATGATATGACTGACTTGTTTTCTAACAAAACAAGTTTTATAAATAGAGAATGTAAAAATGCTGATTCGATATTGTGATTATGCCTAACGGACTCTTTGTGCCAATAAATAAATCACAAAACTTTAAGCAATGTCTTTAAATGTGATAAATTTATGGCAAATTCTCGCTTACTCCAATTAAAATAATTCACATGAATTCGAATCCTACGAGATATGAAATTGGCACCTTTGAGAATA
>JAKKIB010000176.1:4017500-4372500 GCA_023089585.1 Melophagus ovinus | reverse complement strand
GATTATTATGATATTTTAACAGATAAATCATTTGAAAAATTAATGGTATCAAAACAATCCATGAAATTTAAACCATTATTGTATTTTTTTATATCACTTCATTTTATAAGATTTAAAAAAGTTAAGTAAATTTATTAAAAATTCAATTAGTAAAAAATTAAGACATTTTTGAAAAATTTTGCTAAAAACATTCCATGAGGGTTTGAGAGAGCTTCTAAAAAAATTAATATAACTTCTTAATTTGTCTAACTTCTTAAGAAAAGTAAAAGAAAAAAAACGTTGTTAATATTATTTCAGAACGTGATAAAAATTAGATTAATATTTGCTTTAAAAAAAAAATGCCAAACTCGTTATGTAAATAAAAAACTGTTATGTATAATAAATGACCAGTATCATATTACCAGCATCAAGTCCTCTTCTGCATATGAAATAAATAGATAACTCGTTATGTCAAAAGAAATATGCCAAAGAAATATGCCAAAGCAATAAATTCTTATCATTCTCATACTACCAAATGAATTTTTATAATAATTATAAATATTTAATGCATAAATGAGTAAAAATAATCTTTATTCATTTATCAAAATCGAAATTTCTGTACAATTTCCTACGAAATGCATGAAGTCAAACAAAAAAAAAACGCAATTTTTAACATTTCTTATGCGATAAATACAGAGTTGCATTCATTTCTTTGTAACATTTATTTATATAATTTCCAGAGAGAGAGAGAGAGAATTTTTTGAAATCATAATTATCTCAGTAGCTCAGTAATCAATCTATTTAGATTTTGAAAATTTTTAAACTTGTTTACAACAGTCCGAAAGCAGCACTTCGTTACTATTTGAAGTTTTTGTAACATTCTAAGCATCAGAAAATAAGAAAACTATGGCAATTCATGAGCCTTTTTATAAAATGCAATTAATTGTTCAGTTAATTTATATGATCGAAAAATTAAGGTACTTATACAAATTTCAGAAGTTTCTATTTTTGAAAAATTCATTGAAGAAACTTAATTCTATAAAATTTCATATAAATTTTTTCAAAGTTTTTTTTTTTTTTTAATTATTTCATTATTATCTCGGTAATTCTGATATTTCTCTTAAAATTCAAAACTAAATAACATAAAGGAGAAATTTTCTCATGTTTTGTTTTTTTTTTTTTTTTTTTGAAGGGTACAAATAATTTATGCCATTTTATTAAATGTAATGCCAATGACTTTAACAAAAAAAAAAAGGATACAAATATAAATGATTTCACTTCTACTTAAATAATTATAGAACATGCGCAATAAATTATCGTATCTTTAATAGCGTGATGCTAACAAATGATGCTTCAAGGAATGTATGCGAGAATATAAAATAGAACGTGGAAAGCAGAGGAGAAAGATTTTCTCGAAAAGAAAACTAAGTTAATCAAAATTTCTATAATAGTGACGAGAGTATATACAAAATTATATGAATATGGAGCAAGGGATATATAATTGGCCCATCATATAAAATGTTATTTATAAAAAAAAACAAGTACCATAATAAATAAACTTAATAATAAATTTTGAATAATTTTGATTAAGAATTTAATGTAAAACGTCTGTAACATTTGACAATCTATTTCTATATATAAAACATAGAAATAGAAATTAAATTACAATTTTATTAGTCCATAGAGAGACAAGTCTATAGAAATTATATGAAATCATCAAATTATAGAAATTGAATTTGATAGGAAACATTTAAATTATTGAGAACGATTGAGATGAACTATTCAAAATTCTACAAAACTTTGCTTAATGGAACTGATTTGAAAAATTCATAATATGGCAAAATTTTTACAAATTCAAAATTCTGAAAAAATTATAATTCAATCTGAAATAGAATGGTACTTATTTATTGAAATTATAGAATATTTTACTTAATATCGATTGTCATTATAAATTATTGAAAAATTTTTAATTTAGTTTTTATATAAAAACTTCTCTTCTAAGAATTCTAAGAACATTTCGAAATTTCCCCAACTTGATTTTTACCGTAACAACATATTTACAAACAATAAATGATCAAATTGACAGATAGACAATCAGAACGACAGACAGAAATACTGAAATGCTGAATTTCCGAAGCTAAGCCGTTCTATACGAAAACCTTTCAAAAACGTTACCTAAAGCTGCATATGCTTATTATACCTATTTTTAATATAGTACCATAACGGAAATAATGAGAATAATTATGAAAATGGGGACAAATTTTAATTATCGGTCATATTTAACGGTCAATACCACCAGCGATATATGTTTCTTTGTATGTTCCTATGCATCATACTATTTTTAGAATTTAATAATATTCAAATAAATTTTCTATATCATACATGATATGATAAATAATAAAAAGTTAAGTAAATTTAACAAATTAATTGGAATGATTTTTTCAAAGTAATCTTGTCAAATTATGCCCTAAATATATGCCAGAATTTTTATACTCCTTTTATACACCATAAATTCTTATTAACAAAAAAAAAAAAAAAAAAAAAAAAAAAAAAAAAAAAAGGATAAGAAATAAAAGGCAAACAGACAGCAGGAAAGAAGAAAATTTTCTATTGTACACGTGGCACTTTGAAATAATTTGACTTGCGCACAATATCTTTGAATATTTTCCGCCAAATTTAAACATGATATTTGAATAGTTATATTTAAAAAGAAAATAACCAACAATTGATGTAGACAGACAAATGTACTAACAATCAACTAAGTGTTATATTAAAATCAAATCCTGATTCCATCGAAATAAAATGCATTTATTTATGAAATATAAACATAAAAATTGTCCACGGTGTGGAAAATTAACATCCAAAAAATTGCTACCTGAAATTTTGCTACACAAATTTATAAGGACACATGTCATCAGAAAATAATTCTTTGCTCTTTGGGCAAAAAAAAATAAAAAAATAAATAAATAAAATTGAGTCCATCTCAAAATAATTGGATTAGACAACTTGTGAGGTTTTTTTTTGTGAATTTCATGATGGCAAAATATTATGAAGATGATTAAAACGTGGCAAAATGTCTATTATATTTTTTTTATATATATTCTGAAAAAATAAAGTCCAAAAAAAAAAAAAAAGAAAAACATAAGAAAAGCAAAAAATTAAATGTACTTAAAAATTTATGAATATAAAAGTAATTGCATTTGTAACTAAGACTGCTACGACTAGTATTCAAATATAACACTGAATCATTGACCTAAAAAAACAACAATAATAACAATCAATAATATAACTCTCACATGTCAGGCATAGATATTTTTTCATAACTGAATGTTTAAATGCCTGAAGAACATGGTTTTCTTTGTAACGTTTTTAGGGTGGAAATATGAACAAATCATAATGACTTGCAAGCCCTTAACTACAACGTTTATACGCATGCATTTTATATATACGCATATACAAGCACCAACACATACATACACACATATATATATACATATATATAAAAGAAGAAATAAAAATAAATGCACCCCAAGTAATGTTTGTAGTAAAAGTCTGGCATAAACATAATTTTAAGAAATTTTTGGAAAAAATCAATAAAAATTAGCAAAAAAGAATAAAAAAAATATAAGCAGAAATCAGCATGAGATTTCATTTGCTACAACATAAATATAAGAATTTTCTTAATTTTTAAAGTTTTCTTCAGATTTTTTTGTTTAATTTTTTTTTCTTTTTAAGCAAATGCCTTTTTCCGGTTTTTCCTGCAAAAATTCCATATAAACATATTTTTTTGGCAATTTTTTTCTTTTTTTGTTCGTTTTGCTTTTGCTTCTGCTTTTGTCTAAATATCGCATATGGCATAATTGACTAGTTCCAAAGAAAAAATTTAGGGAAGAAAAAGAAGAGAAAATGGTAATGTTTTGTAAGAAGTAAATTTCTAATATAAGAATGAAATGCCAAAAAAAAGATGATAATGATGCAAATGAAGTAGAATTAGAAAAAATAAAAAAGTCTTAATAATAATTAAATGAAATTCATAGATTTGCAATTGTAGCATCTCAAATCAAACAAACCAAACAAATCAACAAACAATATTATTATTAACAATGAAAAAAATAAGAAAATTAAGAAAAATTATTAGAGAAGCATAGAAAAAATGTCTGGCATACTCTCCACTCACCTATTTTTTTTCCTTACTACTTTTAATTAATTATTTGAGGAATGAATTTAAAAAAAAAAAATAAAATAAAATAAACTTAATAAAAAAAATCACTGCTGTCGATTGTTGTTTGTGTATTTTGTTTCTCTTTATATTAATTTACATTTTTCTTCTTTTTTTGTTTTGCTTTGTTTTGTTTTGTTTTGTTACTTCAATAATAATTTTTATTAATCATCATTCACTTGGCATGCACACACATAAACACACATACAAACAAAAATTTGTATGGGCAGCGTAAAAAAATGCATAAAAAAAAAATTGATCAGAAACTAGCCACTAATCCACGGCGGTAGCTAGAAGTTTGATCAATTTTTATCCATTCATTTTCTACTTTATTTATATTTTCTTTGCTTTTCTTCACTTTTCTTTACTTTATTATTTCATTTTCTTTTAATTTTTTTTTTATTTTATTTTCTTTCCTTTTTTTTAATTCCAACTTTCCATTAAAAAAATATACATGTATGTATAAATTGATTATTTGTTTAGTAATTCACAATTTTTTTGTTGTTGTTCAATCAATAAGAGTTAAAATAAATAAAAAAAACGATAAATCTCAAAAAATTAAATGGATGAAAAGAAAATAAATTCCATGGACTCCATATTTAATAATTTAATTCCATTAAATTATAATCTGCATAAAAAATTAATACTAAAAACACTTACGAACACACCGGTCAACATCCAACTAACGACTGATTCATGAATTCTTTCTCTCTCTCAGTGTAATATTAAATTACACTTAAAAAAAAATTTTTTCCCTTTGTTGGGATATATTTTTATAATGTAGGAGAAATTATCACAGTATTAAGTAGAAATCTACTCAATTTTTGTTTTGATTCTCCATTTTTATTGTTGATTATTGCATTTCGCATTGTATTACATGCATCAATAATACAAATAACAATAACAATAATAATAATAAAGGTAAAATAAAATTACAAATCAAAGGAAAAAGAAAAGAAAATTATAAAATTTATGTTAACGTTTCTTTTTTTATTTATTTATTTTTTTTTTTGGATTTTTTTTTCAGTTTTTTTTTTTGAAATTGATACTTTCTTATTATACTTCAAAAATTTCATTAAAATGAAATTATTTCTGAAAAATGTTTCATTGTTTTGAAATCATCTCCATAAAAATTCCTTCCATTTAATTATGGTTAGTTGAAATTTGGTTTCTAATGAACAAAACGGATGCATCCGAATTTGTAGCTTTTTCTTTTTTCTTTTTTTTTTTTTTTTGTATTATTTTTGAAGCAATGAAAATAAACTTCAAAAATATATGTTGCAATTGCAAAGTAAATAAATTTTATATTATTATAAGTTCAAGGCGACTTTATTTTATTAGGAATGAATTTGAGAAATAATTGAAATAATTTTTCTTCTAAAGAAGTGTGAAGAATTAATTTAAAATTTGATGCTATTTGATTCAATAAAAATAGATTTTTGGCATTTCATATTAAGCGTAAATGATTCTTCAAAACTTAACGAGAATTATGCAATTCATTTATTCAAAACACTCAGTATTGAAAATGAAATATTCTAAAACACTAGATAAAGATAGAGAAAGAGCTGCTAAAAAAATAAAAAAACAAAGATTCAATGTACATCACAAGATACAGATTTTTGAAACGATTATAAAATCTAAAATCTCATTTCTGCTTTCTTCTAAATTTGGAATTTTCATCAAAAAATAAAATTCATTATTTGTTTTTTTTTTTTATTTAATGTTTAAGACAAAATTCATTTGAATGTTTATGAAAGAATGAAATTATTTAAACAATGAATGCAAAAACAAAACAACTAAGATGGCTCAATTTGGCTATATGGCCAAATTTTCAAATATTCCACCCTTCAGATATAATATTATTATAAATTATTTTATAATTTCTGAATTCAAAATATCATCAACACTCAACACTCTAATTTAAAATATTTAAATTTTAATTTTTTATAAACTCAAATTAATGATAAGCAAATTTTATAATTTTATAATTTTGAATAAGTGTACTTGCAAAAACTTGCAAGTACATACCAGTTGAGCATGTCAATAGACGGATAAACAGTTATACATAATTTTGCTATGCCATTAGATATTTGTTTCAATTTTTTAACATACAAAATAAAATTTCATACATCTGAGTGATGGTAATTTGAAAAACAAATAAATATTTCTTTTAATAATTTGAATACATATATACATGTACATTTGTACATATATATATATATATATATATATATATATATATATACTTATATATATATATATATATATATATATATATATATATATATATATATATATACATACATATATATATATATATATATATATATATATATATACAAACATATACAAATAATAAAAAATTAAAATTATTAAATATAAAATACATTTTATACAAGAAAACAAAAATCATCAACTAAAATACAACTAAAATAAAAAGTGGCTCTCTCAAATGGAAATTTAATAAATAAATATAATCATCTATATGTATCATATATATATATATATATATATATATATATATATATATATATACATGAGGGCATAAGTAACAGTAAAAAAAATTAATTTAAGAAACTACAAACTAAAAACATAAAGAAAAAAGAAAACAAAATTTGAATTAACAAATATGAGTGCATATGTATGCATATATATATATATATATATATATATATATATATATATATATATATATATGTGTGTGTGTGTGTGTGTGTGTGTATGTGTGATACAATTGTCTTCATTCATATTTAACTAATCTAATAATGTAATAATACAATAAATGCATTGCCATAAAACATCTCAGTTTTCTAGCAATTTCTATATTAACAATATATTATTATTACAATTATGATTTTTGTATATATATGTATAACGTGTAAATAAAGCAGTCAATAATTAATTATACCATTATACCATATTCCTTTGAATTTTTCATTCATTCAATGCCATCTGAGTTTCATTCAATTGCATCTTAAATGAATAACGGATACAACACAATGGTATAAATTGGAAATGAATGAGAATGATTTCAAATTGGAGGCGAAAAGTTCGATAAATTAAAAATTAAAAATAAAAACAAAAACAAAAACAAAAACATGAAAACGATATACTCAATGAATTTGAATTCAAATGCCGAAATATAATACTACGCATTATGAAGCCTTATCAAGCTATCAAATTATTAATTAATTAATTAATTAATTTTTCCTTGAATTATCCTGTATAATAATTTTGTTTTTTTGACGTGTAACTTTCGTATTGTTACTATTCGCAGCCAATTTCTTTAAATTCTCTTGGGGTATTCCCAAAGCAACAGCATTCATATCATTTGCTATTTTATCTTTGCCACGTTTCCAATTATTATGATAATGATTAGTGGAGGAGGATGGCATAATAGCAATAGAATCATCATTAGTTGATGTTGATGTTGACGTTGATGGTTGTTGACTCATACCACTAACACCACTAGCGTAACGCGTTAACATTTGAAATTTAAATAATTTATTTTTTGTTTCGCGACTTTTCTCTTTAAATTTATCTAATGGTTTATATTTGGTTAAAGTATTCGTACTATTTGTTGGGCACATTTCAAGGTCGTTCAATTTGTGACTTAATGATGACTTGCAATATTTCGTATTGGTCATAGAATCTATATCCAAATAGGCAGTCGAATTGGTAGTTGTATTTCCGGACGTAATTGTGGTACTTGATGCATTAATTGCATTCGTTAAAGCAATATTTGCCGAACGTAAATAATTACGACTATATACATGATCGGAAAAACTACTTGAACTGTTCGATGTCTCTTCAACTAAATGGCGCAGTATTAAAGCTTTTTGTACTTCATGTTGACGTTGTAAAAGAACCGCGTTGCGTTCACCTTCTAAGCGAGCTTGTCTAACGGCATTTGATAGGACACGTTCTTTCCATTCCCATGCATCACGTTCGCGTTCCAATTGTAACACTTGCATTTCCAATTTACGAGATGAATCTCTCAAATCGATTACTTTAGTGAAATACTTGTATAACATAGTGCGCATTTCTTCCAAAGACATTTTATTAAGACGTGCCATTAACATTTGTTCACCTTTGTCTCGTTTTAACCGATCACTAGTATCAATGGACTTATGGCCACAAATTAATTCATTTTTAAATTCTATAGCGGCATCAATAGCCTCAATAGCTTCATCACATTCCATCAATTTACGTTCTTCTTTCTGTGATAAGCTTTTCTCCTTTTTCAATTTACGATCTAATGAGCAACGTTCGTCTAATAAATGGTCACGAGTATGCCTTAAATTACGTATTTCATGCCTTAAAGTTTCACGTTTCTCATCATCACCAAATTTTTCAAAATTTTCCGACTTTTCTTTTAAAACATGATCTAAATGAGATATACGCGCTTGCACCTCTTTTAAATGTTTACCTTTCTCTTCGTCCGTATGATGAGATCCTAATTTATCATTAATCCCAATCGGAACCAATGTATTCTCTTTTTCTTTAAGACTTTTAAACTCAATTTCTAAAGCCTCTTTAATCTTTAGTTCTTTTCTTAATTTCCTTTGTAAATCATCAATCGACTTTTTGGATTCCTGTACTGATTGCTGCAATTGTTTTAATTTTTGACCACCATCACCAGCAATATGTTTTATAGATGTAACATCTTGTAACCTTTGTTCTAAATGCCCAAGAACGGCTTTCAATTTTTCACATTCTTGCCTATCTCTACCCTGAACAACAAACTTGGCTAAAGTTTTTTTGGTTTTTTCATATTCTGCTTCCAGTTTAGCTCGCTTCTTATGAAACTTTTGTTTAGCTGTACTGCGAGTTCCGGAATTTTCTACTAATTCGATTATGATATTTTGTTTTAAATTCATTGTCCCCTCTATTTCTGTTATTTGTCTCAATTTTGCATCAATATCTACATCCAATTTACGTAACTTCTTTTCAATTTGTTCTACAGCTGAGTGCGGTTGAGGCCTCAATGACAATATTTTGTTTGAACCTTCTAAAAATTCATCAATTTTATGATGATTTGTGTTAAAATTTTGTTCGCGGGAAGCTACCCGATGTAGTATGGCCATTTCGGCACTGGATAAAGTAGTGCCTGGTTGAAGGGATCTACGTCTACCTGAGGCTGTTGATCGCCCTTCCTGTGATTGTCCTTCCTGTGATTGTACACTTTCAGTTTCCAACAATGACTCTTCTGCTACTCTTTCTTGACTTTCCATTACCCCTTTAGGATGAGTATTCATGAATTCATCATATTTATCTTTAACTAAATTATCAGTTTTTAATGTGAACTCTTCCATCAAGGATTCCAGTTTCTCTACCAATTCGTCTTGATGTGATTCTAGGTCTGATTCAATATCAGTATTTGGCTCGGGCTCACTGATATAATCACAATCATCATCCGGTTCGTCAGACTCTTGTATTGGACGTAATTGTTTTTGCGAACGTATCACCTCATTGGAAGTTAGACAATCTTCGCATTCCTGTTTTAAAAACAGCCATTGTTCAATTTGTTCCTTATCCGAATCCATTAATGTATAACTAGATATTAATTTTGAAAGTAAACCTTCTGCATTCGATACTAATTTAAACCATTGGCTGGTAGCAAATTGTAAATCTATTGATGGTTCCCCTCCATGTGGTAATGTATCATTAACTCCACAAGAACCGTCTGGTATTATGCCCTCCGTTGTTATGGGAGTATTGTCATCGGAAAATGTATTCATTATAACAAAGTTTCGTACACACTGCACTTTTACAGCGAATTGTAAATTACACAAAGTTTCACTAACATCACGTTCAAATGGTGACACACATAAAATAAGTAAAGTCTGAGCCCGGCCACCAAAAGAATCTTTAAGGAGCGTAGTTAAAGTTGTTTGATTATATGGCACATTACCATTGGATTCATACAATAGTAAAGGGTTTGTTAAAATGCTAACAACATTTTCAAGAGATTGTAAACCTATGTCCTTGGGTAAACTAGACGGTGGCTCTAATGGATTTATCATAAATAAACGATCGGTTGCACATAGATCAGAGAAGCTAGCAGTCGAAAGACGATGCTGTATCATGCCTTCCTTTGTTACCCAATGTTGTTCCAATGTTATGGTGAATAAGGAATGAGAGTTAGGTTTCTTAGCACCGGCCAATGCTAACATACCAATTTTTAGCCAATGAAACGCTTCCGCTATTGTGGTGCAATGTACACTACCTGCACCTAAAATATCACTTATAACTTCATCACACATCTGTATCCAAGCTATGTTAACAACATATGTACGTTCCGGATAATTAGACATTTGTGCAAAAATCTCTCTTAAACAGCGTTGCACTATTCCCTGACTTTGTTCATTACCCTTTGCACTATTATTCATACAATGGCCATATAATGTGAACGTTTTACCGGTACCTCTTTGACCATATGTAACAACTGAAGCATCAAAGCCTTCCATAAATAAATTTACGAGCGATAATACAGTTTGATGATACACTTGACTTTGTGTACAAGTAAAGTTTAATGCATGCGTTACAGGAAACGAATAGGGCCCCACCTGTACAATGCCAGTGGTCAGACCACCACCATTATCCACCCCCATGTCAGCCGTACCACCCGGTAAATACGGCATTGCTGTTGTTGTCAATGGTATAGCTTGCACGCAACACTTTAATCTATCATCTTTCACATCATCATTACCGTCTTCTTTAACTGCATTATTTGCCGAATCATTTTGCGGTTCAGTTTCTTCATCATCTTCTTTAATACTCTGATCCGGGTCTATGATATCTGGCTTTATTTTGTCTAAACCTATAGGGCATACCCGTACAGCTACTTGAATTGGTATCTCCATTTCAATACAATAGAATATTTATAAATTCCAACCCTAAAACATTATCCCTCCTTTTTGATATATGAATACACAATTTTTGGCAAAATTCTAAGGCATTATCATATAATTATTCTATTTTATTCCTTAAATGGTTTGCCTTTTAACAACCTGGACAAAATAAATCCGGAAAAAAACTCCGGAAAAAAATTCCGGAAGAAAACTCCGGAAAAAATTACCAATATGTACGTTGTTATTCAATTTGATTAGATATCTATCACCAATGACAAAATCATATGAATAACATAAAAGAAAAAGAACGTGTGTAAAAAATTATACAAATGAAGAAAACAAGTAGAAGAAAACGAGTAAAATAAATTTTAATCAATAACGCAATATATATTTTTTTCAATTTTTACATAATAATCAAATATATACCACATAAAAGGAAATTGCAATTTTCTTATATGGTCGAAAAATTATTTTTCAAGTATAATTCTAATATAAGTATAGTCTTCTTTCAAATCTATTATAACTACATATAAAAATTTATTTTTTAGTGCTAAAATATTCCAAATAAGCACTGTTGATACAGAAAATTACAACCTTATAATAAGAATTTTGTTTAAGAAAGTGCTAACATCGCGTGTTTTGTAGGATTGAATGTCAAATTCTTTGAAAAAGATATAAAGGACTACTATACTCATTTTTAAAAATTATCTCGTTTTCAGTAAATTGCTTATATAGGAATTGAAAAATAATGTCCAAGCGACGAATTGAAGTTGGTGAAACGTACGATGTCAAGAAAACGATTAGAGACGATGTAGCTACAACATCAGCCGTTGGTAGTGGTACATTTGGTACTGGTGGTGGCGGCGGTAACGGCGCTAATATTGGCGGTGCTTTTTCAAAACGCCAAACAGGAACCCTAAATCCATATACCTTAAAACCTTTCAGTCAGCGTTATTTTCAATTACATAAAAAGCGTTTAACATTACCAGTATACGAATATCAAGCAGATTTTATGCGTTTGTTAAATCAACATCAAAGCATAGTGTTGGTGGGGGAAACGGGTTCAGGTAAAACTACTCAAATACCGCAGTGGTGTGTAGAACATGCTTTATCTTTGGGTAGTAAAGGCGTTGCCTGTACTCAACCACGACGGGTGGCTGCTATGTCAGTAGCACAGCGCGTTTCCGAAGAAATGGACGTCAATTTGGGTGAAGAAATTGGTTATTCTATACGTTTTGAAGATTGCTCTTCACCCAAAACTGTACTCAAATATATGACGGATGGTATGCTGCTACGTGAAGCTATGTCGGATCCAATGTTGGAACAATATCAGGTAATATTGCTAGACGAAGCTCATGAAAGAACATTAGCCACTGATATACTAATGGGTGTATTAAAAGAAGTGATACGTCAAAGATCCGATTTAAAATTGGTAGTGATGTCTGCCACCTTGGATGCTGGTAAATTTCAGCAATATTTTGATAATGCACCTTTAATGAATGTGCCAGGTAGGACCCATCCGGTAGAAATATTTTATACGCCAGAACCAGAAAGAGATTATTTAGAAGCGGCTATCCGTACGGTCATACAAATACATATGTGCGAAGATATAGAGGGTGATATATTAATGTTTTTGACCGGACAAGAAGAAATTGAAGAGGCTTGCAAACGTATTAAACGTGAAGTTGACAACTTAGGCTCTGATATGGGTGAATTGAAATGTATTCCTTTGTATTCTACTTTACCTCCAAGTTTACAACAGCGTATCTTCGAACCACCACCACCACGCAATGTTAATGGTGCCATTGGGCGAAAGGTAGTCGTGTCAACTAATATTGCTGAAACTTCTTTAACCATTGATGGTGTTGTGTTCGTTATTGATCCTGGTTTTGCCAAACAAAAAGTCTATAATCCTCGTATACGTGTCGAAAGTTTGTTAGTCTCACCTATTTCAAAAGCTTCAGCTCAACAAAGAGCTGGTCGTGCCGGACGTACCAGACCTGGTAAATGCTTTCGTCTTTATACAGAAAAAGCATACAAAAATGAGATGCAGGATAATACATATCCAGAAATTTTACGTTCCAATTTGGGTACTGTTGTGTTACAATTGAAAAAATTGGGTATTGATGATCTGGTACATTTCGATTTTATGGATCCTCCTGCACCGGAAACACTAATGCGTGCCTTGGAACTTTTAAATTATTTAGCTGCTTTAGATGATGATGGCAATCTAACAGACTTGGGTGCCGTTATGTCAGAATTCCCATTAGATCCACAATTAGCTAAAATGTTAATTGCCAGTTGTCAACACAATTGCTCCAATGAAATATTATCCATAACTGCAATGCTGTCGGGTGAGGTTTTGTTCTCTCTTTGTTTTATTTTCTACTTCATTTTATGTGTGTAACGACTATTACTATATTGGGGGAATTTACTTTCTAATATAATCTGTTCATACAAAAAATGTAGTTTAGAAAGCTGATGACATTTACAACTGCACTGTTCCCGTTTTAGAAAGCATGGAGACAATTAAGTTTTTACAAAATAAATAAACGGATAAAAGGGAAACTTAGACCTTAAATTATTTTATTTTGGGTTATTCGTAAATGAAACAGAGGAATAATTGAAGAAAATTGTTCTGTATATTAGAATATATGACACATAACTTGCAATTGCATATAAAGAGTTTACAAACAATTTTAATGATAGTGATATGTAATGTTGGGTTCTTTAGTGTGTTTTAATTTAGAAGTACTGAGATGTAGTAGAGGCATGGTTAATGGTTAATGTAAATAATATACTTTAAGAGAAAAAGATAGAAGTGAAAAAATTGTGTCATTTTACACTCGCATTTAAGTTTCCATTTAGACATAATTCAAAAAAAAATAAATGGGAATAGTATGACAATCTGTACGGCATTTGCTATGAAAAAAAAAACCACTTGAAGGGTGCTTACCCAATGGAATTCGGAAACAATGACATTGCGAAAGCAAAGAATGTGGAAAATCAAATGAGTATTTTTTTAAAATCAGATACAACCATCAGACGCGATTGATAGGTTTTGCTTAAGCAATTTCGTGGTATTTCCTTAATTTACTTTAATTATTATTAATTTTAATTAATGAATTGTATGAAAATTGTACAAGATCTACGAAAATATATAATTACAATTTATTACTAATACATATGCATACATACATATACATATATATATATATATATATGTATAAATATATATATGCCTATACATATGCATATGCATACATTTAAATCTACATATAAAACTGATAATCATCATAAAAAAACTTGTGTGCCCGGGCGTGTTTGGGTAAATATTTCCCCACTTTGAATAATTTGGGGAAATATTTTCAAAAAAAAAAAAAAACCGCAAAACGCCCTCAAACACAAATTGCTTTTATCTTTTTATAACGTAATGTAAAACAAAAAAAAAATGACATGAATTGAAATGAAAAAACAAACAAAAATATGACAAAATTTTATCATAATAAAAACTACGACAACAACAATTCATTAATGCTGTCGATGATACATGAATAAATGGCTTAGTACCACAATGTTTCGTTAGACCAAATGAGGCGAAAAAGGCAGCCGATGAAGCGAAAATGCGTTTCGCCCATGTGGATGGTGATCACTTGACGTTACTCAACGTATATCATGCTTTCAAGCAAAGTAAGTTGGCCCTTTTGTGTAGCATATTGTTTATTTATAACTAATGAATTGTTTCCTCTGCTATCAATTCTCTTCTGCTCAACGGTTTTTCAGGTAGTGAAGATGCTAACTGGTGTTATGAAAATTTTATAAATCATCGTTCGTTGAAATCAGCAGATAACGTACGTGAACAATTAGCACGAATTATGGATCGATTCAATTTAAAACGTAGCAGTACAGAGTTCACATCAAAAGATTATTATGTGAATATACGTAAAGCATTGGTTCAAGGATTTTTTATGCAAGTGGCACACTTGGAACGAACTGGTCATTATTTAACCATTAAAGATAATCAAATTGTTCAATTGCATCCATCAACTTGTTTAGATCATAAACCCGATTGGGTTATATATAATGAATTTGTATTAACTACCAAAAATTATATACGCACTGTTACTGATGTCAAACCTGAATGGCTTTTAACTTTAGCGCCTCAATATTACGATTTAAATAATTTCCCACAATGTGAAGCTAAGCGGCAATTGGAAATGTTACAACAACGTTTAGAATCGAAGCAGTATCAAAAAGGATTTTAAATATTCCACAACACATTCTTACAATTAAATAAATATTATTTTATTAAATCACATAAAAAACAAACAATTCATTTGTAGATGGTGTTGTTGTTATTGCTCTTTTTCTTCCATCTTCTTTTTAAATTAACAACGAAAATGTCTTTCAAATTGATGATGAAAATGTACATAATTCACTGATATAATTTAAAGTTAGGTAAAAAAATAAATAAATATAAAACATTATAAAGTATAACAATACACCTTTTTCTAAACATAGAAGACAAAAAGTATACGAAATACAACAGCAAAACTCGGAAATATCGATTGAAGGTAATTACTAAACTGCCTAATCTGTACGTGGATAAGTGATATACCTCTAGACTCTGAATTTTCTAAACTATAAACTTCTATGAACTATGAACTTCTCACATTAACATTAAAAATTTATAGGTAGGTTTATTTGGTTGCGTGAACTTTTACATGGCGCGAGTTTTACAAGGGCCCAATTTAAAGGAAACTAAATAACTAAATGACGAAAAGTTTCAGCTAAGTGAGACGGTAAAAGCCTCGTAAAATCGGCCTATCCGATCCAAATTCTTCATATAGATTTATATTCTCAGTAGACTACTTTGCAGCACTTTTATTTAATATGCAATATCAAGGAGCAGTTTTGTTTTAAGAAAACTTAAGCAATTGTAAGATTTTTCTGGGACTACTCCTTTTAATTGAATTTATATTTGCACCGGTAAAGCATATCAAAATGTGTAACATGGAAATGTTTGCAATTTAAACAAAAAGTTGAATTTATTTTAAATTCATGCTTCAGCAGAGGGTAACAATAAATACTGCTAATATTAAATGCTTTTTAATAATGAATACAATTACTGAAATATAAGCACACCTATTTTACGTGGGTATTGCGTGTGCATTAAATATTTCAATCCAATAACCATCAGGATCTTTAATAAATGCTAAACCCTTCATTCGCCCATCATTTGGCCTCTTAACAAAGTCAACACCTAATTTTTCGAAACGATCGCAAGCTTCATTTACATCAGGTACCATTATACCAATATGACCATAACCAATATTATCAGCATTACCAACATGGTATTTATGATCTGGATTCGCTTCAGTACCCCAATTATGAGTCAGTTCTATAGTTGATTTACGACTGGTAGCCCATATTTTACGTTCGTTTGCATCTTTAGGTACATCATCCGGATTTTCATAACCCAGAAAATAAATAGAGAATTTTCCTGGTGGATAATCTAATTTGGCTAACAAAGTCATACCTAAAACACCGGTGTAAAATGGTATTGATTTACGTGGATCTTTAACCCGGTACATTGTTTGCTGGAAGAAGAATTCTTTTGTTGAAGGATCAATTGGTTTACATAACGCTTCTGCCTCACTATCACTTAATCCCTTTAATTCATCCATATTTGCTAATCTTAATGCACTTCCAAATTTTTATGAGAAATATTTGCGTTCTTCTAAAAACAAATTGAGTTATTTCGATGATCAACGTACTTGCTTATTATATCGAAATGGGTCATACATAAGTGCGATTAATTAATTATTGATAACACACTGAACATACCTCAAAATTAATTACATAAAAGTACACTACATAGAAGTAATTGGACTTTATAATAATTCAAAAAGAAATTAGTAAAAATGGAATTGAAATTATTACGAAAATTATCTTACCCACATTTGATAGAGATTATTTTTAGGTCATTCCTTTGCTGTGTAGTAAATTTCATAAAAAAGTAATAACAAATCTGTTGTTTGTCCACAAAAAGATATGAATATCGTACAGTGAGACTTAATGGAATTAAATCCATTTAAGAAAATGCAAATATAACATAGCACTATTTTGTTTGATTGAGGTATTTCGGGCTAAAAACTACAAAACTATTTTCAAATAATAACTTTACAAAACATATCCATTACAAAATTTTGCATAATACATTCTTCTGAATGCAGGCAAAGTTCACAATTTTAACTAATCATAAATGGTTTATTTGGTACTCTGGAATGCCGTTACTTCATGAGTTAATGGAAGAACATTACACGACACACTCTACAAGAATTAGATTTTAGGTTACTAATTATTACAATTAGAAGTCTTCCTCTAAGCCCAGATTCATTTTTGTGCGACTCTCGCGCATTTTTTTAAATATAATCGTTACATCGGTTTTTTGTCTTTGTAATCTATTTTATCTTTTAATAACATGTTTAAAAAAATTCTGTTGAGATATAAAGTTACCCAATCAACACTTCAGCGAATGTATTAATCTTCAAAAGGCAAAAAATTGGAATACAGTGCGAATATAAACATTCTCATATTATATAAATTAACAACAGAGAAAGAAAAAAAAACTAACAAAACAAAAAAAAAACACTATAAATGGAATAAAAACTTCCAAGAGATTTTTCACAATCGTTTTTCTTAATACTTGTTACGTACATCGTATAATTTACTTCTGTTGTTTTCGTTTTGGTTCCATTTACTATTATTTTACAAAAATATTTCTATAAATGTGTTTGTTTTTGCTATATTTGATATTTCAGTTTGAGATTAATTTATTCTAACTAGTCACCATTGCAAACATCATCTTCGTCAGATGAATTCGACGATAATTGTAAATCATTTTGTAATAAATCATTGGGAAATGTAACATTGGATGCATAATTTGTATGTATAGGATTCGGATGATGTTGTAAATGATTTTCTAAAGAACTTGGTTTTACTATTGAAGGGGGCGGTGGTGAATTTAATATACCCAAACTTAAATTTGGCAATTGATTTAGGGTCTGTTGCTGATGTGATGATAGGCCATTGTTATTATTTGTATTTGATGCTTGATCATTATCACTATCCGATTCTGTATCAGAAGAATCACTACTACTGGATGAACTATCCGAACTTGAGCTAGATGAACTCAAATCATTGACAATGTTCATTTCTAATGCAGCTGCTTCAATGGCCAAAGTAGGTGACAAAGCAAGATCTTGTGGTGTACTGTTATTGCTCGTACTACTAGCACGTTTATTATGCATCGATTGATTCGTATTGCTATTATGCCAATTCACGGAAGATATAGGAATAGGTGGTGAACTATTTTTATCGTATGTACTATTATTATTGTTATTAGTGGAGCGATTATATTGTTGTTGTTGATTATGTTGCTGTTGATGCAATTGACGCTGCCATTCTAGAACTTGTTCTTGTTCCGCTTGCAATAATTGCTGCTGCTGCTGCTGATTTTGTTGCCCTTGTGCATAGTGCATTTCGTTTTGCTGTTTTCGTTTCTGCTGTTGATTTTTATGACGTTTGGCCTGCTTATTTCCTTCGTCCATACTACATTGTGCTTGTTTAATTTGAGATGGCTGCTGATATTGTTGAAGAGAATTCGGTGTATTACTAAGATTATTATTGACATGTTTCTGAAATCCGGATACACCGCTCACACTGGCACCGGTAGTGTCATTGGCACTGTTAGCGGAACCCCCAAAGCCGCTATTATTCGAATTCAAGCTAAATATATCATCATCATCGACAATCATAGGTATGCTAGGTAAAGTAGATTGGCCATTATTGGCATTCCAAGCTGGAGCCGCTTCTACTGTTTTATTGGTATTATTCCTGGCTGGTGAACAATTATGAACATTAGAATTTCCCCCTTTTAATTCGATAATTTTATTGCGACGGCTCCCAGTGGACACTTTAGTCTTCGATGTTACTCTCATTGTACTATTTTCAAATTTGTTATTTGTTCCTGTTATAGTGGTTGAGGGTGCTGAAACTGGTACTGTTCCCCCAGCGCCTCCCGCATTCCCTAATAAATTTGTTAGTGGTAACGGTGATATATTTGGTTTGCTTGTTACATCGCGCGTCTTCTTAACTTGTATATTATGATTTAATCTTTCTATTGTGATATCACCCGTTACTTTATCATATATAAGTATACATTCTTTTGTATACTTTTTTTGATTACCTTTATAAATAGTATGAGGCACACCGGAATTTGAATTAACTGAGATTAAGCATAATAAAAGGAAAACTTTTCAAAATAATCAAATAGGAATCTCTATTAAATATTAAATATCCTGCAATACCTCCTTACTATAATCGTACAATTTAGAATATAATGGATCTTAATTTTGTACAATGTGTATACCAAAACAATATTCTAAGCTAATTTTCAGAGTAAAATCGGAAAATTACTGCACGGCGGGTATCATCATCGTTTCTCCATATGTTAATGTTGATAAAAAAAATGAGTTTCTAACGCAAATTACACGTTACATCGTGATTCTACTATAATAATATTTTAGTCTATAAATCTGTTCAAAATTTCAAAAGAACTGTGTTGATTATAAAAAACAAACCAAAATTTAAACATGTTTATTATAGAAATTAGACATGCTAGTAGAAATAAAGGTAACTGGTATAATGCCAAATTTGAAATTGATTAAATGTATAGATCTTCAAGATTTGCGGGATGAGTATAAAAATTTTTTGATAAAATTTAGACAATTTTATACATAAAAATAATAATTTAATTTTTCTATTATAACGTAACTATTAAAACGTAGATTCAAATGCGAGATTGGACTATATATGAATTTTGAAATTTTAAAATACATACAAATGTCAAACTATGTTAAACTATTTTTTTGAATTTATGCGAACTTGGATTATTTGATTATTGCAAGTAAGGAATAAATGAAATTAAAAGGAATAAATAAAAAAAAAAAAAAGAAGCTTGATCTTACCTAAATTTGGCACGGTTACAGTAACTTGATTATTTGAGCCAACATCTACCGTAGCAACACGATTTTTGTCCACACTAGCTGGCTTAAAATCATCTGTTTCACAATAAATCAATGCAATAAAATAATTAAAATTATTCAATGAATAAAATCGATTTATGTAGATATATTGAAATGACGTAGATCGTTAAGAGATTTTTATGATTTTATGATTTACATACATTTAATTGTGTGGAATGCATTCGTTGTATTCTTTGCATTAAATGTACAGCCAAGTTTCAGTTCGCGCACCTCATCGCCAATATTGAGACGTTCAGTTAATGAGGGCTTTTGTTTCATCATTGTCGACAGCACTAACTGATGAAGAAATGCACAGGATGATGTTTTTGTTGTTCGTATTGTTGTTGTTGTTGTTGTTATTATTATTATTATTATTTTTATTATGCCATCAAAACAGCTGTGAAAACAAGTTAGTTGAGAACGTTTTTACTTGTTCTTTTAATGCGTTTTTTTTTTGTGGAATTATTAATATTATTGGCACTGTATGGTATTTAGTATTGTACTTTTGCAGCCGTTGTTGTAAATTGTATTTACTGTTGCTTTTGCTGTTGGTGCTGCTGCTACTGCTGTTACTGTCGTTATTGGTAATTTGTTTTTTATTTATTTTTATTACACTATGATAATTAGTAATTATGAAATGTAAATGTGGCTTTTCTTATTTTTGTTGTCCGGTTGGTAGTTTCCTGTTTGGGTATGTCGTATTTGTGGCACCGATTATATCAAATTAAATAATACATTTATAACTGTAATGAATGGGGTGGCTTACATAAATGGCAATGTCTTATTAATAACTCTATTGGGTTTGTGCATAAAATGGAAAAGTTTTATCACGTTTTTCTACCACGGCAAATGTGATCAGTGGATTATGAAGTCTTAGATGATCCACTTGCTCCTTTTATGTTTATGTTGTTTTGTTACATTACAATTTATAAATAAATTGTGAATATTGGACTAGGGAAGATTTTCATCATTGATAATATTCATAGTTTTCGCTTATAAATTTATCAACATCCAAGAAATTGCTTGTAAAATTTCTTATTTGCTTCTTCCTTGTGGCCAATAATATTTCTTATGATATATGATGTGACTTTCCTGTTGCTGTTGTTGTTGCCGTTGTTGTTATGGCAGGCTTCTCCTTATGACAGGAAGGGGATTCTGAGTAAGAAATAAAATCAATCGTTATACTTTTGTTTGTTTGTTTTTTTGTTTTGTAATTTGATTTAATAATTTCAATCAATGATTTGGCATGTAATACACACAGGATTTCTTTGTAGAACGGACGAGTTGTTTGATTGTTTTAAGATACATTTTCTCTTCACGTTTTTCGTTAAAGGAACATTTTACATTTTAGTTCAAGTCTCTTTTACACAATTTTACATCTGTGAACAAAAAATATTAATTATTACGATTAGATTGTAATAACAAGAAACAATAATTTATTATATATATTTGTTTAATATTATATTTAATATCCATAAATATGAAACGAATAATGGAGCACATTGTGATGTTGCACATTACGCCATACGATTTTTAAATATGCATATATATATATATATATATATATGTATATATATAGACATTTATAGACGTATGCAATGCACTTATTGTTTCATATATAATTATATATATATATATATATATATATATAATTTATAAATATATAAAATTACAATCCATTTTTTTACATATTGCTGTACAAACTTTACAAGCTTTACCACATAACTTGTACGAACTTTTTCCACTTTCTTTCTTTTCTTTTGGTTCGTTGGC
Organism: Melophagus ovinus; assembly: GCA_023089585.1. Classification (NCBI taxonomy): domain Eukaryota; kingdom Metazoa; phylum Arthropoda; class Insecta; order Diptera; family Hippoboscidae; genus Melophagus; species Melophagus ovinus. The sequence continues at coordinate 4,350,586 of JAKKIB010000176.1, read as the reverse complement.
TGAAATATTTCATTGCGAAAATTCATAGTTTTCTATTACACAAGTATTCATCCAAAAAAATGAAAGAAAAAACAAATGTAAAACGCGAAAAAAAATCCGTAACACCAAATCACCAAAAAGAAGAAGCAACAAATAGAAAACCAAAAAAAAAAAAAAGAGCAAACAAAAGTGCATACGTACACAATCACGTAGAAGACAACAAACATATGTTTTTAGAGGTCGAACGCAATTTCATATCGCATGTTAATATCCTTTTCTTTTAATTATTTATTCAAATGTTTGATTTGTACGTTTTTTTTCTTCTACTACTTTCAATTTTTGTTTTCTGTTTTAATATGAAATTTTGACATTTTCTAGGCTATTAATTTTTTTTTTTTTAGTTTTTTCTGTCTTTTTTTTAATTTTTTTTTTTTTTTTTTTGGTTTTTTATCAATACTTACTTTGTGTACACATTTGACTGAATAGTTTGGTAAATTGAAGAAATGATAGTACTGTGAAAAGCGTTTTACTTTACAAATTGTGAAAGCTCAAAATGATGATGCCATATTACGGAATTTGAACTTTGATCTTAAATTGCGCAACTGATTTGTTTTTGTGTTTTTCTAGTTATAATTCATATTTAAAGCTTTATTTATTTATTTATTTTGTTTCTTTTTAACTATTTATTAATTTCCGGTTTTGGTTTTTATGTTAGTCTCCTTCTAACTTGTACATTATAAAAGGAGTAATAAATGCAAAGACAAAGAAAACGTAATACTATAAGAAAACACTACTTTATTTAATGTGATTACACAAAATCATTGGAAAAGTGATTGGAAAAATGGCCCAAATAAAATTGTGTATTAAATTTCATTATAATATCTTAGAAATTGAATGCTGTAGCTTAATAATAGATAAAGAGATGGGGAGGCCTAAAACGATCTACAAAATTATTCTCTTTGGTTAGTTGAAATAGAAAATTAGTTTATAATAAACTAATTCTTGTATCCCAAGGGACGTGTAAAGTATAATAAAAGTCAATGGAGAAACGTCGAAATATATTTCTTGAAGGAGAAATTAAATTTACCTTAGGAAATGTTTTACAAATATCTTGCCATTTTATATTAGCAAATCTAATTACATTAGCTTAGCATTAACTACGTTCACTTAAAATTCCGTTAAAATACTCTCAATTAAATGTACGCATGTCATGATATTATTTATAAAAGCAACTTATTTTCTCTATCACTTAATTAACGGCAACAAAATGGATCAGACTATATAAATTCGCATGAAACAACAAATTCTAAATTAACTGTTGTAATAAACAAAGTGTTAAATTACAAATTATTATTATTAATATTATTATTGTTGCTGTGTTTGGTAGCACAAGAAAAAATCGTCTCAACAATTAATTACACCAATATTAATTACAACAACAATAACAAATCTGATAAATAATAACTACAATAATAATGGCAATTAATTAGGAAAATTAGGAAAATTAGGAAAATTTCAATTATGTTGCTTGTATCTTGTGGTTGGATATTGATGATTGTTAGTGATTATTATTGTATGCTTTTATTTGTTGCTAAATTTTTGTATTATTTTTCTTGTAAACGTAAACTATATTTGGGGTTTTGCGGCATAAAAGTATCAATAATTAAACCACTGTTGATTGCCCCCGTAATGCCTTGGCCACTAGTTGCTACAGTGGCATTATCGATTCGCTTTGATGTCAATATGCGTATATCAGTGTGTAACATTAAACTCCTGGAGCGTGTTGTCTGAAATCTTTGAGTCAAGTAAAAAATAAAGTACAAATAATAATTAGAATGACAACGTGAAAAAAAATCTAAATTATTTTATTTTTAAATTTACGGCTGGGGCCGTTTATTCACTATTTATTTTCCTTCCAAAACTGACTGATTACTGTAACATCATACGCAAGAAAGTGTATAAAATGTCACACAAAAATTTATAAAATTACCATAAAATTTTGATGTTTTGCGAGGGTGAAACGAAGAACTAAGAAGAACCCTATCGAGAACAAATTTTGCGTGTCTATTTAGAATGTCAAAGTGTACTTTTTCAAAATCGAGCTTCTTATAGAAGATGCGGGCACAGAAATCATGCCATTATACTTTGAACCTCTGCATCCATCTAAATTGTCTGTCCTTGTGTCAAATCATGTCTCACAATAATAAAAATTTTTATCGTTAAAATATCTCTACAATTTTAAAATATAATTTGGCAACGCAAAAATAGGGAGAGACATCAGACATCAGATGCACGGACGAACGGCCGGGCAACTGAATAGACATGCACAAACCTAAATTGATGCAAAGAACGGATTGCAAATCGATTGGTATTTTAAATGATAGACCCACCAAACCTCAACGTTTTCTTGATGTTACTACATGGATTCCATGGATTCCCACAAATTTATTACACACATAAGTAGACATAAGAGGTGAGTAGTGAGAATAAAAGAGAGAAGAAGTACAGTTACCTTAAGTGAATGGAATAGCGTAAGCGTTTCATATCTTTTGAAGATAGAAAGTGCCCCAAATTACTTTCAATGTGACAATTTCGTGAACGCTGTTGTTGCTGTTGTTGTTGCATTTGTCGTTGTTGTCTTATATGTATATTTTTAACATCATTAATAAAGCAATCACCGCGAGCACCATCGTCACAATTATTATAATTTTGCAAGATTGGCGTTATATTTTCTGTTGACGTAACCGTGTCTAAGGGTAATTGATTGTTTGTACTATCACCGCAATCACCATCATTAAAATTATTGCGACCGTCAGGATGATTTCCATCGCTATTATCAATCAAAATACGTTGCCTGATGAATGTTTGGTGTAACGCAGGCATATCACTCATATCGTATGGTACAACAAACATGCAAACTACATTATCCATTGAATTTACTAAGGTGACTTGAACGGTACCGGAATTTGGAATCGAAATGCCTTCACAGGGTAAAAAGGCTTCACACTAGAAAACAATGGCATAATAAAGACGCTAAATACTCACAAAATCACAATCCGGTAATATACTTTTTATCTATCTTTCTGTGTATTTGTGTCTGTCTGATTGGTTCTTTGACAGATTTCACCCATTTTGCGCTACATTTTGGGTGTATATATTCGAAAGGGCGATCAGTTTTAAATCGGTTTAGACCAACCTAAATTGTCGGGGTGTCTTCTTATTTTTTATACATTTTTAATACCTAGTTTTAAAGATCTTACTTCGTAATGAGTATCATTTTGTTCTAATGTCATCACACCCAGCTTTGTTATATTACTTTAGATGGACCATAATGCCCGTATCGGAATGTTAATTGCAGATAGCGCTATAAATATAAATATAGCGGTAGTCTACCCTACTTAGTCGTCGGAATAATTATCCTGGTGTTTCTAACATTTCGTAGTGCCAGACTAACTTTCTGCTTGGACTGACAAGGCCTAAAAAGAATAGCTACTTTAATAATAATTCAAAATATCTCGCCTTCCTACACTTTCCGAAACGTCTGCAATTTTTGTTCGTAATATCATAATAGAAAAAGAAGTATACTTACCAAACATGGTGTACTTAATGTGTCACCACAGAATTCATAGAAATAACCAACTACCGGTAGACTTAATTGGACTGGACAAAAGTTCTCTAATATGCTCAGTAATAAATGAAAATCACTTGTTATTAAGTTCGGTAAGAGACGACGTTGCAGCAAGCTCTCCTCAAAATTACCTAACAATGGCTTGCGGCCAAATAATTTATTCGTGTAACGACGATTCTGCAACAAATTGTTTACGGATTGTTCTGTTGATGTTGTGTCACTACGTGGACTTAAACAGCCAATGTCATGGTCAGAAGCGTGTGGAGTGTCACTTTGATCGTATATATTGTAACGTAGTAATATTGGTAATGATAACGGCCAACAGGGTTTTTGTATTTTTAATAAGCTGGTGGAAGTAGTCGGGTTAGTTGGGGTTGTCGATATAGCTGGGGTAATCGAGCTAGCCGATGTAGAAAGATTAGCCGATGTAGTCAGTATAACCGAGGCAGTCAGGCTAACCGAGGTAGTTTGACTAACCGAGGTAGTCGGGCTAGCCGATGTATTCAAGCTAGATGATGTGGTCAGGCTAGCCGATGTGGTCAGGCTAGCCGATGTGGTCAGGCTAGCCGATGTGGTCAGGCTAGCCGATGTAGTTAGATTAGTCGAAGTAATAACGGTAGCTAAGGTAATCCAACTACCCGAGGCAATCGATGTTACCGCATTAATCGAGCTAACCGAATTAGTTGGGCTAGTCGGGGTAAACAAGCTAGCTGATGTAATCAAGCTTGTTGAGGTAATCCAACTAGCCGAGGAAACCGAAGTAGCAACTAAATTCCTTGCTGCTTCATGATTAATTTTACCATTTACTAAAATTGATGTTGTGCCTTTTGCACCGTCACGATTCTTATTTTCGTTATTGTTGTCAGTAGTGCTATTGCTAATAACTTTATTGTCAGTAATTGCATGATTTTCTACATTTTTGATCATGTTTAATGTTTCGCTTTGTATTTGATCAGATCCATTTTTAATACCATTATTATCTTGTCCATTAACCATGTCATCGTTAGCATCACATTTAATCTGATCATTACTGTAGTAATGAAAATTACAACCGATTTTCGGTAATTTGAATGAAGAGCTTTTTTGTCTCGGTGACTGTTTCTGTTTTGATTGTTGTTGTTCTCGCCCTTGCTCAATATCAGTTACTGTAATGGGTGGTGGTTGTGTTGTTGCTCCTTTTATTGTGTTTTGATTATTTGGAGTTGCACATTTATCAAAATTACAATTTTGTTCATCAGAAACTTTACTTTTCTTCAAGGAAATTAATGAATGCGATTGTGATGTTTCATCACGATATTGCTGTTGCTGATTCTGCTGTTCTTGTACTTCTGCTTGGTGTTGTTCACACATAAAATTGCAGAAATTGGCTTTTATTGATGCCGTTGCTATAAGTTTTGTAGCTGCTGCTGATATTTTTATTGTTGTTGGAGTAGTTGTTGTGGAACATTGTGGTATTATTTTAGTATAAGATTCAAAATGCTCCTATAAATATGTTATACGAAATGAAAACGCAAAAATTTTTCTCAGAAATGGAATAACGTTAACTTTTCTCTATTATCTAGCAGGATTGATTGAGGAACAATCCTCACCCTGATATACAAAATCCTTTTAAATGAATGCATAAGGTGATCTATTAAAAGTTCCTATCAGTCTAAAGTAAGCTACTTTATTCATTAGATATGATGTTAATGCGATTCTATTCGCAATTCAAATTCCTATTAATAATGAAATTCTTCAATGTAGCCTTTCTAGAAAAGTGAGTTACCCGAGTAATATATTTTAATACACTTATAAAGTATTGTACGCTAAGACGGCCAAATAAGTAGAATTCAAATTTTGAATAATATATTTAAATTTAAATTAGTTAGTTTCAAATTAAATACAAAATATTAATACAAAGCATCTAACATTTCCATCATAATCACTTACTTCGTCTATTATATGATCATCATTCCAATTATAAGGAGGAATAAAAGTGTCCTGATTATTATCGATGCCATGAAATTGTTGAAAGTTTTGTCCTTGCACAACATTATTATTGGATGTGTTGAATTTATTGGGGATCATAGTATTTTCAGAATTCTCAACATGCTTCTTACTTACTACCGCTGCTGTTTCTGTTTCTCCTGATTCTGTTTCCGATGTTTGTACTGATCCTATTTCTGATGTTTCTGTTGTTTCTGTTATGTCTGTTGCTTTTGCTGTGGCGCCAGCTACTACCATTGATGACAATTGATCGTACCCTTCGCCTTCAATTATATTTTCAGGAGTGATTTTCTGTTGCTCTAGCTGTTGCTGCTCGTGTTGGTGTTCTCGTTGCCGCTGCTGTAGATGTTGATGTTGCTGTGCAATTAAATAACTGTTTTGATTTTTTAGTTGATTACAAACTGGTAACTCCATCGTCTTCACATTATCACTTGCTTCTATTGGAACATCATTATTACCAATGCTAATCTTACTTTTCTTTTTTGTATTGTTATTGTAATTGCTTTTAGTGGCCTTATTATTTTTCTTTGTAATAGGTGTACGTTGTATGGCTTGCAGTAATAATTCGCCTTTATTGCGAGGCGTATGAATAATTTCAAGACTTCCCAAGCTGCCACTTTCATCATGGTCATCAAAGATTGAATCCATTCTTGAATCCACTCCATTATTCAAAACTTTATTACAATTTATCCCATTCTTTGGTACTTCTGTTGGTGGCGTCGATACTTCAGAATTACGTGGAAATGCACATTGCTTGCAAATAAGTGTCATTTCAGTGCCACATAAATCACAACTGTGAGCGATGGCTTCGGTTTGTGTACCAGTGGAGACCATTGAAATTTTCCTAGGAGATGAATTTACTGGTACTTCAGATTTTATTGTAGTTATTGTTGTTTCCTTCAGATCTCTTAACATTTCTTTTTTAGAACTTGTATAGCTTGGTATGATACTTGTCCTTATACTCATGTTATTTGGAATTTGCAGCTTTAATAGCTGCTGCTGGTGATCTTTCTCATTTATGGTTTTTGTTACTATCATTCCTCTCCACATTAGTTCATTAGAGATCTTACCGCAATTATTCATTTTATCTTCACTTCCATCTTCAACTGCATTCTTACCATTTTCAACGTCTTTATTACCATTTTGATTCATAAATTGTCGCGACAATGGATTACCCACTTTCAAAGTTGCCGATGACGAAGTTATTAATGTCGATGTTTTCTGTTGCTGTTGTCCACAGACCAATGCACCATTTGTATTATTATGAACACCAGCAATGTCATCGTGGTTATCGTTGTCGTTGTCGTTGTCGTTGTCATTGCCGATTTCACTAGAACATATTCCGATATGTTTAACAAGAGGTGGCTGCATTAATGACCCCCCATAATAATTTATAGTACTATCAATACCATAAGCCCCAACAACATCATAATCGCTACTACTTTTGAATGCATTAAACGGATTTTCATTGCGTCGCAAAAGAGATTGTTGTGGCAGCATCGTCTTTTCACTATAATCAATGTTACCACTGCTTACCTCATTCAACGAAGCTCCTGCTGTAGATATAGCAAATTGAGTACAGTTATTACAAATACCGGCACCAATAGCGATATTGCTGACATTGCCATCAAAACCATTATCGCTATAAAAAGGAAAATTATCCACAACAGATTTTACTACGAGCGTATCATCGGAAAATGTTCCCCTTGATTGTTGCCCTTTTACCGATTTACGTTTACCCTTTTGCGATTGTGACTTAGCTTGCAATTGCGATGGCGGTTGTGCTTGCTTTCTTACCGATATATCAAAGTTAAAATTTGATGGCTCATTTAAGGCGTTGTTATATGTAAAAGGGGGTTTAGGTTTCTTTGGCATTATTGCACCTCTTTTACAAAAAAAAATCTGATATTCAGATTAAGATTTTATTAATTTAATTAATTACCGATTATGATCAATATGTCGTGTATCACCGTTTAAAAGAATAAAATATGTTAATACGGAAAAATTTTCACTTCAATTGACCCTTGAAAATTTTTACACATGTGATTTTAATATGAAGCAATCGTTGACATAATTTTCAATGATATTGCTATTAATATATTTTTTATAATTGCTACAGTATCAGAATATGCTTTCAGTTCAATTTTGTAACAGTAAAATGAGTTTTTTATGTATATATACGTACACTTGACCGGAGTATAGTTAACGTCACCGAAATGAACTGGAGTGTTCTGGAGTGGACTGGACTGGGCGTAAGAACTAAAGGGAATATTAATAGTTAAAATAGAGCATAATAATAAATGAAATCATAATATGTAAATATAAATTGTAATGAAATCGTACAGATTCATCTTTATTTTTCCGTATACCTATTTTGTGGGTACTGTACTAATGCCACAGATGAGCAGCAATAACACTGCATCATTCTAAGTGAGTGAATGGTACAATTTATTGAATAACCTGAACAAGTGAGTATGTGAAATAAACTACTTAATAATTTTCACTTCAATTCATTCTAATTAGTTTCAGTCAAGTTTACGTACATTTATTTAAAAAATCACTATATTATTCTGATACTGTAGCAATTACAATAAATATATTAATAGTAATATCATTGAAAATAATGTCTATAGTGATATTTCATATTAAAATCAAATTTATAGAAATTTTCAAATGTCAATTTAACTGAAAAAAATTTATTTGTTTCAACATATTTTAGTCGTTCTGTCGGTGATGCACCATCAGTATACGATATAAAATATATTGCTCCCGTTAGGCAATAAATTAAATTTATAATATTTTTAACGATATCTGCTATTTGTACAAGAGGAGCAATAATGTCAAAGAAAGCTAAATCTACTTTCATATCTTACATCGCTCTGAATGAGCCAACAAGTATTAACTTTGATATAATGGACTTAACACAGACGCGCGCAACCGCAACCGCAACCGCAACCGCAACCGCAACCGCAATTACAATCACAATTACAATCGCCATGGCAACAGCAAAAACAGAAGCTTAAATCGGTAAATGGACAAAAATCAGGGGGAATATTTTTTGATGAGACTCTCGTAGAAAAATCTGCTGTGGATAGTATTAAGTATTATAGCGATAATGGTTTTGATGGCGATGTCAGCAATGTTTATGTTGGTACAGGTGTTGATGTTGGTGGCAGTGGTAACATTGATTATAGTGAAAAGACGATGCTGCCACAACAATCTCTTTTGCGACGCAATGAAAATCCGTTTAATGCATTCAAAAGTAGTAGCGATTATGATGTTGCTGGGGCTTATGGTATTGATAGTACTATAAATTATTATGGGGGGTCATTGATGCAGCCACCTCTTGTTAAACATATCGGAATATGTTCTAGTGAAATCGGCAATGACAACGTCAACGACAACGACAACGATAACCACGATGACATTGCTGGTGTTCATAATAATACAAATGGTGCATTGGTCTGTGGACAACAGCAACAGAAAACATCGACATTAATAACTTCGTCATCGGCAACTTTGAAAGTGGGCAATCCATTGTCGCGACAATTTATGAATCAAAATGGTAATAAAGACGTTGAAAATGGTAAGAATGCAGTTGAAGATGGAAGTGAAGATAAAATGAATAATTACGGTAAGATCTCTAATGAACTAATGTGGAGAGGAATGATAGTAACAAAAACAATAAATGAGAAAGATCACCAGCAGCAGCTATTAAAGCTGCAAATTCCAAATAACATGAGTATAAGGACAAGTATCATACCAAGCTATACAAGTTCTAAAAAAGAAATGTTAAGAGATCTGAAGGAAACAACAATAACTACAATAAAATCTGAAGTACCAGTAAATTCATCTCCTAGGAAAATTTCAATGGTCTCCACTGGTACACAAACCGAAGCCATCGCTCACAGTTGTGATTTATGTGGCACTGAAATGACACTTATTTGCAAGCAATGTGCATTTCCACGTAATTCTGAAGTATCGACGCCACCAACAGAAGTACCAAAGAATGGGATAAATTGTAATAAAGTTTTGAATAATGGAGTGGATTCAAGAATGGATTCAATCTTTGATGACCATGATGAAAGTGGCAGCTTGGGAAGTCTTGAAATTATTCATACGCCTCGCAATAAAGGCGAATTATTACTGCAAGCCATACAACGTACACCTATTACAAAGAAAAATAATAAGGCCACTAAAAGCAATTATAATAACAATACAAACAAGAAAAGTAAGATTAGCATTGGTAATAATGATGTTCCAATAGAAGCAAGTGATAATGTGAAGACGATGGAGTTACCAGTTTGTAATCAACTAAAAAATCAAAACAGTTATTTAATTGCACAGCAACATCAACATCTACAGCAGCGGCAACGAGAACACCAACACGAGCAGCAACAGCTAGAGCAACAGAAAATCACTCCTGAAAATATAATTGAAGGCGAAGGGTACGATCAATTGTCATCAATGGTAGTAGCTGGCGCCACAGCAAAAGCAACAGACACAACAGAAACAACAGAAACATCAGAAATAGGATCAGTACAAACATCGGAAACAGAATCAGGAGAAACAGAAACAGCAGCGGTAGTAAGTAAGAAGCATGTTGAGAATTCTGAAAATACTATGATCCCCAATAAATTCAACACATCCAATAATAATGTTGTGCAAGGACAAAACTTTCAACAATTTCATGGCATCGATAATAATCAGGACACTTTTATTCCTCCTTATAATTGGAATGATGATCATATAATAGACGAAGTAAGTGATTATGATGGAAATGTTAGATGCTTTGTATTAATATTTTGTATTTAATTTGAAACTAACTAATTTAAATTTAAATATATTATTCAAAATTTGAATTCTACTTATTTGGCCGTCTTAGCGTACAATACTTTATAAGTGTATTAAAATATATTACTCGGGTAACTCACTTTTCTAGAAAGGCTACATTGAAGAATTTCATTATTAATAGGAATTTGAATTGCGAATAGAATCGCATTAACATCATATCTAATGAATAAAGTAGCTTACTTTAGACTGATAGGAACTTTTAATAGATCACCTTATGCATTCATTTAAAAGGATTTTGTATATCAGGGTGAGGATTGTTCCTCAATCAATCCTGCTAGATAATAGAGAAAAGTTAACGTTATTCCATTTCTGAGAAAAATTTTTGCGTTTTCATTTCGTATAACATATTTATAGGAGCATTTTGAATCTTATACTAAAATAATACCACAATGTTCCACAACAACTACTCCAACAACAATAAAAATATCAGCAGCAGCTACAAAACTTATAGCAACGGCATCAATAAAAGCCAATTTCTGCAATTTTATGTGTGAACAACACCAAGCAGAAGTACAAGAACAGCAGAATCAGCAACAGCAATATCGTGATGAAACATCACAATCGCATTCATTAATTTCCTTGAAGAAAAGTAAAGTTTCTGATGAACAAAATTGTAATTTTGATAAATGTGCAACTCCAAATAATCAAAACACAATAAAAGGAGCAACAACACAACCACCACCCATTACAGTAACTGATATTGAGCAAGGGCGAGAACAACAACAATCAAAACAGAAACAGTCACCGAGACAAAAAAGCTCTTCATTCAAATTACCGAAAATCGGTTGTAATTTTCATTACTACAGTAATGATCAGATTAAATGTGATGCTAACGATGACATGGTTAATGGACAAGATAATAATGGTATTAAAAATGGATCTGATCAAATACAAAGCGAAACATTAAACATGATCAAAAATGTAGAAAATCATGCAATTACTGACAATAAAGTTATTAGCAATAGCACTACTGACAACAATAACGAAAATAAGAATCGTGACGGTGCAGAAGGCACAACATCAATTTTAGTACATGGTAAAATTAATCATGAAACAGCAAGAGCAAATACTCAACAATTATTTGAGGTAAATATGGATACTGATCGACAGGAAGAAAAGGACCTAAAGGGAAAAGCAGAACCATTCATTATTATGCCAATTGTCAAAATGCCGCTACAAGTCACCAAAAAAACAACAACATTTACATTTACATACATGCCATCAACTAGAGTAAATAGACCATTTACCTCGGCTAGTCCGATTAATTCGGTTAGCTCGATTAATTCGATTAGCCCGATTAATGCGGCTAGCTGGATTACTTCGACTAGTTTGATTAAATCGGCTAGCCTCATTACCTCGACTAAACCGACTAATTCGGTAAGCCCGTTTAATGCAGCTAGGTTGATTACTTCGGCTAATTGGATTACCTCGGCTACCTTGATTACCTCGGCTAGCCTGACCACAGCGGCTAGCTTGACTACATCGGCTAGCTTGACTACATCGGCTAGCTTGACTACATCGGCTATTTTAATTACCCCAGCTAGATCGACACTCTCCACTTGCCCGACGACCACGCCTAGTCTTACTAGCTCCGCTAACCTGACTACTTCGGATAGCCTGACAACCTCGATTACCTCAACTAAGTTGATTACTTCGACTAACCTGACTTTTTCGGATAGCTCGATTACCCCAGATAGGTCGGCTAACTCGATTACCATAAATAGCTCCACCAATTCATTAAAAGTACAAAAATCCTGTTGGCCGTTATCATTACCGAAATTACCACGTCTATACAACATATACACTATATGCAATCGACGTTCACGTGATGTATCACACGCTTCTGACTATGACATTGACTGTTTATGTCCACGTAGTGACACAACATTATCAACAGTGCAATCAACAAGCGATTTGTTGCATAATCGTCGTCATACGAATAAGTTATTTGGCCGCAAGCCATTGTTAGGTAATTTTGAAGAGAGTTTGCTGCAACGTCGTCTCTTACCCAAGTTAACAGCACCCGGGTTTTACATATTGTTGGGTACATCGGAGAATTTTTGTCCAGTTCAGTTAAGGCTGCCGGCAGATGCTTATTTCTATGAATTCTGTGGTGACATATTAAGTACACCATGTTTGGTAAGTATACTTCTCTTTTTGACGAATTGAAGCATTTAGCCAATCAGACAGACACAGAAAGATAGATGAAAAATAAACTGCCGGATTATAATTTTCTGAGCATATAGCGTCTTTATTATGTCATTATTTTCTAGTTTGAAGCTCGTTTACCCTCTAAAGGTTATCCAATTCCACGGTCAGGTACCGTTCAAGTCACCTTAGTAAATCCGATGGATAATGTAGTTTGCATGTTTGTTGTACCATACGATATGAGTGATATGCCTGCGTTACACCAAACATTCATCAGGCAACGTATTTTGATTGATAATAGCGATGGAAATCATCCTGACGGTCGCAATAATTTTAATGATGGTGATTGCGGTGATAGTACAAACAATCAATTACCCATAGACACGGTTACGTCAACAGAAAATATAACGCCAATCTTGCAAAATTATAATAATTGTGACGATGGTGCTCGCGGTGATTGCTTTATTAATGATGTTAAAAATATACATATAAGACAACAACGACAAATGCAACAACAACAGCAACAACAGCGTTCACGAAATTGTCACATTGAAAGTAATTTGGGGCACTTTCTATCTTCAAAAGATATGAAACGCTTACGCTATTCCATTCACTTAAGGTAACTGTACTTCTTCTCTCTTTTATTCTCACTACTCACCTCTTATGTCTACTTATGTGTGTAATAAATTTGTGGGAATCCATGGAATCCATGTAGTAACATCAAGAAAACGTTGAGGTTTGGTGGGTCTATCATTTAAAATACCAATCGATTTGCAATCCGTTCTTTGCATCAATTTAGATTTGTGCATGTCTATTCAGTTGCCCGGCCGTTCGTCCGTGCATCTGATGTCTGATGTCTCTCCCTATTTTTGCGTTGCCAAATTATATTTTAAAATTGTAGAGATATTTTAACGATAAAAATTTTTATTATTGTGAGACATGATTTGACACAAGGACAGACAATTTAGATGGATGCAGAGGTTCAAAGTATAATGGCATGATTTCTGTGCCCGCATCTTCTATAAGAAGCTCGATTTTGAAAAAGTACACTTTGACATTCTAAATAGACACGCAAAATTTGTTCTCGATAGGGTTCTTCTTAGTTCTTCGTTTCACCCTCGCAAAACATCAAAATTTTATGGTAATTTTATAAATTTTTGTGTGACATTTTATACACTTTCTTGCGTATGATGTTACAGTAATCAGTCAGTTTTGGAAGGAAAATAAATAGTGAATAAACGGCCCCAGCCGTAAATTTAAAAATAAAATAATTTAGATTTTTTTTCACGTTGTCATTCTAATTATTATTTGTACTTTATTTTTTACTTGACTCAAAGATTTCAGACAACACGCTCCAGGAGTTTAATGTTACACACTGATATACGCATATTGACATCAAAGCGAATCGATAATGCCACTGTAGCAACTAGTGGCCAAGGCATTACGGGGGCAATCAACAGTGGTTTAATTATTGATACTTTTATGCCGCAAAACCCCAAATATAGTTTACGCTTACAGGGGCAATAATAAAATGATTCAGCAACAAACAAAAGCGTCTAACAATTATCAAAATCCAAAAGTAACCAACAACAGCAACAACAATCAAACAATATGATTAAAATGTTGCTAATTAAATGTTATTATTATTGTAATTATTATCACTATTGTTATTATTGTTGTAATTAATATTGGTGCATTGAATTTTTCTTGCCACCAAACGAAGCAACAACAATAATAATAATACTTATAATAATAATAATCAATTGCTGCAAAACTATTAATTAATTCACAAATATGAAATTAAAAGAAGAGTGAATTAGAATGAATGTGTGGAAAAGTACAAACAGGAAGAGTGGGATGATAATATAAATACTTCATCTGTTACCGTTTGCCGGTAGTTGTTGTTATTGCCATTGTCGATATGTTTCAGTTTTCATTGCATCATTGATTTCTCAATGAAAACGGAGTAGAATGTTACATTTATCCATTTTATTTTTATATACATAACTTTTTTATTTCGCCATCAAAATATATACAAATGTATTTTTTTTAAATTCTTTAATTTTCATGTACTTTATACAAATATAAAAATATAATAAAGAACTCTTTTTATAAGAAGCCATTTAAATAATAAATATAATTTGAATACATTAAAAAGTTGGAGGTGACCAAAACCAAAGCCATTTTTGGTTAGAAGATTGGCAGCATTATTACAATCATTTATTAAAAAGGCAAACATTTTAAAATTATTGAATGTTTTGGTTTTAAAATCTTTTTATATTTTAAGCTGGCTCTTCTGAGTTTCTATAAGTTAAAGTCGATAACGAAAGCAGGAAAAATTGTGAAAGTAAAATTGCTGCAACAATTTTGTGTAAGCCTGGATAATTTCATCTATTATTGACCATTTCAGAATTTGCTACCAATCAACTTCAAAATGAGATGCGCGCCATTGCTGAGGTTTTGTTCAACTTTTAAACGATGGCTATCAAAAAGATAAAAAGGCATATGAAAAATGTCAAGCTTTTGTGTATCTTGAAATTTTATATAGATTTATCTTTGCGTATACGTGTGCGTGATTAAATTCAACAGGCATTTTTCAATTACATACTAAATAAATGTTTACTAAAAAAAATATAATTATAAAATATTTACATGTTCTAACAATACTTAAAATTGCTAATGATATTTATTTTTATTTTCCTTTTTAATTTCGGTGAAAATTATAGAGACATAAAACAGACAAAACCGAACAAGAATTTAATTCACACTCTTTTGTGTTAAACATCACTTCTTTGAGATTTTTGCATGACTTGCCGCAATTGTGGAAATGTACTTTTAATTTGTGGCGGATGCAATTTGGAGCACAAATTTATAAATGGTTCATATAATGATGGCCTTTCCATAGCATTTACAGTATAATGTTTAATACGTTCACGTAAACACCAAGCGTTAGCACGATTTAATATTAACTCTACAGTATCACTTGATATTAAAGTTTGTTGTGATGTACATTTTAAATTATTGCTATGTGTTAATGATGGTGAGGGGCAGATATCTCGTCGTTTGGAACGGACATTGGCCAATACTATTATTGGTATTTCTTTTTTCTCTTTATTTTTATCAATGTCTTGCTTAATATCAACTAAAATATCCAAACTACATGGCTCTGTGGGATCATAAATTAATACAAAACCATCTGGAAAATGTAAATAATGTCTGGGTAATTGAGCTTTGCCTTGCAAGCCAGCCGTATCATATAGCCGTAACATTTCTCTGGTCCCTCGGCCTGTATCGACACTGGCCACATATATATCTTCAATACTAGGATGTAGTTCCGTCTCTAAATTTATATTGCCATAGATAAGTTGTTCCAGTAGTGCAGTTTTGCCAACACCCTTCATACCGCACACCAACACTTTACCCACTTTGCCCATCTTTACTGTTAGCATTTTAAAATCACAAGAATAAAGTAGTAAATTTACTAAAAAATATTTAAAAAAATGAGGGAAAGGCACTGTAAGATAAACTCTATGACAATTCTATTGATAAACAGCTGTTACATATTTCTTCTTCTTAACTGGCATTCATGTATCAATAAATGTTATGCCCTCAAACTAACGTAAAGTATATTCAATGAAGTTATCAGGGATACTAACTACTTAACGAATTGAACAAATTTAATTAAAAATGATATCAAGAAAAAGACAAAATTAAATTGGTTGGACTGCTGGCGAAACAATAATTTGAGTATGTGAAAAGGTAAAGTTATCCAAAATTCATGAATTAATCTTTTATTACAATAAAATATCTAAATAGCTCTACTGCAAAATGTTATCCTAATTTTGTTATAGCAATGCATACTTTTAGGCTTATATAATAACATTATATACTGAAGAATGAGTGTTACATTCATGTTGGAGATTCACTTTGCTTTTATATCTAATATCACATAGTTTTTGTTTGTTTTTTCTTTTTTTGAGAAAAATATTAAGTTAACTTATTATTTGAATAAATAACTTTTCTTTTTTTTTGGTTAAAATGAAATGGAAATATGTTTTACTTACTTATAAAAAAAATAATGTAACATTTTGTCTCTTTAAAATTATATATAAATATTAATTTCATATAAATTACGAAATATAGGAGAAGATATTTGCAAAAAAAAAAGGCAATACCTTCAACGAAAACTAAATGACATCAGTTACCATTTAGCCACACTATTTGGTAAATTATTTTGCAGATAGATAATTTATATAACAACTGCCTTAATATTTGTACAGAATTTTAACTTTCTGTATGTTTCAATTTCTAAGTTATAGATGAAATACTATAATTTTTTACTAAAAAAAACCGTGGTCTTTTCATTTACGTAGCACTGTGGGCGTGTTCTTATGGCAATTTTATTCATTTACCATAGCAAACTACCTGCAAAAATTTCCAAAGTTTGAAACAAATTTCAGCACGATATCTAATCTTTTTTTTTTTTTTGGCGTCCAGAAAAATTTTAAAAATATAAGGACACATAAATCGACGGACAGACGTACAGACATATCCATATCGAGAATATACGTTGCTTAATTTTTGGATGTTACAAGCATAATGACAAATTGAGTATACCTTTAATCTTTGCATGGTTAAGTTTACATGGTAAAACATTACGGTTCTGAATTAATTGATCATTCTGATGATTTAAAAAAAGATTTTTTTTTTCATCTTTACCTGAGTAGTTTAATTAAGATTTTCTAACAAATATAAAGGAAAGAGAAATTAATAAAAAAAAAAAAAAAAAAAGAAGAAGAAGAAGAAGAAGAAAAAAAGAAATGGAACAAAGCCAACAAATAAATGTAGCAAATAGAAATGGAATGATTACAATCGAATACAATGAGCTATTAACATAATTACAAGTAACAGATTTATACAGTAAGTTATAAATAGAATACATAATGACAGACTATTTGACTCGCTACTTATGTGATTTATGAATTATTTGTATTACAAAGACTTTTATTTGGCCATTCGGATACTATTGTTTTGCTTTTGTTTTGTTTATTATTTAATAATTTCAAAGGATTTGTGAAATATTTGTAAGAGGATCAAAGGGCGCCTGTATTTTCTACTTCTCTTGTTTTATTTCAAATGTACATTTACATTTACATTTACATTTACATTTACATTTACATTTGCATGCCATCGAAAAGTTATCTTTGCACATTTTTTGTATGATCTTTAGCAAAGGACAATCTTTTTGTGAAATTTTGTATTTGTAATTGTAATTGTAAGCTAAATTACAAAAAAAAAAAAAAAAAAAAAAAGAAAGAAAAAGGAAAAAATAACTAAAAGATAATTAAAAAACAAAAATTATTTGCAATGGCAAGAAATTAAATGAGGTGCACTGAAATGAACTAAAGTAAATAGAATATTTGTATTTGATTGGAGCCAAATCTTGAATGCTCACCATCAATATTATCATGTTATTAAAATTCACTTCATATTTCAGTTTTTCTTTGGTATATCGCAAAAAGTAAATATGAAAAATTTTTTAAAAATTTGCTATTTTATAATTGGCCAATTTACATAATTTTTATGGTTAATGTTAAAGTGCAATGATCTTATTATTTATATAAAATTTCAAAAATTGCAAATTTATCTTTTGCGATTTGCTAATAATGAGCGAAAAATTATCAACTTTTGTTGAGAAAAAACCGAGTTATTCTCAGTTTAGGTGGCACTGTGGACGTGTACGTTTAACGATTTTGTTCATTTTTCAATACCAAACCACCTGCAAGAATTTCCAATATTCTTGCCAATATTTGAGTTATGTATAACTTGCCTTGCGACCAGGAGTATGTTAAAAACGCACGTTGCAGATGGACAGACATACAGATAGACAAACAGACATATTTAAATCAATTCAGAATTTGAGGATGCTCAAAAATATAAAAATTTTACAGGGCCCTCGATGCTCTTTTTTTTTTTTTTAAGGTGTTACAAACAGAATGACAAAATGAATATACCTCTAGCCTGTGGCAGTTGATACTATTAAAAGAAGTATACTCCTTTTTTTTTATAATACCTGCTGCCAGTTTTAGAAAGGATCCTTTAGTGATAATAATCTCCGACAAAAAAGTAAGTTAAAAGATTTAACCATAATGGAGTTTCCGATAGAAAGCCAAATGGAATGGAAATGTAATGAAAATTATTCCATATATATATATATATATATATATATATATATTATTTATTGATATTTATTGATATTGTTGGTACAGAAATCTCTTCATACAAAAATGAAGGAAACGTCTAACAAGATTTTTATTATAATAAAAATGCATCATACGAGATCAATTAAATTTTGTAAAAAATAGAGGGCAATATATAAAACTTTAAATTTTGATTGATCTAAAAAAAAATGACTGTTTGTTAAAAAAAATAAATGATGGAGGATTTCAAAAATTTGGCACCAGCTAATACAATTTTTGTACTTGTTTTGTAATATTTTTGGAGGCATAAATGATTCCACAACACTTGCATTATCAGTTTATTCAAACTTGTACAACTGATCATTTTTTTGATTGAATATTAAATATTTAGAATATAATGGCCTATTTTAATAAAAGTTTATTTTACAAAATCGATATACAATACCATTTCAGCATATTTAAATTTATGCATCAAATATCAAAAGAGTCCCTCTAAAAATGCTCTATTTAATCAAAATTGAAAAATAATTTTATAGTTTAATGTCCATGACATTGAAAGAATTCTAAATACTTTAACCCTTGAGCATTCCTCCAGTGTTTGATTGAGGGAGCTAAATACAAAAACAAAAAAGAAAAAAAAAAAAAACAAAAAATTATGCTTATTGAAAAATTTCGATGATGTAAACGTATGCATCATGTTTTTCTCACACTGCTTTTATTGTTGTTATTTGGAGTTGTAAAAAAAATGTAAAAATATTTATTATAATTCTCACACAATTTTCTATATATACATATATTTATATAAAGTAAAAATAAAAGCATATGGATTATTTTGGCATTTTGAAATAATTTAAATTTTATCTTGGCCATCATTACAAGAAATTATTTATAAAAATCTAATGTAAGTCTTCTTTCCTGTAGGTACATTAATTTCAGAAGCAGTATCGGAATAATATATATGTATGTATAAAAGCTATATATATTTTTGATCGGCATAAAATTTTGAATCAATGTAGATATATATATCTGTCTGTCCACTGGTCCCTGTAAAATGTTAAAATTCTTGTGAACGCAATGAGAGTTCGAATAAAAGATAACGAGCTGACATTTGGCAGAAACAGGTTGATATTGAAAATGGTCAAAAAATTTTCCAAAAAAAAAAAAAAAAAAAAACACGCCCACAACATGCAACGTAAACTGAGAGTACCTCGATTTTTAAGGAAAGTTTAATAATTTTGGTTCATTATTTGCAAACAGGTAAAACATAGAAAGCTGAAATTTTGAACAAGTAGACAGGCCACGCCTACACAAAATTATACAATACCATATTTTTTCTTTATACCCAAAAAAAAAAAAAAAAAAAACTGAAAAATTTATGTATCTAAATTGTAATATCAAAATGTAAAAAGTGGTGGGTATCTAAGATTTGGTACCAGCTAAATATAATTTTCTTATTTGTTCATTTATTTTTGTGTTAAATTTTTCATTGTTTTATTCTTAGTGTATGTGAATAATTTGGTATTTTAAAATTTTAACAAATGTCACACATTGCGTTGACATTTTAATTAACTAAAAATCATCTAGCAACGATATTTTATTTTTTTAATAATAACAAACAGTAGTTGCATATGCAATAGAAAACCCCTTGCTGTGCAATAATTAAATTGATATATGTAGATATATTTGATTGTTGACCTGTACTTGACCTCAACTTTATTTTACATGATTTCTTTTCTTTTCTTATCTTTCTTTAATTTAAATGCGTAAAGAAAGCCCAATAAATAGGGGTTTTATTGTATTATAAAAGCAAATGCCTCTTTTTATATCATTACAACAACAATTGCATAATAATAATAATAATATAACAATAATTAAAAAAAAAACAACAACAACAAAGAAAACCTTTCAAACAATTTGCTATAAATGAAAATTCAAACTAATTATATTTCTTTCATTTTCCTTTATGTAATTTTCGCTTTCTTATTATTATTATTATTATTATTATTTATTTATTTATTTTTTTTTTTTGTTTATTTCTAAATGTCATAATTTTTGTGCTTTTGACACATTTATTTCTTTCCTATTTTAAGAGTCTGTATATTGAAAAGTGTCTCTAAGGATCTTCTTATTTTGCAAAGCGTACTTTCATTTCTTTGTTTTTCTTTTTTTTCAATATTTTACCATTACATTTTGCTATATATTAGATCAATCGTTATTTATAATTGTCCCAAGCTTATATGTCAATTGATTATCTTAAAATCAGTTTACTTGAAGAGAATAGAAGATATTTTGATGTAATTTAGTATTTAACATTGAAATGTAATTTCGATTTATTTTAAATTCTTTTCAATGTAATTTGAATTGAATTTGCATTCAATTGTAAATTGTCTGTCATTTTGCGTTAGCGTATCTTATACTTTATTAGATCGATCAAGATATTCCGCATGTTTTATTATGAAGTTTATATGTGCACGTGTCCATCTAAAAATGGGCTTACATTTTTTGAATATATTTTCATGAATCGTAATGAGAACGCTACTAAAAATTGTTAGAATTAAATTATGTTTATGGCCGGTCCGTAAATTGTCCATCTAAAAATGGGCTTACATTTTTTGAAGATATTTTCATGAATCGTAATGAGAACGCTACTAAAAATTGTTAGAATTAAATTATGTTTATGGCCAGTCCGTAAATTATCCATCTAAAAATGGGCTTACATTTTTTGAAGATATTTTCATGAATCGTAATGAGAACGCTACTAAAAATTGTTAGAATTAAATTATGTTTATGGCCGTCCGTAAATTATCCATCTAAAAATGGGCTTACATTTTTTGAAGATATTTTCATGAATCGTAATGAGAACGCTACTAAAAATTGTTAGAATTAAATTATGTTTATGGCCAGTCCGTAAATTATCCATCTAAAAATGGGCTTACATTTTCTGAAGATATTTTCATGAATCGTAATGAAAACGCTACTAAAAATTGTTAGAATTAAATTATGTTTATGGCCGGTCCGTAAATTGTCCATCTAAAAATGGGCTTACATTTTTTGAAGATATTTTCATGAATCGTAATGAGAACGCTACTAAAAATTGTTAGAATTAAATTATGTTTATGGCCAGTCCGTAAATTATCCATCTAAAAATGGGCTTACATTTTCTGAAGATATTTTCATGAATCGTAATGAGAACGCTACTAAAAATTGTTAGAATTAAATTATGTTTATGGCCAGTCCGTAAATTATCCATCTAAAAATGGGCTTACATTTTTTGAAGATATTTTCATGAATCGTAATGAGAACGCTACTAAAAATTGTTAGAATTAAATTATGTTTATGGCCGGTCTGTATTGTCCATCTAAAAATGGGCTTACATTTTTTGAATATATTTTCATGAATCGTAATGAGAACGCTACTAAAAATTGTTAGAATTAAATTATGTTTATGGCCGGTCGTAAATTATCCATCTAAAAATGGGCTTACATTTTCTGAAGATATTTTCATGAATCGTAATGAAAACGCTACTAAAAATTGTTAGAATTAAATTATGTTTATGGCCGTCCGTAAATTGTCCATCTAAAAATGGGCTTACATTTTTTGAAGATATTTTCATGAATCGTAATGAGAACGCTACTAAAAATTGCTAGAATTAAATTATGTTTATGGCCGGTCCGTAAATTGTCCATCTAAAAATGGGCTTACATTTTTGAAGATATTTTCATGAATCGTAATGAGAACGCTACTAAAAATTGTTAGAATTAAATTATGTTTATGGCCGGTCTGTAAATTGTCCATCTAAAAATGGGCTTACATTTTCTGAAGATATTTTCATGAATCGTAATGAAAACGCTACTAAAAATTGTTAGAATTAAATTATGTTTATGGCCAGTCCGTAAATTGGCCATCTAAAAATGGGCTTACATTTTTTGAAGATATTTTCATGAATCGTAATGAGAACGCTACTAAAAATTGTTAGAATTAAATTATGTTTATGGCCGGTCTGTATTGTCCATCTAAAAATGGGCTTACATTTTTGAATATATTTTCATGAATCGTAATGAGAACGCTACTAAAAATTGTTAGAATTAAATTATGTTTATGGCCAGTCCGTAAATTATCCATCTAAAAATGGGCTTACATTTTTTGAAGATATTTTCATGAGTCGTAATGAAAAGGCTACTAAAAATTGTTAGAATTAAATTATGTTTATGGCCAGTCTGTAAATTGTCCATCTAAAAATGGGCTTACATTTTTTGAATATATTTTCATGAATCGTAATGAGAACGCTACTAAAAATTGTTAGAATTAAATTATGTTTATGGCCGGTCCGTATTATCCATCTAAAAATGGGCTTACATTTTTGAAGATATTTTCATGAATCGTAATGAGAACGCTACTAAAAATTGTTAGAATTAAATTATGTTTATGGCCGGTCCGTAAATTATCCATCTAAAAATGGGCTTACATTTTTTGAAGATATTTTCATGAATCGTAATGAAAACGCTACTAAAAATTGTTAGAATTAAATTATGTTTATGGCCAGTCCGTAAATTATCCATCTAAAAATGGGCTTACATTTTTGAAGATATTTTCATGAATCGTAATGAGAACGCTACTAAAAATTGTTAGAATTAAATTATGTTTATGGCCGGTCTGTATTGTCCATCTAAAAATGGGCTTACATTTTTTGAATATATTTTCATGAATCGTAATGAGAACGCTACTAAAAATTGTTAGAATTAAATTATGTTTATGGCCGTCCGTAAATTATCCATCTAAAAATGGGCTTACATTTTTGAAGATATTTTCATGAATCGTAATGAAACGCTACTAAAAATTGTTAGAATTAAATTATGTTTATGGCCGGTCTGTATTGTCCATCTAAAAATGGGCTTACATTTTTTGAAGATATTTTCATGAATCGTAATGAGAACGCTACTAAAAATTGTTAGAATTAAATTATGTTTATGGCCGGTCCGTAAATTGTCCATCTAAAAATGGGCTTACATTTTTTGAAGATATTTTCATGAATCGTAATGAAAACGCTACTAAAAATTGTTAGAATTAAATTATGTTTATGGCCAGTCCGTAAATTGGCCATCTAAAAATGGGCTTACATTTTTTGAAGATATTTTCATGAATCGTAATGAGAACGCTACTAAAAATTGTTAGAATTAAATTATGTTTATGGCCGGTCTGTATTGTCCATCTAAAAATGGGCTTACATTTTTTGAATATATTTTCATGAATCGTAATGAGAACGCTACTAAAAATTGTTAGAATTAAATTATGTTTATGGCCGGTCCGTAAATTATCCATCTAAAAATGGGCTTACATTTTCTGAAGATATTTTCATGAATCGTAATGAAAACGCTACTAAAAATTGTTAGAATTAAATTATGTTTATGGCCAGTCCGTAAATTGTCCATCTAAAAATGGGCTTACATTTTTTGAAGATATTTTCATGAATCGTAATGAGAACGCTACTAAAAATTGTTAGAATTAAATTATGTTTATGGCCGGTCCGTAAATTATCCATCTAAAAATGGGCTTACATTTTCTGAAGATATTTTCATGAATCGTAATGAAAACGCTACTAAAAATTGTTAGAATTAAATTATGTTTATGGCCAGTCCGTAAATTGGCCATCTAAAAATGGGCTTACATTTTTTGAAGATATTTTCATGAATCGTAATGAGAACGCTACTAAAAATTGTTAGAATTAAATTATGTTTATGGCCAGTCCGTAAATTGTCCATCTAAAAATGGGCTTACATTTTTTGAAGATATTTTCATGAATCGTAATGAGAACGCTACTAAAAATTGTTAGAATTAAATTATGTTTATGGCCAGTCCGTAAATTATCCATCTAAAAATGGGCTTACATTTTTTGAAGATATTTTCATGAATCGTAATGAGAACGCTACTAAAAATTGTTAGAATTAAATTATGTTTATGGCCAGTCCGTAAATTATCCATCTAAAAATGGGCTTACATTTTTTGAAGATATTTTCATGAATCGTAATGAGAACGCTACTAAAAATTGTTAGAATTAAATTATGTTTATGGCCAGTCCGTAAATTGGCCATCTAAAAATGGGCTTACATTTTTTGAATATATTTTCATGAATCGTAATGAGAACGCTACTAAAAATTGTTAGAATTAAATTATGTTTATGGCCAGTCCGTAAATTGTCCATCTAAAAATGGGCTTACATTTTTTGAAGATATTTTCATGAATCGTAATGAAACGCTACTAAAAATTGTTAGAATTAAATTATGTTTATGGCCAGTCCGTAAATTGGCCATCTAAAAATGGGCTTACATTTTTTGAAGATATTTTCATGAATCGTAATGAGAACGCTACTAAAAATTGTTAGAATTAAATTATGTTTATGGCCGGTCCGTAAATTGGCCATCTAAAAATGGGCTTACATTTTTTGAAGATATTTTCATGAATCGTAATGAGAACGCTACTAAAAATTGTTAGAATTAAATTATGTTTATGGCCAGTCCGTAAATTGTCCATCTAAAAATGGGCTTACATTTTTTGAAGATATTTTCATGAATCGTAATGAGAACGCTACTAAAAATTGTTAGAATTAAATTATGTTTATGGCCAGTCCGTAAATTGGCCATCTAAAAATGGGCTTACATTTTTTGAAGATATTTTCATGAATCGTAATGAGAACGCTACTAAAAATTGTTAGAATTAAATTATGTTTATGGCCGGTCCGTAAATTGTCCATCTAAAAATGGGCTTACATTTTTTGAAGATATTTTCATGAATCGTAATGAGAACGCTACTAAAAATTGTTAGAATTAAATTATGTTTATGGCCAGTCCGTAAATTGGCCATCTAAAAATGGGCTTACATTTTTGAAGATATTTTCATGAATCGTAATGAGAACGCTACTAAAAATTGTTAGAATTAAATTATGTTTATGGCCAGTCCGTAAATTGCCATCTAAAAATGGGCTTACATTTTTTGAAGATATTTTCATGAATCGTAATGAGAACGCTACTAAAAATTGTTAGAATTAAATTATGTTTATGGCCGGTCCGTAAATTGTCCATCTAAAAATGGGCTTACATTTTTTGAAGATATTTTCATGAATCGTAATGAGAACGCTACTAAAAATTGTTAGAATTAAATTATGTTTATGGCCAGTCCGTAAATTTCCATCTAAAAATGGGCTTACATTTTTTGAAGATATTTTCATGAATCGTAATGAGAACGCTACTAAAAATTGTTAGAATTAAATTATGTTTATGGCCGGTCCGTAAATTGTCCATCTAAAAATGGGCTTACATTTTTTGAAGATATTTTCATGAATCGTAATGAGAACGCTACTAAAAATTGTTAGAATTAAATTATGTTTATGGCCGGTCCGTAAATTGTCCATCTAAAAATGGGCTTACATTTTTGAAGATATTTTCATGAATCGTAATGAAAACGCTACTAAAAATTGTTAGAATTAAATTATGTTTATGGCCAGTCCGTAAATTGGCCATCTAAAAATGGGCTTACATTTTTGAAGATATTTTCATGAATCGTAATGAGAACGCTACTAAAAATTGTTAGAATTAAATTATGTTTATGGCCGTCCGTATTGTCCATCTAAAAATGGGCTTACATTTTTTGAAGATATTTTCATGAATCGTAATGAGAACGCTACTAAAAATTGTTAGAATTAAATTATGTTTATGGCCGTCCGTAAATTGTCCATCTAAAAATGGGCTTACATTTTTTTAGAATATTTTTCATGAATCGTAATGAGAACGCTACTAAAAATTGTTAGAATTAAATTATGTTTATGGCCGGTCGTAAATTGTCCATCTAAAAATGGGCTTACATTTTTTGAAGATATTTTCATGAATCGTAATGAGAACGCTACTAAAAATTGTTAGAATTAAATTATGTTTATGGCCGTTCGTAAATTATCCATCTAAAAATGGGCTTACATTTTTTGAAGATATTTTCATGAATCGTAATGAGAACGCTACTAAAAATTGTTAGAATTAAATTATGTTTATGGCCGGTCCGTAAATTGTCCATCTAAAAATGGGCTTACATTTTTTGAGATATTTTCATGAATCGTAATGAGAACGCTACTAAAAATTGTTAGAATTAAATTATGTTTATGGCCGGTCCGTAAATTATCCATCTAAAAATGGGCTTACATTTTCTGAAGATATTTTCATGAATCGTAATGAAAACGCTACTAAAAATTGTTAGAATTAAATTATGTTTATGGCCAGTCCGTAAATTGGCCATCTAAAAATGGGCTTACATTTTTTGAAGATATTTTCATGAATCGTAATGAGAACGCTACTAAAAATTGCTAGAATTAAATTATGTTTATGGCCGGTCCGTAAATTGTCCATCTAAAAATGGGCTTACATTTTTTGAAGATATTTTCATGAATCGTAATGAGAACGCTACTAAAAATTGTTAGAATTAAATTATGTTTATGGCCGGTCTGTAAATTGTCCATCTAAAAATGGGCTTACATTTTTTGAAGATATTTTCATGAATCGTAATGAGAACGCTACTAAAAATTGCTAGAATTAAATTATGTTTATGGCCGGTCTGTATTGTCCATCTAAAAATGGGCTTACATTTTTTGAATATATTTTCATGAATCGTAATGAGAACGCTACTAAAAATTGTTAGAATTAAATTATGTTTATGGCCGGTCCGTAAATTATCCATCTAAAAATGGGCTTACATTTTCTGAAGATATTTTCATGAATCGTAATGAAAACGCTACTAAAAATTGTTAGAATTAAATTATGTTTATGGCCAGTCCGTAAATTGGCCATCTAAAAATGGGCTTACATTTTTTGAAGATATTTTCATGAATCGTAATGAGAACGCTACTAAAAATTGTTAGAATTAAATTATGTTTATGGCCGGTCTGTATTGTCCATCTAAAAATGGGCTTACATTTTTGAAGATATTTTCATGAATCGTAATGAGAACGCTACTAAAAATTGTTAGAATTAAATTATGTTTATGGCCGGTCCGTAAATTGTCCATCTAAAAATGGGCTTACATTTTTTGAAGATATTTTCATGAATCGTAATGAGAACGCTACTAAAAATTGTTAGAATTAAATTATGTTTATGGCCAGTCCGTAAATTGTCCATCTAAAAATGGGCTTACATTTTTGAAGATATTTTCATGAATCGTAATGAGAACGCTACTAAAAATTGTTAGAATTAAATTATGTTTATGGCCGGTCCGTAAATTGTCCATCTAAAAATGGGCTTACATTTTTTGAAGATATTTTCATGAATCGTAATGAGAACGCTACTAAAAATTGTTAGAATTAAATTATGTTTATGGCCAGTCCGTAAATTGTCCATCTAAAAATGGGCTTACATTTTTGAAGATATTTTCATGAATCGTAATGAGAACGCTACTAAAAATTGTTAGAATTAAATTATGTTTATGGCCGTCTGTAAATTGTCCATCTAAAAATGGGCTTACATTTTTGAAGATATTTTCATGAATCGTAATGAGAACGCTACTAAAAATTGTTAGAATTAAATTATGTTTATGGCCGGTCCGTAAATTGTCCATCTAAAAATGGGCTTACATTTTTTGAAGATATTTTCATGAATCGTAATGAGAACGCTACTAAAAATTGTTAGAATTAAATTATGTTTATGGCCAGTCCGTAAATTGTCCATCTAAAAATGGGCTTACATTTTTTGAAGATATTTTCATGAATCGTAATGAGAACGCTACTAAAAATTGTTAGAATTAAATTATGTTTATGGCCAGTCCGTAAATTATCCATCTAAAAATGGGCTTACATTTTTTGAAGATATTTTCATGAATCGTAATGAGAACGCTACTAAAAATTGTTAGAATTAAATTATGTTTATGGCCAGTCCGTAAATTGTCCATCTAAAAATGGGCTTACATTTTTTGAAGATATTTTCATGAATCGTAATGAGAACGCTACTAAAAATTGTTAGAATTAAATTATGTTTATGGCCGTCCGTAAATTATCCATCTAAAAATGGGCTTACATTTTCTGAAGATATTTTCATGAATCGTAATGAAAACGCTACTAAAAATTGTTAGAATTAAATTATGTTTATGGCCAGTCCGTAAATTGGCCATCTAAAAATGGGCTTACATTTTTTGAAGATATTTTCATGAATCGTAATGAGAACGCTACTAAAAATTGTTAGAATTAAATTATGTTTATGGCCGGTCTGTAAATTGTCCATCTAAAAATGGGCTTACATTTTTTGAATATATTTTCATGAATCGTAATGAGAACGCTACTAAAAATTGTTAGAATTAAATTATGTTTATGGCCAGTCCGTAAATTATCCATCTAAAAATGGGCTTACATTTTCTGAAGATATTTTCATGAATCGTAATGAGAACGCTACTAAAAATTGTTAGAATTAAATTATGTTTATGGCCGGTCTGTAAATTGTCCATCTAAAAATGGGCTTACATTTTTTGAAGATATTTTCATGAATCGTAATGAGAACGCTACTAAAAATTGTTAGAATTAAATTATGTTTATGGCCAGTCCGTAAATTATCCATCTAAAAATGGGCTTACATTTTTTGAAGATATTTTCATGAATCGTAATGAGAACGCTACTAAAAATTGTTAGAATTAAATTATGTTTATGGCCGGTCTGTAAATTGTCCATCTAAAAATGGGCTTACATTTTTTGAAGATATTTTCATGAATCGTAATGAGAACGCTACTAAAAATTGTTAGAATTAAATTATGTTTATGGCCAGTCCGTAAATTGTCCATCTAAAAATGGGCTTACATTTTTTGAAGATATTTTCATGAATCGTAATGAGAACGCTACTAAAAATTGTTAGAATTAAATTATGTTTATGGCCAGTCCGTAAATTGTCCATCTAAAAATGGGCTTACATTTTTTGAAGATATTTTCATGAATCGTAATGAGAACGCTACTAAAAATTGCTAGAATTAAATTATGTTTATGGCCAGTCCGTAAATTGGCCATCTAAAAATGGGCTTACATTTTTTGAAGATATTTTCATGAATCGTAATGAAAACGCTACTAAAAATTGTTAGAATTAAATTATGTTTATGGCCGTCCGTAAATTGTCCATCTAAAAATGGGCTTACATTTTTTGAAGATATTTTCATGAATCGTAATGAGAACGCTACTAAAAATTGTTAGAATTAAATTATGTTTATGGCCGGTCTGTATTGTCCATCTAAAAATGGGCTTACATTTTTTGAATATATTTTCATGAATCGTAATGAGAACGCTACTAAAAATTGTTAGAATTAAATTATGTTTATGGCTAGTCCGTAAATTATCCATCTAAAAATGGGCTTACATTTTTTGAAGATATTTTCATGAATCGTAATGAAACGCTACTAAAAATTGTTAGAATTAAATTATGTTTATGGCCAGTCCGTAAATTGGCCATCTAAAAATGGGCTTACATTTTTGAAGATATTTTCATGAATCGTAATGAAAACGCTACTAAAAATTGTTAGAATTAAATTATGTTTATGGCCAGTCTGTAAATTGTCCATCTAAAAATGGGCTTACATTTTTTGAAGATATTTTCATGAATCGTAATGAGAACGCTACTAAAAATTGTTAGAATTAAATTATGTTTATGGCCGGTCTGTAAATTGTCCATCTAAAAATGGGCTTACATTTTTTGAAGATATTTTCATGAATCGTAATGAGAACGCTACTAAAAATTGTTAGAATTAAATTATGTTTATGGCTAGTCCGTAAATTATCCATCTAAAAATGGGCTTACATTTTCTGAAGATATTTTCATGAATCGTAATGAGAACGCTACTAAAAATTGCTAGAATTAAATTATGTTTATGGCCAGTCCGTAAATTGGCCATCTAAAAATGGGCTTACATTTTTTGAAGATATTTTCATGAATCGTAATGAGAACGCTACTAAAAATTGTTAGAATTAAATTATGTTTATGGCCAGTCCGTAAATTGTCCATCTAAAAATGGGCTTACATTTTTTGAAGATATTTTCATGAATCGTAATGAGAACGCTACTAAAAATTGTTAGAATTAAATTATGTTTATGGCCAGTCCGTAAATTGGCCATCTAAAAATGGGCTTACATTTTTTGAAGATATTTTCATGAATCGTAATGAGAACGCTACTAAAAATTGTTAGAATTAAATTATGTTTATGGCCAGTCCGTAAATTGGCCATCTAAAAATGGGCTTACATTTTTTGAAGATATTTTCATGAATCGTAATGAGAACGCTACTAAAAATTGTTAGAATTAAATTATGTTTATGGCCAGTCCGTAAATTGGCCATCTAAAAATGGGCTTACATTTTTTGAAGATATTTTCATGAATCGTAATGAGAACGCTACTAAAAATTGTTAGAATTAAATTATGTTTATGGCCAGTCCGTAAATTGGCCATCTAAAAATGGGCTTACATTTTTTGAAGATATTTTCATGAATCGTAATGAGAACGCTACTAAAAATTGTTAGAATTAAATTATGTTTATGGCCAGTCTGTATTGTCCATCTAAAAATGGGCTTACATTTTTTGAAGATATTTTCATGAATCGTAATGAGAACGCTACTAAAAATTGTTAGAATTAAATTATGTTTATGGCCAGTCCGTAAATTGCCATCTAAAAATGGGCTTACATTTTTTGAAGATATTTTCATGAATCGTAATGAGAACGCTACTAAAAATTGTTAGAATTAAATTATGTTTATGGCCAGTCCGTAAATTGGCCATCTAAAAATGGGCTTACATTTTTTGAAGATATTTTCATGAATCGTAATGAGAACGCTACTAAAAATTGTTAGAATTAAATTATGTTTATGGCCAGTCCGTAAATTGGCCATCTAAAAATGGGCTTACATTTTTTGAAGATATTTTCATGAATCGTAATGAGAACGCTACTAAAAATTGTTAGAATTAAATTATGTTTATTGGCCATCTAAAAATGGGCTTACATTTTTTGAAGATATTTTCATGAATCGTAATGAGAACGCTACTAAAAATTGTTAGAATTAAATTATGTTTATGGCCAGTCCGTAAATTGGCCATCTAAAAATGGGCTTACATTTTTTGAAGATATTTTCATGAATCGTAATGAGAACTCTACTAAAAATTGTTAGAATTAAATTATGTTTATGGCCAGTCCGTAAATTGGCCATCTAAAAATGGGCTTACATTTTTTGAAGATATTTTCATGAATCGTAATGAGAACGCTACTAAAAATTGTTAGAATTAAATTATGTTTATGGCCAGTCCGTAAATTGGCCATCTAAAAATGGGCTTACATTTTTTGAAGATATTTTCATGAATCGTAATGAGAACGCTACTAAAAATTGTTAGAATTAAATTATGTTTATGGCCAGTCCGTAAATTGGCCATCTAAAAATGGGCTTACATTTTTTGAAGATATTTTCATGAATCGTAATGAGAACGCTACTAAAAATTGTTAGAATTAAATTATGTTTATGGCCTCGTAATGAGAACTCTACTAAAAATTGTTAGAATTAAATTATGTTTATGGCCAGTCCGTAAATTGGCCATCTAAAAATGGGCTTACATTTTTTGAAGATATTTTCATGAATCGTAATGAGAACGCTACTAAAAATTGTTAGAATTAAATTATGTTTATGGCCAGTCCGTAAATTGGCCATCTAAAAATGGGCTTACATTTTTTGAAGATATTTTCATGAATCGTAATGAGAACTCTACTAAAAATTGTTAGAATTAAATTATGTTTATGGCCAGTCCGTAAATTGGCCATCTAAAAATGGGCTTACATTTTTTGAAGATATTTTCATGAATCGTAATGAGAACGCTACTAAAAATTGTTAGAATTAAATTATGTTTATGGCCAGTCCGTAAATTGGCCATCTAAAAATGGGCTTACATTTTTTGAAGATATTTTCATGAATCGTAATGAAAACGCTACTAAAAATTGTTAGAATTAAATTATGTTTATGGCCAGTCCGTAAATTGGCCATCTAAAAATGGGCTTACATTTTTTGAAGATATTTTCATGAATCGTAATGAGAACTCTACTAAAAATTGTTAGAATTAAATTATGTTTATGGCCAGTCCGTAAATTGGCCATCTAAAAATGGGCTTACATTTTTTGAAGATATTTTCATGAATCGTAATGAGAACGCTACTAAAAATTGTTAGAATTAAATTATGTTTATGGCCGGTCTGTAAATTGTCCATCTAAAAATGGGCTTACATTTTTTGAAGATATTTTCATGAATCGTAATGAGAACGCTACTAAAAATTGTTAGAATTAAATTATGTTTATGGCCAGTCCGTAAATTGGCCATCTAAAAATGGGCTTACATTTTTTGAAGATATTTTCATGAATCGTAATGAGAACGCTACTAAAAATTGTTAGAATTAAATTATGTTTATGGCCAGTCCGTAAATTGGCCATCTAAAAATGGGCTTACATTTTTTGAAGATATTTTCATGAATCGTAATGAGAACTCTACTAAAAATTGTTAGAATTAAATTATGTTTATGGCCAGTCCGTAAATTGGCCATCTAAAAATGGGCTTACATTTTTTGAAGATATTTTCATGAATCGTAATGAGAACGCTACTAAAAATTGTTAGAATTAAATTATGTTTATGGCCAGTCCGTAAATTGGCCATCTAAAAATGGGCTTACATTTTTTGAAGATATTTTCATGAATCGTAATGAGAACGCTACTAAAAATTGTTAGAATTAAATTATGTTTATGGCCAGTCTGTAAATTCCATCTAAAAATGGGCTTACATTTTTTGAAGATATTTTCATGAATCGTAATGAGAACGCTACTAAAAATTGTTAGAATTAAATTATGTTTATGGCCAGTCCGTAAATTATCCATCTAAAAATGGGCTTACATTTTTTGAAGATATTTTCATGAATCGTAATGAGAACGCTACTAAAAATTGTTAGAATTAAATTATGTTTATGGCCAGTCCGTAAATTATCCATCTAAAAATGGGCTTACATTTTCTGAAGATATTTTCATGAATCGTAATGAGAACGCTACTAAAAATTGTTAGAATTAAATTATGTTTATGGCCAGTCCGTAAATTGGCCATCTAAAAATGGGCTTACATTTTTTGAAGATATTTTCATGAATCGTAATGAGAACGCTACTAAAAATTGTTAGAATTAAATTATGTTTATGGCCAGTCCGTAAATTGGCCATCTAAAAATGGGCTTACATTTTTTGAAGATATTTTCATGAATCGTAATGAGAACGCTACTAAAAATTGTTAGAATTAAATTATGTTTATGGCCAGTCCGTAAATTGGCCATCTAAAAATGGGCTTACATTTTCTGAAGATATTTTCATGAATCGTAATGAAACGCTACTAAAAATTGTTAGAATTAAATTATGTTTATGGCCAGTTCGTAAATTATCCATCTAAAAATGGGCTTACATTTTTTGAAGATATTTTCATGAATCGTAATGAGAACGCTACTAAAAATTGTTAGAATTAAATTATGTTTATGGCCAGTCCGTAAATTGGCCATCTAAAAATGGGCTTACATTTTCTGAAGATATTTTCATGAATCGTAATGAAAACGCTACTAAAAATTGTTAGAATTAAATTATGTTTATGGCCAGTCCGTAAATTATCCATCTAAAAATGGGCTTACATTTTTTGAAGATATTTTCATGAATCGTAATGAAAACGCTACTAAAAATTGTTAGAATTAAATTATGTTTATGGCCGGTCTGTAAATTGTCCATCTAAAAATGGGCTTACATTTTTTGAAGATATTTTCATGAGTCGTAATGAAAAGGCTACTAAAAATTGTTAGAATTAAATTATGTTTATGGCCAGTCCGTAAATTGTCCATCTAAAAATGGGCTTACATTTTTTGAAGATATTTTCATGAATCGTAATGAAAACGCTACTAAAAATTGTTAGAATTAAATTATGTTTATGGCCAGTCCGTAAATTATCCATCTAAAAATGGGCTTACATTTTCTGAAGATATTTTCATGAATCGTAATGAGAACGCTACTAAAAATTGTTAGAATTAAATTATGTTTATGGCCAGTCCGTAAATTATCCATCTAAAAATGGGCTTACATTTTCTGAAGATATTTTCATGAATCGTAATGAGAACGCTACTAAAAATTGCTAGAATTAAATTATGTTTATGGCCAGTCCGTAAATTGGCCATCTAAAAATGGGCTTACATTTTTTGAAGATATTTTCATGAATCGTAATGAGAACTCTACTAAAAATTGTTAGAATTAAATTATGTTTATGGCCAGTCCGTAAATTATCCATCTAAAAATGGGCTTACATTTTCTGAAGATATTTTCATGAATCGTAATGAGAACGCTACTAAAAATTGTTAGAATTAAATTATGTTTATGGCCAGTCCGTAAATTATCCATCTAAAAATGGGCTTACATTTTCTGAAGATATTTTCATGAATCGTAATGAGAACGCTACTAAAAATTGTTAGAATTAAATTATGTTTATGGCCAGTCCGTAAATTGGCCATCTAAAAATGGGCTTACATTTTCTGAAGATATTTTCATGAATCGTAATGAGAACGCTACTAAAAATTGTTAGAATTAAATTATGTTTATGGCCAGTCCGTAAATTGGCCATCTAAAAATGGGCTTACATTTTCTGAAGATATTTTCATGAATCGTAATGAGAACGCTACTAAAAATTGTTAGAATTAAATTATGTTTATGGCCAGTCCGTAAATTATCCATCTAAAAATGGGCTTACATTTTCTGAAGATATTTTCATGAATCGTAATGAGAACGCTACTAAAAATTGTTAGAATTAAATTATGTTTATGGCCAGTCCGTAAATTATCCATCTAAAAATGGGCTTACATTTTCTGAAGATATTTTCATGAATCTTAATGAAAACGCTACTAAAAATTGTTAGAATTAAATTATGTTTATGGCCAGTCCGTAAATTATCCATCTAAAAATGGGCTTACATTTTCTGAAGATATTTTCATGAATCGTAATGAAACGCTACTAAAAATTGTTAGAATTAAATTATGTTTATGGCTAGTCCGTAAATTATCCATCTAAAAATGGGCTTACATTTTCTGAAGATATTTTCATGAATCGTAATGAGAACGCTACTAAAAATTGTTAGAATTAAATTATGTTTATGGCCAGTCCGTAAATTGGCCATCTAAAAATGGGCTTACATTTTCTGAAGATATTTTCATGAATCGTAATGAGAACGCTACTAAAAATTGTTAGAATTAAATTATGTTTATGGCCAGTCCGTAAATTATCCATCTAAAAATGGGCTTACATTTTTTGAAGATATTTTCATGAATCGTAATGAAAACGCTACTAAAAATTGTTAGAATTAAATTATGTTTATGGCCAGTCCGTAAATTATCCATCTAAAAATGGGCTTACATTTTTTGAAGATATTTTCATGAATCGTAATGAGAACGCTATATAAATTGATTGAATGGCTAAGACGTACAAACAAACAGCCTCCTTATTGCATACACTATTTGTTTTGGGGTAGAGGGAGATAGAGAAGGAATACTGCTAGTCAGTTGGGCCATGGGTGGAAGAGGAAATGGGCGGTAGAGGTAAGAAAAATACTTAAAAAAAAAATAATGACTATTGAGATGAAAGGTTATAATTTTGTATATTATCAAAGTTCGATTAGACATTAATTTAGATATCATTTGCGTGTTAAAATGATTTTATTATATTTATCAAAAAGTGATATTTTTCTGAGAAATAATGTCATAAATTTGAATCTCATAAATGATTTTCCTTTTTTTTCTTCAAATAGGCAATGTATACAAAAGTTGTAAGCTTTTTTCCATATAACGACATTTCTTTTTTGGAAGGACGTGTTTTTTAAAAATGTTCAAATTCGAATAATTTTCAATAAAGTTCATCTCTGGGCCAAAATGCACTTATATATCAAATTTGAAATTTCGATCTCAAGATATCAAATAAGTTTGCGATCTCTAGCTTGATAATAAATTTAAATAGTTAGACATTAGACGGACGTACAGACAGATAGAGAGACGAACAAACAAGCTTAATTCGAATCTAGGAATAATTCAGTGTGGATCAATATTCTAAAAGGTCTATCATCTATCTCAACTACTTCTGGCTGTTCGCATAAACTTATAATCAGCTGAATTATAAGACGCGTAGACGCGTATAAGTTGTGATTATTTTAAGAAGCACTTGATGAAGTAACCGTGAGATTTTAGAGTAAAAGAATATTTTTTTTAAAGATGAAAACTTTGAAAGTAAAACTAAAATCTAAATTATTTATCAATGAATGTTTGGAGTTTCTAAGTAAAGTGAACAATATTAATATTTGAAAATCATCGATTAACTATTTTCAAATATTTCGCTTGGATCAGAGGATCAGTTTCAACTATTTTTAATGATCTGCCATTCAAAAACCTTGAAGGCCATTTTATAATAGCGCTGTTATCAGGGTTGCCAAGTAACTTTCTCTCAATGCTTAAAATTGTAATTTTAACATTGAAGGTAAATTTTCCAACTACTTTTTTCAAATTTAATTCCACATTTTTATAGATAAATTCTCTACTAAATTTGATCATATTAATAATTCTTATGTGATATCAATAAAAAAAAAAAAAAAAAAAAAAAAAATCCTTAAAGCAAAAATTTCTTCAAATTTCTTCTACTGCAGGTAGCAGTCTACATTTTCTTTTATATTTGAATACCAATTAAAGAATCATTAATCTTGAAGAAAAATATGGCAAATTATATTTACTGGACTCTTTTATATCGCTTTAATTTCATCATAAAAAAAAAAGTCATGCATGATATTTTGCACACAATATAAAAGAGAGTGCGTGCGATAAAAATGTTAATCATATACATTTATGTTATGTAAAATATGATATAAAAAATTTTTTTTGTAAAAAAATGAAAAAGAAAAATCGAATAGCTATTATGTTTATTTATGTACATATATTTAAATTACCGTCAATTAATAAACAATTTAACTTGATTTGATTATTATGATAAATGGCTACGGCAAATTAAATGAGAATGAAACAAACAATGAATGGCTTATGCAAACGTACACACCATTTAAGTAATTGAAACTTTTGGCCACCTTAAGTGTTTATAACACTTTCAAATTATAGGTAACATTGTTCATTTAATTATATGTTAGCAAATTAAAAAAGTTAGACCTGCCAAACTAATTTCAATTTAATCCACTTGCCATAACATTTGGCCTAACTGAAATTGACAGATAGTTATATAAAATAGGTGTTAGGTAGATAGAGATAGATAGATAGATAGATAGATATATAAAGAGACATAGAGAGTGTGTGTGATAAAGTGAGGGAATGTGAGTTAGAGAAAAAATAAAGAAACTTAATTTGTTTTACATGATTTAACTGCTTAAAATTTAATATTTTTATAAAAATTTATAGTCAAACATTTTAACGTTTTATATTCCATACAAAATGTAGATTTTTATAAATATCTTCCAAAATAATTATTATTTATTAATTAATCCATATCAACCATTATCATCATCAATTTTTGGGGGTACATTTCAACTTACTATAACAATCTATAAATTTTGTGATCAATAAAATGTTTTTAATGGAAATTTCATTAAAAATGATCATTGAAATCGATTTATTGTTTTATGCTTATCGATAATAAACATAGTGAAATCTTATAATCTCAATTGGTAGCCGAAAATTTTTGGTCTAAAGCACATCCCTCTAAGCAAGGTAGTGCCGCAATTGTGAAAGATTCAATTTTTTTATTTTTTATTTTTGATTTGTATGGAATAGCGTTTTTAGAGGTATTAAACTCTTACAAAATAAAATGATTTTCATATGATATGAATTTTCATATAAAAATTTATTAAAAAATGCACATTAATTCAAAATTTATTTCAAATTTCAATTATTATTGATTCCTCTTAATTATTGTGCTTTTTTTTTTTTTATTTCGCCATTAAAATGGAAAACATTGTACGATACAAATTACAGAATGCAATAACTCAATAAAATAGCGTCTTAAATTCGACTGCCACAATCGATCACAATCGTTTCCCATAATTGCAAACATAATAAATGAGAAAATAATAAACGTTTTGGAGTCGACTCTTAAATACCTGATTATTACTTTTCATTAATATAATTGAAATTGTTAATAATAATGAAATATATTTCAAGAAGAAGTCAAAAAAAAAAATGGAAATTTGTAACTTTTGAAGACGATTCAAAATAATGTTCCCATTTGAATTAAATTTGGCCCATTTATTTAGTTTAATAAATAATTTGAGTGGTCTTATATTTGCATTACAAATTAATTTTTAAATTATAAATTTATTTTCATATATAAAAATTTTCTTTTTTCGTTAGAATTTTACGAAAGTACGATTCAGAAAGCGATTCTGCTGCATGAATCGATATATAAAAAATTTGAATCTATTTTAATGCTTTTTAAATTTTTTAAACATCTGAATAAACTTATAAAACTTTTTATGACAAAGTGAGTGTAAAGTATAAAATAAGTATGTCATGTCATGTCATGTCTCATCGTCACAGTCACTTTTTAAAGCAACATGAGTAATTTGACAAAAGTCCAATAATTAAGCAAAAATGCGAAAGAAAAAGTGTAGAATACATAACGCAGAAAAGAATTTCTAAAAGAAGGTAAAGAACAAAAAGTTGAAATGAAATAAATGAGGAAGACGAAAGGAATTGTATAACAAAATCAAATATGAACCAATAACCAAGTGGCGTTAAAAGTGTCACATTGCATGCAAATTGTGAATGCGTGCTTATACACGCTGCCTTATAAAAGTAAAGCGTTTATGTAAAACGTGACTGACCAACTTATGAAATATAATTTAAAAAAGTTCAGTTAAGGATTATTGGACATTGTAGTCCAGTCAGTTGATTCTTTGTTGTTTTTCTTCTTCTTCTGCTTCTTCTTGTTATTATTATTGTTATTGTTATTGTTATTATTTTGTTTTGCATGCTTGTCTTTATGTTGACTGTATTTTGTTGCTTTGGAAAGCAATCTGATATGCTTTGCCTCTAAAAATGAGACAAAATTTCTTACTTCTATTTCATTTTCATTATTATTGCTCTCTTTAAACATTTGTGCATTCATCTTAAACAACAACAATAATAAGCAATCACAAAAAGTACAAAAAAGAAAAACGAAAAAATAAAACTATTAAAAAAATCAAAAAAAAAAAAAAAAAAAAGATAAATAAATAAAAAAAATAAGAAAGTAAAAAATTTCATAGAATACGTTAAATAGAAATTTAAGTTGTGTAAATTTTAGTTAATTATTTATTTTGTTAAATATTTAATTTAAATGAAATTATAATGAATAAAATATTTAGTATAAAGCAATAAAAAATTTATGCCACAATTTTTAGTTTCTTTTCTTTATAAAATTCAAACATTTCTTTTAAGAAAAATTTTGATCATTCTTTCTTTTTCATGCTCTTTCTTTTGAATTTCCTGATTTTTTTTTTTTTTTTGTTTTAATTATTTTAAACACTCATAGTATGATCGAAGGCCTTTAACAATTTCTAATTCAGTTTAAAAAGTGGGCTTTTAAAAATTATCACATTTGGTAAAATCGTTAAAGTGTTAGCGAAAATTGGGCTTTGTTCATTTTTCATTTAATTTGTAATTACTTTAAAAATATATTTTAAATATTTTTATTTATCTCGAATTCGATTTCTTTGTCCCTCTAACTTACTCTTTAAATGGAATAAAGAATTCCTTGTTGCAAGATTGCAAAATAAATTCATTCTGGCTGGCTCTAAAGAAATTTATTGTCTACTTATGAGGTTTTATGTTTTTTTTTTTTTTTTAACTTAAAATTGGAACTTCCATTCAAAATTTTATATACTGTAACGATATAAGAAAAAAAAGAACGCTCTTATAAAAAGTAAATATATTTCTAGAGTTATGGAAAATTATTATATTTAGAAAATTAATTTTAATAAAATGCTTAAAATTTTGATTTTTTTAGCTCTGAAAAAATTTGCCTTTGTTGATCCATTCATATATAAAATTCTCATATCGAGAATTCAAAAATTGAATGCTATTTAAGATTTGGGTTTTAATATGGCCCCATATTACTTTTTCTATTGATATATGCTAAGATTTTGTATGAATTAATTAGAATTTTTATTAAGTAACTTCTCAGGAAAATCTATAAAAACGATTAAATAACGATTCCCTTATTTCAATTTTTCTAATGTCTATCCAATTAATCTTCAGATCAAAAATTATCTAAAATTTATGAATTTTAAGAAGAATATTTTTTTTTTTTATAAAAAAAAAATAAAGAACTTTCTAAAAGATGGCAAAATAATGGATAAATCAGAATAATATGGAATTGCATTGCTACAAATGGAAATGATGAAATGGCCACTATAAATTTTGATTTTGTCTTATCAAAGATATTACCTTGAGAAAGTATAATTAAATGCTGTATGACATTTTGTTAGTCCAAAGTTCGATTAAAGCCGTTAACTCTTGATGTTGATATCAAAATAGTTCATATATTGAATCTTAAATATAAACTGTAGTAATTAATATCATGTATGTATGTATGTATATATATATGTATGAAATGGCATAACAATAAATAATATTAAATTCGATGCTTTACACCTTTTGGGTATATAAATTGGACAGACTATCAATGAATTATTAGATTTAAACTTTAAATTATGGCCACTAAAAATTCCATCATTTACTTGTGCTTACATTAAGTTTCACAGTTTACTGTTTACTATAAATATACATATAAATATATATAATATATATATATATATATATAAAATATAAATATAAATATAAATATGGTATATAGTATATAAATACCATCATCAAACATAATGATCATATAAAACGATTGCGCGATAACTATCACTGTGGTCTCAGCATTTTCTACAACACAAAGTGGGCTGTATTTGTCCCTTATGCTGCTTAAGCTGGTTATATATACATACACATATATGTATATATATATATATAATATATATATATATATATATGTATATTGTACGTATATTGTATATATATATGTATATTGTTAAGTTACTATGTTGGAAGTATGCGACCGATCGTGCGATTATTTATTGATATTTGAAACCATTGTTGGTTTGGTAGTGGTGGTTGGTGATAATATAAGCACAAATTTTCCATAATTCGTATTCACTTGAGATCAGTTTTTGTTTTTTTTTTTGATATTTCATTTGATTTTTTCTCGTCATTTCTGGCATACGGTATTATAAATTTATTCAGATTTTTGTAACATCGTTTCATGTAGTTAACATTAATTTAACTTTTTCAAATACATTTAAACCTA
The DNA here is from genome assembly GCA_023089585.1 of Melophagus ovinus. Lineage (NCBI taxonomy): Eukaryota > Metazoa > Arthropoda > Insecta > Diptera > Hippoboscidae > Melophagus > Melophagus ovinus. Next base: position 4,308,389 of record JAKKIB010000176.1, on the reverse strand, counting down.
TGTGTCTGTCTGTCTGTCCACTCATATATGTTATTAAGTGAATCTTATGAAAAATGTTTAAATTTAGATAATTCGTCCATTTTTACCTTATTTTAATCTTCATTTCACAAAATGATGCCACTTTTTTCCGATGAAAATTATTTTATTGAAAATTTTTACAATTTCGTAGAATTTTTAAACAGTATTTTATTGTATTGAAGATGTTGGTTAAATTTTGGTTTAGGTTAGCCAATTATTTTCAAGGCCCTTCCTAATAATAATAATTTTCATATCAAATAACATTTTATGCTATTCAGGGTATTCTGAATTTGTGCAGATACATTTAATACTCAAAAGGAGTTGAGATGGACTCACCTTTTAATATACGCATCGATTTAGTGTCACTTATTGGATCGATTTAAGTATATTTGTCCATGTAAATTTATTATCAAAGTACAGTGTTCAATTTCAAAGTTATATTGAATACATGTGTGGGCGTGGCTTCAACAAAACACTTCCGGAAATAGTTATGGCTAAGATTAGAATATTATTACTACCACGCTTCATCCATCGAACTATTTTGGAAAGGCTTTTTATGTAGAAAACATAATAATTCTGGGTTTGCCCTTATAAAAGTGTAATTTAAGGTATTTAATAGTCGACCTCAATCAATTTTAATGTATAGACTTGTTGTTTCTTATAATTTTAACTTCTAAATCATATTCATAAATTCTTAAATGCCACAAGCAAAGTTATGTAGGATATTTAAAAGTCGACTTCGACTGTTGTTTTGCTTTTGTTTGATTCCTTACGCAAAATTGAATAAAACAAAAAAAGAAAACAACGCCTTTAACTAATGTTGCTCATTGTTGTTGCTATTCTGTTACTGTTACTGTTACTGTTACTGTTACTGTTTACGGCCAAACCATTTCATATCATACCTTGCCATGTTATGCCATGCCATGCCATGCCATGCCATGCCATGCCATGCCACGCCAATGCCATGCGCTCAATACTACTTTAGAGCCTGCATATAAATGTACAAAAAAAAAAAAAAAATTGTTTGTACACACAAAAGTGTTTGATTTATGTGGCCATAATTGTTAGCTTTTTGATAGTTTCAAAAGGCTTTTTTGTAATGCTTTGAACCAAGTTGTTAGGGTGGGCTACCTTGATTTACATTACGTTTTGTGCGAAAGGGAGGAGTTGCGAAAATCTTTTATTTCATTTAAGAATTTTTTTTTTATTTTTTTATTTTTATTATTTTTATTATTTTTATTATTCTTTTTTTTTTTATTATTAACTTCTACATTTAACATTTCTGTTTATTGCTAATTTTTTTTTGCTTTTGCATTTCGCAATTTTTCATTTTATTAATTTATTATAGGAAATGCACATGCAATCTTATATTAAATGGTTTAATAAGTTCTCGGTTATGAAATGAAAAAAAATCTTTTTGAAAAATTGAAAGTAACAAAATTAAAATTCTCATTTAAGAAATAAAAGAAATTTTTAAAAGAATTTCGAACTTATTGAACAAATTATTATGAAATTTATGAATATAAATTATATTTTGATATATTTTATCATTTTGCATAAAGCATTAACAAATTTTACATTGTTAAGATTTTCACCTCATAATTTATCAAAATTGTTTAACGGCATTATACCGATTTATTGCTGTTGTTGTGTAAATTCTATTCAATATTATAATTATTATTATTATTATTATTATTATTATTAAATGTTATTTTATGTGAAATAGTTGTACCCTACAATAAGTGGCCTCTAAGATAAAAAAGATTTCGGGCGATTGCCCGATCTTAAAAACAAATTAGGTAATTCTTTCAATTGAAAAACATCTTTCAAAAATTTTTTTTAGTATAATTATTAGCTTTTTTAGATTGCAAATTTTTTATAATATTTTAATGATAATAAATATGAATAAGATTGGAGACCATTGGAGCTTATTTAATATGTAAAATTTCATTTGCCAAATGAAAGCATCAAATTAAAAAATATTTAAAATATTTCATTATTTGCATTCAAAATTCTTAAATTTTGATTTATTATTTAGTACGCTAAATAAATATAAGAAATTTGTATTAGATTGATCAACATTTTGGCTAAATTCAATTTTTGCATTTGACCGTTAAAAAATTGTCTGTTTTCTTTACTTTCTTAACTTATAATTTGTGTAATTTGACTTCTTAAACAGATTTAATAGAATTTAGTAATATGGTGTAGGGTATTTAAAAGTTGTTATTAATTAATTATAAGGTTTGCGCACTTGTCCTTTGATTTTTTTGCTTGATTAAAAAAGAAACAAAAAGAAACGTAAACAATGAGTCAAAACATTTAAAAACAAAAAAAACAAAAAAAACAAAAACAAAAATAAATAAATAAAGAAGGAAAAAATTATAAATAAGTAAATAAATAAATATAATGAAGAAGAATGAGAAGAAGAATGAAGGAAGAAAGAAAAAAAATATGTTGAGCACCCGCCGCTTAGACTTGAAATTGATTGTGTTAAATTGATTTAAATAGCGCGTGAGCGAAGTAGATAATTTTCAGTTGTCAAAATGCTTAGAATATTTATGACCCAATGATTATACTAACACTAATACATATCAAATATATAGCGCACATATATCATAACATAGCATAGCATAGCGTAGCATAGCATAGCATAGCATAGCATAGCATAGCATAGCGTAGCAGAGTATCGTAGTATGGTAAATGTTTAATAGTGTATCCCAAAGAGACTAAAATAGTGTCATATCTAAAATGGCAAACAAAATTGAGACAATTGCAATGAAAATCTCCTTCTATATCAAATCAATTTATTATGTTACTTTTTTTTAGTATTTATTTATTACAAATGTTAATAATAATAATAGAATAATTATTTTACTTTAAGTGATTTTATTTAATCTTATTTTACATTTTAATTACCTTTACTTTTACATGATTTATCATTTTATTTTACCTCGGCTTTATTTTCTTTAACTGTAACTTATTTTATTTAATTTTATTCCATTGTATTTAACTTTTTGTTCTGCCGTTTTTTTTACTATTTACTTTATTTAGTCAAATTTTTTCTTTACAGCATGTTTTACCTAATTTTTCTATACTTTACATTTTTATTTTACTTTACTTTACATTTTTATTTTATTTTACATTTTTATTTTAGTTTACTTTACTTTTTGACTGATTTTGGGTTATGGGCATAACACTTTTACGGTTATTTGTACTGATTGGGCTGGTTGAATTGTTTGTAGGCGTTGGTGGTGTGCATGTGCTAAACTGATGGTAAGACTTAATTTTTTTTTGTTACATCCACCACACAGACGTTGAGGGTATATTCATTTTGTCAAAAGAAAACTCAATTTAGGTATGTCTGTCCAACTGTTCGCCTGTATGTCTGTCTATTATAAACATTTCTCCTGGTCGTAAATTTTGACATATTAAGCTCAAATTTGATAGAATCATTAGTAGTAGTTCTTGCACGCAGGTTGATATTGAAATTGTATACAATAGGTCAAAGGATACGCCCACAGTGCATCTCATTTTTTTTTAAAGCAAAATTTAATAAAATTTTTGCTAATCATCTGCAAATTGTCAAAGTATAAACAGTTGAAATTTTGCACAAGTAGGGAGGCTATTGGTATATAATGTCTGTCCAAAAATCATGCAAATTGGTTACTCCTATGCGAAACAACATCAACAACATCAAATTTTCCATTTTTATGTTTTTTCTTTACGTTTTCTATTCACCAAAGAAAAACTGAATCAGGCTCTGTATCATAATATCATGGTGGTGGTGGTGATGGGTATCCAAGATTTGGCTCCAACCAAATATAATTTTCTTACGTGTTATTATTACTTACTATTACTTATTATTATTATTATTATTATTGTTGTTGTTGTTGTTGTTGTTGATGATGATGTTGTGTTGTGATTGTTGTAGTTGTTAGTAAAAGTATTATGAACCCTCTTTGGTTATATTGATAATTGCTACCAATTACATGCAATTGCAAAATCATTTCTGACACCGTGCTGTTGTTTACGACCACCAAACTGTCATATATTTCACATCATATAAACGCCATTATTACCATTACTCTCATTATATCCTACAGGATCGTGTTGTATATATATATGATATAATATATATATATATATGTATATGATATGAATATGAATATGAATATACGTACAAACATATATACAAACACAGTGAAAAAATGAAAAGAGAATGAAACAACAAAACAAGAAGAGCAGCAACAATTGTTAAGTAATAATCTACATGCATAAAGTGTGATACAATATAATGGATCAACTAAGCCGTACATCCACATACACATGTGTATGATGCATTAACGTTTAATATGAGTCAGATATTGATGGATACTCCGATATAGTTAATATAATCGCAAGAGTTATAAGAGAAATTTAGAAAGGTACAAATTTAGAAAATTCACAAATTCACAAATTTAGAAATTCACAAATTTAAGATTTCATAAATTTAGAAATGCATAAATTTAGAAATTCACAAATTTAGAAATTCACAAATTTAAGATTTCACATATTTAGAAAATCACAAATTTAGAAATTCACTAATTTAAGAATTCACAAATTTAGAAATTTACAAATTTAGGAATTTGCAAATTTAGAAATTCACAAATTCACAAATATAGAAATTTACAAATTTAAAAATTTAGAATTTCATAAATTTAGAACTTTACAAATTCGCAAATTCAATAATTCATAAATTTAAAAATTCAGAATTTCATAAATTCACAAATTCATATATTCATAAATTTAGAAATCCACAAAAGCGCAAATTTAGAAATTCACAAATTTAAGAAAACGCAAATTTAGAAATTCATAAATTTAGTAATGCAAAAATTCATAAGTTCATAAATTCATAAATTCACAAATTTATAAATTCATAAATTCGTAAATTCATTTAGCAATTTAAAAATATACAAATGTTAATGAAGTTTCTGGACTTCCTAAGACTCTTCAATCTGATCTTATGCCTTATCAATTGATAAATGAATCTAATAAAAAGTGGCATATTCTGACGCTTTTTCCCACATCATTTTCAACATTCTTAATATGGAGCCGCAAAAATAAACTATTTATTTGTCAAGTTGCTTTGAATGCACATTCAAAAAAAAAAAAAAGGCAAAATTTTTTATAAAATAGAATAATTAAAAAAAAAAAGAGAGGCCTTACATTTAATAATTGTCTAACATTTTTCTATTCTGTTGAGAATGCTCCACACTTTTTTGTGTAATAAGGTTTTTTTCTTTTTCTTTTTCTTTTTCTTATTTTTTTGCACAAATAATACAAAAACCGTTTGAAAAATTTTTGATACGAAAAAAAATAAGAAAATTGTAAAAAGATTTTTAAATTGATTTAAAGTGATTTTACTTGCTTTTCACACACATATATCTACAAATTTTTATACATTAGTTATATTTTCAAGCCGTTTAAATGCCTTTGAAATGCCAATGCATACATTCCATTTATATTTAATTCCTTTCCTTATTTTTTAAAATTTATTTTTTATTTATTTTTTTTTTTGGTTCTCGATTCGCCAATTTCTTTGCTAACCTGAATAAGCAAAAAAAAAAAAAAAAAAGAAAAAAGAATAAAGCTAAAAAATTATAATAAGCAAATTGTGGGCAGCTTTCTGACATGAATTAGGCATATCAAAAAATTCTGCTATTTAATTGAAACAAACTATATTGGACAAACTCAAGTTTTGTCTAAATATTTGACATGTCAGATAAATGGTGTTCAATTTTTAGTTAAAATAAAATCTTTCTCTGGAATTTGGAAAATTTTATGTGTGCATTTCAAATGTTTGTAGAATTCAACTGGCTAATCCATATCGTTAGAGAAAACATTTAGGAACAAAATAAAGCAAAGTAAAAGAATAACAAAAACTAGATCGATTTTAGTGATAATCTACAAATTGTTACATACATTTCCAACAACTTATCATATTGAGTTCATGTATGTGTGATGTTTGATATTAAACAAAAAAAAAAAAAAACCAAAAAAAAAAAACGAATTATTAGCACCTGAACACCGCACTTGGCGAAAAATTATTAAACATGCGCTCATTTGCCAAAGTAATTTCTATAAACAAAAGTCGGTCCTTAATTTCGATATTTCTATTCTTTTAATATTTCTGTAACATTTTTGATATTAAAAAATATAACTTTGTTGGTTACTTTTTTCTATTCTTTGCTTTTGTTGCTTATTTTTGTTATTTGTTGTGTGTATTTTTTTTGAGAAAACGGAAATATAATTTTAGATTTCATCAATTGATAAGAAACTAATAAATACGTAAACTTTTCAAATTAAGGTAAAGATAGTCTTTTTTAGTTGTTCCTGCCTCTAAATGTATTCATTATATTTTATATAATTTTTTTTATGTAAGTTATAGACGAATATATAGAAAATGTTTTTGAGCTACATAAACATTTTATTACGATTATTGTAATTTAGATTCAGCATTTAGAAGTAGAATTTATAATCAAAATTTAGAAACAGAATTTAAAACAGAATTTAAAAACAGAATTTAGAATTAGAATTTAGATTTAGCATTTAGAAACCGAATTTAGAAACAGAATTTAGAAAAAAAATTTAGATTCAAAATTTAGAAACAGAATTTAGAATTAGAACTTAGAAACAAAATTTAGAAAGAGAATTTAGAATCGCTTTTATGCCTGAGTCAACTTTCGATTTGTGCAGACTAATACTTATCTGTCGATTAGCGATTAGCAGTTAGCAGTTAGCAGTTAGCAGTTAGCAGTTAACAGTTCGACATTGTTAACAACTTGCAGAGATTTGGACAATTATTCTAAGCAGTCAGTACCCATTGCCCTCAGAGAGCCATTTTATATTGAATGAAAAAAAATTTTAATATTTTACAGATTTTTGTGTTCTTCTTTTGCAAAAAACCCAATTGAATTGAATTGAATCAATTGCAAAAATAAGTTTTTTAACTAGCCGCCATAATCAAAATATAAAATCTTTTGCCATTTATAATATTTTCCTATAAAAATCTACATAGATTTTCAATTTGTTCCATGAACTTTAACAAATTTTAATGTGAATTTTATTCATAAAAATCTTAAAGGCCTTTAGTCTATAACGATTTTGGGAATATGTATAAAAAGTGTTGAATAATATTAAAATGTTATTCTATCAAATGCCGTCTAAATTTGTACGCTTTGGCAGCCGCAATTCATTGATAGAGGAATTTTAGAGTTTACCTTAACTAAATCAACTAATATTTTTATTTGTTTATTTTGATTTGCTTATTATTTAGTTTATTACTTTTGTTATCCTTCGATTCGTTCGATTTATATTACTTTTGTCAAAATATAAGAAAAGAAAAGAAAAGAAAAGAAAAGAAGAAGAAAAAAAGAAAAGAGACCAAACAGCGAAATTATGATACTGTTTTTATAGAAAGCATACGAAATAAATGGAGCAATAATTTCTGATTGATTGATTGTTAATCAACACAAGGTTATTTATATTGTTAGAATTGTTCTAGTTTTTTTTTTCTCCTTTACTTCTGTTTATCATTATTTAAATTAATATTTAAATTTGCTATAACAACATTTGCATTTGATTATGCCAAATGTTTATTTTTTTTTTTTTTTTTTTTTTGGAATAAACGAAAACCAACCCCTTGATGAAAATTTCTACACAAGCACGCAGTCACATTGAAATAGATTAAAATTTAATTTAAGGTGACTTTATTTTTGAAAATTTACAATTTTCTATTAGAATAAAGTTATTAAAAAGAAAAAAAAGGGCAAATTATGTAAAAATATTCTTATGATTTTCTAGTTATCCATTAAAATGTTGATGATGATTAAGCCTGCTCAAAGATTCCTATAAAATTCTTGACAATTGTCATTTTTAAGGTGGCAACTATCTCTTACTAACCTTAACCTTATGACTTTACATAAAAAATCTTTTACAAATTATTTTTCATTTTTCTTCTCCATTATTTGCTGATTTTGGTGCAATAAAATCACTTCACATCGAGGGCTTTTGAAGTTCAGCTTAATCAATTTCTTTGGTCCAAAGTCCTTAATTTATGTAAATATTACTTTATTTAAAATAATGGAAAGGAAAAAACTTAAACACTGATAAGCAAGTGATCAAATTCTATGCTTTCAGAGAACTAGAAAATAAATATAAAGTAATTAAAATAAATAGTTTTATTTTAACTTCATATTTCTATAAATAAAATATGACTTTTAAACAGTCTTGAGAAAGTTATACAGAATGGTAAAGAATCAAATTTTTCTGAGGTCCTTTCAATAAATCATTTCAATGTTCTTTTCAGTAGAGACAGTGAAAGTGGCATAGAAGAAATGGCAGAGAGCGAAACAGAGAAATTTGTAATAAATTATCTTTAAAATCTAATCATAGAATCTACAATATGTATGCATTGAAAATTTTTCAAAAAAAAAAAATCCAAAATTTATTAACTTTATTTTTGTGCGTTGCATAATTAAATGAAGTCATTCCAATTCAATATTAAGCAGTTAACATGAAAAAAAGATATAATTTATAAAAGTAGAAATCTTGAATAGTCATTTGTAACAAATATAACATGTTACATGTTATGTTACATGTTATGTTACAAGTTATGTTACATGTTATATTACATATTATATTACATGTTATGATATATGTTATATTACATGTTATGTTACATGTTATGTTGCAATGTTATGTTAGCAAGTTATGTTACATGTTATGTTACATGTTATGTTGCGTGTTATGTTACATGTTATGTTATATGTTACGTTACAAGTCATGTCACATGTTATGTTGTAAGTTATGTTACAAGTTACGTTACAAGTAATGTTGCATTTTATGTCACATATTATGCTACAAGTTATGTTACATGTTATATTAAATGTTATGTTACATGTTATGTTGCCAGTTATGTTGCAAGTTATGTTACATGTTATATTACAGGTTATGTTACATGTTACGGTACAAGTTATGTTACATGTTATGTTACAAGTTATATTACATGTTGTGTTACATGTTATGTTATATATGTAAAGAATTAGCAAAAATTCAAATTAGTTGTTCTAGAATTTTTGTTTAATTAGAAACGAAAACAATTTATATGGCTCTAATGGGTAAAATTTTCCAAACCAATTTTGTTTGTGACATTATCACAAATAAATATTCTCCATTTACTTGATACTTTAAGTTTCATAAAATTGTGAAATGTTCAGGCATTTGAAGATCAAAAACAAAACAAAAAAAAAAATGATTATTTTCCGTTTTATTATTTTATTAGAAAGTTTCCACTTTATAGAGTCTCTAGTCGATATTTCTATTGAGTGTTACAAACCTTATTGAGTATAAATGTATACTTTTTAAATTTTAAATGAATAAATATAATATATTATAAATATAAACAGCAGGTGATCCCATTTTTTTGATGCGCTCAGTCTTTTTTAATATTATTATATTAGTGATACATTCATTACACAATAAGTGTGAATGAATTTTAAGACTTGGCATGTGGTTTTTCAAATAAGAGAACTCGTTTATATTATTAATAGAGAACACAAAATAAAAAAGAAGAAAAAAAGAAAATTAACAGAAAAAGGTAAAATATGAAAATAAATTAATAACAGTTTATTTATGAAAATGATGGCTAGCTGAAGCAGATCATCTATTGCCATATAATTTTCAACCACTTGGGAAATTGGGAAAATTTTCATATTTCTAGAAAAATTGGTAAGTTAAAAATGTAACCATGAAATTTGGAAATTTTATAAATGCCATTCACAAATTTTTTATATTTTAAAACTTGCAATAATGTAACTTTAAAGTTTGTTAGATCTACAGATCTACAAATCTTTTCGATTGATTTCTTAATAAGAATTCTTGATAAAAATTTTTAATAAGATTTTTTTTAATTGTTACAATTTTTTTAAACAAATTTAATGTACGAAATTTAATATGAAATTTTTTTTTAGAAATATGAACTTCTGTAGTTCTTTTGTTTTTTTTTTTAAAAAATAGCTACTTCTTCAGAAATTTTGAGTTTATATCCTTAATCTCAAGCTTAATAGAAAATCTTTTGAGGTTAAGTACTTTTTAGAATTTAAAAATTAAATTAAAAAAATATAATACAAGGACAATCACAACATAAAAAAAGTCATCAAATAAAATAAGTAGGTCTTTCGATCTGAAACAATTTTAATTCTTTGATACATGTAATTAGTAAGTCAAATAATTCCTGGAAATTAATTTTTATTGAAAATTGCTATTTTTTATATAAAATTGTAAGATTTTTTACTACATATCGATTTGTGTTCAAAATAGGGCTATGCATTTAGAATTCGATTTTAACCATTTTCAAGAGTGTTCATCTTGGGAACAAAAAATCCTTCGGGTAGTCAAATCTCTTTATAAAAATCTCTTGAGTAATTATCAGTACTTGCATAATTAATTTATATGGACAGACGAACAGACAAATATAGACAAAGTTTAAAATTTGGTATCAAAACATTGCAAAAAATGCTTTTAATGCGATCGATCAAGTCTTTTTGAAGTCTTACATACGTTTGCTTAAACTTATCATACCACCAATGATGGTAGGTTATAAAAATATTAATGTAAAAATACTAAATCTATAATCGTTTAATATTGATTGCATCAATTTGATAATTTTTTTTGTTCTGTGTAATTTTTTGGTTTCTTCTTTTTGTTCTAATTTTTTATTTTAATTTTATTCATTTTACTTTATGAAAATATAAACCAAAAAAAAAAAAACAATTTTCAACTACACGTATAAATTGTGTGCATATATTTTATTTATTTTATTAATTTATCCACAATTCAGAAATCCTTTTAATTACACGATCATTCCGACATATCGGATGGTAGAGATGTTTCGTTATAAAGTTTGTAATAATCAAATTTTGAGTTTTTCATAAATATATGTATACACACATACACACACGCGCACACACACACACACATATATATATATATATATATATATATATATATGTATATATATATATTATGTTTGTATGTATGTATGTATTTTACATTAACATAAAATTCTGAAGCGTACTAACTTTACCAGTCGGTCTTCTATGCCTGCTTTAGTTCTTTTGCTCTTCCATGTACCATCTTCCACGTTCCTTCTTCTTTCTTCCATTGTACATCTTTTATTTTCCAACTTCCATCTTCCACTTCTTATCTTCCACCTTCCATCTTTTATCTTCCATGATCTACCTTCCGTCTTCCACTTTTCATCTTCCGTCTTCCACCTTACTTCTTCTTTCTTCCATCGTGCATCTTTTATTTTCCATTTTCCATCTTCCATTTTTCATCTTCCGCCTTCCATCTTTCATCTTTTCTTATACATTTCGTCCTTCTACTAATATTTCCTCTCCATATATTTTAAGCATTCTTATTCTCATTTGTGACTTGAAATTTAATATAAATTTTGGAAAATTTTTTATTGCAATTTTGTAATGAAAATGAATTAAATTGATTTTATTTAGAAGTATCGCGATTTTAGTTAACTTCTTTCTATTTATTACGAAATTCCAATGCAGGGAAGCAGTTGAATTTTTATAAAAATATTCCATAAATATTGAATGAAAAATTTCAATAAAATTAAACAGAAAATAAAAATTTGAAAAATTTATCCTGCATAATGCAATGTCTGAAATATTATTTTAGATTCAAAGAAAAGTTTAAATTTCTAATTTTTTAATATTTTTTTATATTTTAATGTTTTAATGGTTTCAAGTATCGCAAAACCGCCAAATACCAAAGTTTTGATTTCACATTTCAAATTTTACTTATTATGCTTTTCTGGTTATTTTTTTTTTTCTTCTTTTCTTTTGAAATTTGCCCATCACAAAATCTTGCTGAAAGGTGGAAGAAGTTACTAACAATAGAAAAGCTAAAATTTTTATTTATGATAAAATGTCAAATATTACGGACGGAAGCCAAAAATGTCAAACAAATGAAACAGAAAAAAAAAAATGATAATAGAAAATAGTTTTGCTGTTCTTTGAAAAAGTCTATAAGTTGCATAAATTTTCTATTTATATATAAGAAAATTTTCAATTACAATTGATAATTATTGAAAATCCAATATAATAATTTTAAATTGAAAAAATTAAAAACAAAAAAAAACTAAAAAAATTTACTTACACGCATAAAAATATTTTAGAATATTTGATATCATACCGACAATTGACCGCATCTGAATAAATTCATAATTCAACCAAAAATCATCATACAGTTAGACCGTGTCAATTTCAACTTACTTCTGTATAGCTAATTAATCTATTTATATAAATATATATCTCATAATACGCTAAGCAGTTTATTTATAATGATAATCATTAATGTTAATCATGATGATAATAATATATGAAACAAGTAGATAAATTATGAACGGCCTTGATCAATTATTAAATACTCTACGCAACTTTGCTTAATTCACTTAAAAAAATCATGAACTTTAGTTTACAACTTAAGAAAATGAAGGGAACTTAAGAAAATAAGTTCAGAAAGAGTGGTCCGCTTTTTTTTTTTTTTAATCAAATTTCTTTAATATGTTAAATAGTCCTCTTGATTTTGAAAATTAATTTCATATACGAAATATTTTTCATATAACGATTTTATTCTTCAGTAAAATAGAGCTTTGCATGGAAAGTAGCCTGTAAAAAACCTTGCTTGATCTTAAACATTTCCTAGAGAGTTCAATTCGGGCGTAAGATAAATTTATGTAATAAATATCAGCAAAAATAACTCAAAAATTTTCAATTCTTTCAAAATGTAGACTAATAATGACATTGGACATGCCAATTACCAAAGCCAGCTCAAACCAATTTCGAACGATTTCGAATGATTATAAGACAATTATTATACGAAAAAAATGGCTTCAACTTGAAATCGATTGTATGTTACAACAATTTGCACAAACTTATCATGCTCTATACCTAAAATTGCTGTAGTCTATCAAACATTAACTACTTTGTATATATTTATGCATTTATATGTATGTATGTATATATGTATGTGTGTAGAAATGTGTAACTAAGTGTTTTTATAAGTAGATGTGTAGCAGAGAGATGTGTTGTGTAGAGAGAAAATATCAAAAATCACAAAACAAAAAAACAAAGAAAGAAAAGACGAAAGAAAAAAGAAGCATTACAATAATAGCAATAACAATAACAAGGTTAAAGATTTAATGCTTGCCTTTAGGAAATATTCAGGCGTAAACAAATTGAAATTGGCATTACTGCAGCTTGTTGACGCTTAATTTATTATGCGTAGGCCAGGCCACCAACATGATCAACTGACTAAATAAGCGCTCTGACTGGACTTTGGTTTTTTTTTTTGTTTTGTTTTTTTTCTCTCTTCTCTTCTCTTGTTTTTGCTCTTGCTTTAGTTTTTTTTTGTTTTTTGTTTTTTGTTTTTTGTTTTTGATTATGAAAAGAACAGAATAATCCATTCTATATAAAATATACATAAAATTATATTGGGTTGTTCAATAAATTCATAAAATAGATTTTTTTTTTTATCTAAATTCCAATGAGAAAGAAAGTTAGATTCTGAAAAGAAGACTAGAAACGAAGCAGTCACAAAGAGTCTTCTGTAGAGCCAGTAGTTCTTTTCCTTTTTCTTTTTTTTTTTTTTATATATAAATTCCTATAAGAATTTACAAGAACCCAGAAATGTACAGTTTTTTGGGTTTGCTTATTTTTTGTAAAATAAAGTGCAAGTAAATCATAAACTGAAGAAGCGTCATGTTTGTTTCATTTAATTCAATTTAAAAAAAAATGTTCACTTTTTATTATAATTTCTAGATGATTGAAAGCTTATTCAAAAATGGCAATCACTCTATTTTTTTTTTCTTGAAATTTTTTTCTTTTTTTAATTTTCTCATTTTGAGGCTTTTTTGATTATTTTTCATTCATCAGTCACGCCCATTACAGTTAATGAACGATTTTGAAGGAGTGTTTTTAAATAAGCTTCCCTTTCCCTTTCTTGCCTTCAGTTCTACACATTTTTTTATGGACTTTAATCTCTCATTAAAAATGATATGTAATAATAATTGGAAAGATTATACCAACAGTGATATTTATATTTACATTTACATACATTAGACTAGTGGTATCTAAAAGAAGCGACTTATGATTTTAGTTAAATTGAGTCAAAAGGCCAAAATGTGCAATTTATGATTGCTCTTCAAGTAAAACTTTCTTCCATATTCATAAAAAATTTCTAACTTTCACACCATTAGAAAGAATTTTATATTTTTTTAAGAGATTTATAACTTCCTATTTTTTATTTTTTATTTTGTTTTTTGTTTTTATTTTTGTTTTGCCCTATACAATTATATTAATAAAAGCTTTAGAATCCAAACATAAGAATCTTCTAAAGATAATTTCTTTACAATTACTTTAATTCTTGTTTAATTAGCATGATAAAGTGTAACTTGTAAAATGTTGGCTTGTAAATAAATTTTTGAGCAACCGAATATATACAACTAAACTAATCAACGAGTTATATTAATAATGTACTCAATTCATATGAATGTAAACTAAGTTTCATAAAACGTTTGCTTTTCTATTTTAAGAATATCAAAACTAAATATATGATGCATTTAGAATGAATGGCTCATCATTAAATTTTAACTTATTTATGTATAAAATTGGATAAATGAAATTTTCTGCATCATTTTAATGAAACACTTTTTTTTCTCTTGTTTGTCTTTCTTGGATAACTCACTTAGTTATTAAATTATTAATTTATTTAAAAATTAAGGAAACAAATGTGCAAATATAAGGTTGATGAAGAAGAAATTGTATTAGAAAGTGAAGCAGTAGGCTGACCGTAAGGTCTTATTATAATTATTTCTTAAGTTCACCTTCTCCAATAAGGAACTTTTTTTATGGTAATTGCAATTGTAATTGCAATTGCAAGTCATTGCAAGTAATTGCAAGTAATTGTAATGGCAATGGTAATTGTAATTGTAATTGTAATTGTAATTGTAATTGTAATGGTAATTGTAATGGTAATTGTAATTGTAATGGTAATTATAATTGTAATGGTAAATGTAATGGTAATTGTAATGGTAATTGTAATGATAATTGTAATAGTAATTGTAATGGTAAATGTAATGGTATTTGTAGTTGTAATGGTAATTTTAGTTGTATTGTAATGGTAATTATAATGGTAATTGTAATTATAATGGTAATTGTAATGGTAATTGTAATTGTAATTATGATGGTACTTGTAATTGTAATTATAATGGTAATTGTAATTGTAATTGTAATGGCAATGGTAATTCTAATTGTAATGGTAATTGTAATTGTAATTGTAATTGTAATGGTAATTGTAATTGTAATGGTAATTATAATTGTAATGGTAAATGTAATGGTAATTGTAATGGTAATTGTAATGATAATTGTAATAGTAATTGTAATGGTAAATGTAATGGTATTTGTAGTTGTAATGGTCATTTTAGTTGTATTGTAATGGTAATTATAATGGTAATTGTAATTGTAATTGTGATGGTACTTGTAATTGTAATTGTAATGGTAATTGTAATTGTAATGATAATGGTAATGGTAATTGTAGTTGTAATTATAATGGTAATTGTAATTGTAATTGTAATGGTAATTATAATGGTAATGATAATGGTAATTGTAATGGTAATTTTAATCGTAATTGTAATGATAATTATAATGGTAATTGTAATAGTAACTGTAATTGCAATTGCAATGATAATGGGATATACATTGGTAAAGTGTCCACATTAGAAATTCTACTCTTTCAGGCATTGAATCACTCATATTAATATTGACTGAATCAATTCCTTTCGAGAGCAATATGATACAAATTTTTTTAATGTAAATTAAAGATATTGAAAAATGTTACAAAGGTTTTGATAAGGTTTCTATATCTCCAATAATTTAGCATTTACATTTGTTTTATCATACAAAGATTAGTGATAGTATGAAAAATAAAAACAGAACAGAAAACAGAGAAAAAAAATCAGAAACAGTAAAATAAAGAACTCACAAAGCAAGAAAGAAAGAACGCGCAATTTTAATTGAATATTAACACCTTTCCGTGGGTCTCGATTTCCAAGCCATAGATTAAAAAAATTTCACTATATGAAATATATTGATAAAAATTTGTTGTTTTTTTGTTTTCTTTTTTTTTTTTTTTGGTTTTGGAGTTTTTCATCTTCTTTTTTATATAAAATATTTCTTATTTCTTATTTGTTGTTATCCTCTGTATCAATGTATCTCTTTCTCGCTTCAAGTCAATCTCTCACTTTTCATATCTGTTTCTATATTTTTTTTTCTTTCTTACTCTCTCACTCTCTCTTTCTGTCTCTCTCTCTCTCTTTTTCTATCTTTCAATATCTTTATCGTACTTTTACATTTTTGTTTTGTTGTTAATGTTGTTGTTGTTAATTGCAATACGAGAAATGACCTAAAGGTGTTGGTTGTTTTGGTTGGTTGGTTTGGTTGATTTTTTTTTGTTGCCCCACTATCAAATGCAAAGTTATGTTGTATCGTTCATTATTATTATTATTATTATTATTATTATTGTTGTTGTTATAATGTATGTACATTTATGTGTATGCTCAAGTGTTTTTTGCATCGTGTGACAATGATTTATGTAAGACTTTTATTGAATATTTTTTTGTTTTGCGCGTTTTTTTTTTTGGCATTTTCTTAAATTTCTTCCTTTATACTTTTTACTACCTATTTTCAGGCAAAAAAAAAAACCCAGAAAAAAACCAGAAAAAGGAAAATTGTTTTTTAATTTAATATATTTTTGTTTAAAATACTGTTTTTTTTCAATTTTTTTTTTTAATGAAATTTTTGATAGTTATACATTTTGGCATAACGTTTTGTCTGTTGTAATATTGTCTGGGTATTTTTAAAGTGAGATGAAAATTTAATTGAAAAATATGCAAATTTTTAATTAGTTTACACTTTAAAATTTCCGCAAATGTACCATTTAGCCATCTTTCCACCATTTCGTTTTTCTTTGTAATCGTTTCGCCTCAGTAGCTAAATGATAAGTGCAATTAAATTGCGATAAGACCATTTAAGTTATGAAGTGAAAGAGTAAAAGAGAGAGAGAGAGAGAGAGAGAGAGAGAGGAGTGAAAGAGGGAGAGAGAGAGAGAGAGATAGATAGACCGATTGTTTTATAATTTAGAGATGCTTATTTTTTTTTGCTTTTTTTCTGTTTCCCTGCTTTTTCTGGCTTTGATAAGAATCTTCTGTTTAATCATGATGGTCAATACAAAAGTTAAATGAATCATGAAAAAATAGCATAATTGGTTGGCATTTTTACAAATTTCTTGTCCCCAGCTAACTTGCGCCATCAATGTGCCATGAATTTGTCCTTGTTGATTACAATCAATCGGCTCCAATTTGAATTGTTTTTATAGATAACAATTTAATTCATCTAATTTGTTTTTTTTTTCCATTGAGTCAACTTTTTGAATAAATTCATTTGTTCTGTATTTGTAATTTAATTTTTATGTATTAATTTTCCTTTATAATTATTAACTCGTCTTTCAAATATTACAATAAAATTTCAGATGAGAATTTTGTCCACCAAATTCATTTCACTGGTTCGAATTCATTTGTGAATGAGACTTAATTTCGGAATGTATGTTTTTCTCTTGATATCTGAAGCTTGTTCAACAAATTTTCTATTTAATTTTACAGTAGAGAGTATTATAAATTTATGCCGATGTTTGTAACATCCAAAAAAAGTTGAGATAAATCCATCATTTATTATAACGATCAGAATCAGAAATATTTTCCGATTTAATTTAAACATGTCTGTACGTCTGTCTATTGTCTGCCTTTTGTCTATTCATGTAAATTTGTTATCAAGATACATGAAGCATTCGTAAAGATATTTGAATGACATTTAATATGTAGACGTGATTTAGTCCAAAGATGCCCGAGGATAATTTAAGTTAAGATTAGTATTAAGACTAGTATTACGGCCATGCCCCATACAACAACGGCCTAATTTATACTTCTGAGTATAAATTTATAAAAATTTTGTGTAAAGTATTTAATGAATGGCCTCGATCGATCATAACATACATATTTGTTTTTCAGGTAATTTGATGATATTTCGAAAAAGAAATCAATTCATTTAACTTGTTTTATGAATGAATTTTTTTTTCTTTCTTTTTATCATTTCATATTTATTTATGAAGTTCTAAGCTACCTAAGCTATACCTTCTTAAATTTTTAGATATTTTATTGAGAAATACAAAAAAAAAAAAATTAAATTTCAAGTGTAAAATGTTTCAAAAATTTCAATCTTGCCCAAATGGATAAGAAATTTTCAAAAGGCATCAAATTAACAAACAGATTTAAATCGATTCGAAAAGTTTCTGATTCTTAGACGATTGCTATAAATGAATGGAATGCATGTAAAACCCTTCTAGTGGTGTAGGCCGCAATTAAATTGTGCTGGGTCGTGATATAAATGCCAAGATTAAAATTTTGCTCGAAAAGTTTTTGAATTCTGCTATCAGCCATAAGAAATGCATAACTTAGATAGAAATACATAACTTGGATTTTTTTTTTAATTTTTTGCCTAAAGAACTCAATTTTTCATGACAACTCAAGAAATTAATGTTAAAATATAAAATATAAGTCCTTACGTTCGTATAATATCTATTATAAAATCTAAAATCATAAATTGCCATCAAATGTTTTACATGCCAGAATTTCATACAATTAATTTTAGATAAATATTTAATAAAGTTTAATGTTTAATATTTTGATGAGCTTTGAGTGTAAACTAAATAAAATTTCAAGTTGTTTGATTGAATTGATGTAGAGTATTTAGATGATAGCTATAAATTGTCATAAGATAAAATTTAAAAAAAAAAATAATTTTTGTTTATAAATTGCTTCCGATTAATATCAGATGATAAGTTCTAATTCGTATTATCCGCAAATTGTTTATTTTCATTTTCACTTTTAAATTCATTGTTTATATTGCACATTATTAATCTCGTTATGCAATTTCTTACAATTTCAATACAATGAGACGATAATGCACAATTAATCGTATGATGTGAAAATCGAATAAACATTGAATAAACAGTGAAACGCAAAGTTCACAGAATTATGGATATACATTTCATATAACTTTTTTCTTCTCAAACACTAAACAAAAACGCACAACCATTAAATGAAATGATTTGAAAGAAAAAAGTTGCTTATAATATTTCAATAGGTTTAATATTTTTTTCTAAATTACGGAAGAAGGTATCCAAAATTGAGTTAGACTGACTTTTTAATATAACAAACGCAATATCACATGTTGAAACGATTTAAGCATGTTTGTCCATTTGTCCATTTGTCCATTTGTCCGTCTGTCCATCTGTCCGTCTGTCTGCTTGTTATCAAGAGATTTGATCCAGTTCGATCAATTTTTTTGAACATTTTTCCATATAACAAACGTCCCGAATTATTTTCAACTAATTGAAAAATTACAATTTGCAATTCATTTGCTTGGCTTAGCTAAAATGTGTGTAGTGGTAGGTGTAGGGTACTTATGTGGCGGTTTAGACCAACTATAAAAATCTCTCTTTGTTAAGTAACACGTATTTTTAGTACTATTTTCATCATCTACATCATTATCACAATCATCTTTTTCATTATCTTCATTATCATTATCATTTTGATCATTTTGATTATTATCTTCATTATCATTATCATCATTATCATCTTTATCATTATCTTCATTATCATTATTATCATTATCATTTTGATCATTTTGATCATTATCTACATTATCATTATCATCATTATCGTCATTATCAACTTGATCATTGTCATTATCATCTATTGCAATTATCTAGAAAATTGTTTCCCTCTTACTTTTTAATGTATGAAATGGCATGCATACATATTCAACAGATGAATAGACAGACAGACAAACATAATCATAATAATATCTTATAATTACAATTTAATGTTTTAAACAAAAAAACAAACGATTGATGTTCGTATCAATTTAAAATTTACATTATTAACGTCATTGTTGTTGCTATTGTTATTGTTAATGTCAAATTTTTAAATATTTATTTTTCTTTATTGTAATTGTTGTTTTTATTGTGCTGTTTGTTATTATTTTTATTTATATTTATTAAATTATATAATAATAATAAAAATATTTTAGATGGCATGTAGTTGCTTGTGTAAAGTAAATATAAATGTTGCAAATGCTTTTATTTATTATTGAATATAAAAATTAAGTAACAATTAAAATTATTTAAATATTTACTTAAAACGATTTTTGTTATTATTATTATTATAAAAAAAAAATATTTCAAACAATCTTGGTCTATTTAAATTTGAATTTTTTTATAAGTAAAAATTCAAATTTATTGAATTTTTTCCAAAACTTTTCGAACTTAATTCATCCACGTTCTGAATTTTTGCTATTTTCATATACATCTAATGTAAATTGTTTACTAAGCCGCCCAGTAGATATAGACAATACATAAAAGTATTATTGTGAATGAGATGTGAATGATAATACGTAAATAGTAGTACGTTATAATCGGTCGAGGCCGACTTTTAAATATGCTACATCATAAAAAACACGTAAAAACCATCTGCCAAATCGATTGTTCTACTAATCTGATCTTAGCCATATTTATTTCCGAGTCCGTGGGTTAAATAACATTTACATATATTTAAATAACTTTGAAATTGCACTCTGATACTTTGATAACAAATTCACATGGGCAAACATGTCTGTCCATATATGCCGGCAGACAGGCTTAAATCGATCCAACAAGTGATACTGAGTTGATCCGTATAATAAAAGTTGAATCTAATACAATTTTTTTTGTATGTTACATACATGCGTGTAAACTGATAATGCCCAATATCGCAGGTAGTGTAGGATATTATAATGTATTAAATTAATTTTAATTTTAAATAATTTTATGTTTTCCCATATAATTTTGCATGTATTTATACACCTCCTAATTTCTCTATTTAAGTTCAAACATTAATTATCATTAGTTATCATGCTGCTTTTGTGACCAATTTTATACAAGTATAAATAATCTTAATTATCCTTATCATAATTATCCCCTTTACAGTTATTTTATAATCTTTGATTTATATGCATAAACAAGTATAGTGATACGTAAATATATATATATATATACAAATACATATATACATTCCTTTTTTATTTACATAAAACTCTAAGAATGCCTGATAAAACACCACCTTTAGAAACCTTGCTTTCGTTAATATATTACAAACAATATGGCGTTTAATGCGCATGTTCACGCTCCACCTTCATTTACCAATCAAATATTTGTAGTTTATATATATATATATGTATATATATATTTGTTTCTTTTGTTTTTCTTATCTTTTTCTTGTTTTGTTGGTTTTTTTTTGTTTTATACAAAAGCCGTACAATTGTTCAATTTTTAGAAATGGGCGTTATATTTAATGTTCAAATTTTTGTAACTGGTTTTATTTTACTCAACAACTCATTTTATTTACATTGAAAAAGGAATGCTTCTCAAACTGTAAACACAAAAAATTCCCATTTGACATTTATAATAAAACCACTTGTTATGCATGTCAATTTATATATCATCGTAAATTTATGAGATAATTTTTAGGAAAAAAATATTTACATGGCTTATTTTTAATGTATGTTCATTATCGATTTAATTATTTTTCTTTTTATAGTAAATTACGTAGATATATATATATATATATGATTTTGTGATTTCTCTTCTTAGTTAACAGCTGTTGTGATCATTTTGGTAAATAGTTTAAAAAGCTTTGTACTTTTTACAATTTTCTCTAAATGAGTAATGCGTATAACTATTGTTCTTTTGTACTTATATATACATATCCATGCACACACACATATATATATATTTATGGATATATGTATAAGTAAGAAGAGTTCAACTATATTGAATTAAATAAGAAAAGAGCAATAGATTTCTATTCATAAAATTGAATTTATTTCACATATTAAATAGCTTACAGTTGTAAAGTGATTGTACGAAGCTCTTATGAATAAATTTGATATATTAGCATTAGTGTGAACTATCCTCAAAATTATTGTTATTATTATTGTTAGTTTTTGTTTTGTTTTGTATTGTTTTATTTTATTTGGTATTGTTTTTGTTTTAGTCGTAGTTATTGCACCCATTTCATTTTATACGTGTCTTGTTTTCTGTTTTCGCTTCATTTCATTTCGTATTTATTTTGTTTTTCTTGTTATTGTTGTTGCTTTGTTTTCTGAATTTTTTTTTATTTTTTCTATAATTATTTTTATACATTTGCTCTCTTGTTCACTCTTGCTTACCGTCTACCAACGAGGATCGTATCATATGCCGATTTAGTTACACAAATTCAAGATGTTGTATTTTCTCTTTTTCACTTTGCTTTTTCGTTTTAGTTGTTTTCTTTGTTTTTTTTTTGGTTTTTGTGTGTTTTTCTGTGTATATTTTGTGCATGCATATCCACAGAAAATATTAACTGTATGGGGGCCCCAGTTTAAATTTCAGTTTAATATTTCCTGTTTGCGCGTGTAGTTCGTTAAACGCTTAATTAAATTATTTCTATTAATAGAAGACAAATCAAATGTTATATTTACTCTTCTTTTTTTTTCTTCCATTTATAAAATGATTGTGGCGCTTTAATGCCTAACAAAAAGTGAATTTAAACAAAAAGGAAAAAAAAACCAAAAGCAAAATCCAAAAAGGGAAAAAATTAAAACAAACAAACAAAAAAAGAAAGCAAAAAAGGATTAACTAAAAGAAAATGTGTTAAAGAAAAGTAATATTTAAATATGAAGAAAGAAAAGTTTCCATTAAAATAATGATGATAATAAAAATAAAGTGTAATTGAGAAAAAAAAATACTTAGAAAAATAGTGAATATAAAAATTTGAAAAATCCATCATAAAAGTACTAAAATTAAAATTGTTTTGAAAATAAAAAAAAAATTATTAATGTTTTTGAAATGCCTGCATAAAATAATTTGTATAAAAAAAAACAAAACGAAAAGAAAAGAAAAGTCTCCTTTTTTGGAATCGATCACGTAACTTTTATATGCAATTTTAATATAAAACAAAAAATGTGTTTGAATGTTGAAAGAAATATTGAGAAAAATAAAATACAAATCCAAAAAGAGTCTCAGCCGCCTTCCACCCTTGCTCCAGCACTCTCAAGCTCCCATGCTCTCTTACTTCTACAACAACAACAACAACAACAACAACAACAACAACAACAACAACAACAACAAACAAATGCTATGGTAATTTTTTGATTTAATGCATCAAGCAAAAAAAAAATAAGAAAAAGTAAAAGAAATTGATAATTTTCGAATGGAAATAACTTATTCAGAAATGTCTAGTAAAATTGAAATACAATGAATCGTATAAAAAATATAAATCTATATATAAAATTATTATAACTAAAATTGAAGAATACACAAAAATTAAATGGTGAACTTAATTAATTTACATTTTGGATTAATTTATTAATAAAGCCAGAAAAATTAAAATGAATCTTCCTTTAAGGTAATTTCTAATAATAAAAATCGAAAAAAAAAGTTTTCTTTTTGTTTTACTAAAACTAACGCCGCCGGCACAAGTCACACAAGTCAAACATTGTTTATCTGGTTTATGTGCCTTTTATTTTAGAAATATTATAAAGCAAAAAAAAAAAAAACAAAAAAAAAAACAATAACAAAAACAAAAGCAAAACATAAACACAGAAAAATTTTATATATTTTGTATATAAATATACAAATAAATATATTTTTTATTTTGATTTTATAAACATTTTATTCTCGTTTCGAATATTGAATCAGTTTCAATTTATGAATAAAATAACACGTTAGTGACACAATTTGAAAATTATTTTTCCAAATTAAAAGAGATTCTAAACATTCCATATAACTTACAATTATTTTCCAATTCAAATTTACTTGTTTTGTTTTTGTTTTTGTTTTTGCTTTTTGCTTTTTGCTTTTTCTCTTAGATGACAATTTCTTAAAATTTGAATCTTTGATAAATTTGTATGATAATTTGTAAATATGAATGACAAATTGATTTCATTCAAATGGTTGATAACTTTTATTCAATTCGTGTAATTTGTTGTTGCAAGAAAATTTCTTTAAATGAATTTTATTCATTTTCTATTGTAGAAAGAATCATTTTGTCGGTTCATTGATTTTGAATTCTTTAACAATTTTAATTCATGAACATTTCAAATGAATGAATCTTAATAAATAAAGCTTTAGGTTTTTGGAGTCCATCATAAAGTTTCCATTTGATTAATGCTTTTAAAGAGTACAATTCTTGTAAACTTTTCAATTCTTTCATTTCTGTTTGTAATATTCAAGCATCAAAGGCAAGAATCTAAAAGACTTATATCAAATTTTGAATTGATTTAAGTATGTCTGTCTTTTCAGTCTGTCAGTCTGTCAGTCTGTCTGCCCATCTGTTCGCATGTTGCTCACACTATCCTGGCCTTTAACACTGAGATATTGAATGTAAATTTGACAAGAACATTGAAAATTCTTGAATTGAAAATTCTTGTTGATATTGAAAATGGGCAAAATTGGTTAGAGGACATGGCCACAGTGTAAAGTAAATCAAAAGCACCTCTATTTTTTTCTTTTTTCAAGCATAATTTTTATCCTTTATTTTGGGCCATATTATATCTCTATATTTACCAAAATATTATTAAAATATATAAATTCAAATCATTTAAAGCGATTTATCAAATTGATGTTCTTTATTATTATTTATTTAAATTTATATTTTCAATACAAAAACAAACAATTCACTTTTATCTTCAATTTTCCATCTCATGAATAAGCAAATATTTTCATACACCAAAAAAAAAAAAAAAAAACGCGTTTGCATCTGCGGAATTTAAATTATCTAACTTTAAAACGGTAACAAATTTTAATGGAAGCCTTTTTTATTATATATTTCCGTGTCATTTTAAAAGAACTTGAAATAGATTTCTTTTCTGATTAAATGAATTAAACGAATATTTAAACATATTTCATTAAATGTTTGTCTGTTAATAGTTGAGAGATATTTTTGTATAAAAGTATCTTTACACAAGCACTTTGCATTTAACTTGAAGAAGAATTAAGTAGAAAATGGCACTGTTGAAACGAATTTTTCTATCACTTTTCCATCACACATTTTATTTTAATAAAAAAAAAAAATTCATGGGATCATCAAATCTCTAAAACGATTCGTAGTTAAGTGCATACAAAAAGTCTGTCAATCAAATATGCCCAGAAAAAAAATGCATATTTGTCAAAAATGGCCACAAATGACCAAAAAAGAAACTATTTAAATATGGGATATTTGCAACGCATTGGACTTTGGAAGGATAAAGTAGTTAAGTTAACTTAAGTTAAGTTAAGTTCAGTTAAGTTAAGTTTAGTTAAGTTAAGTTAAGTTAAGCTAAGTTAAGTTCAGTTCAGTTAAGTTCAGTTAAGTTAAGTTAAATTAAGTTAAGTTAAGCTAGTAAGTTAAGTTCAGTTTAAGTTAAGTTAAAATTAAGTTAAGTTTAAGTTAAGTTAAGTTCAGTTCAGTTAAGTTAAGTTAAGTTAAGTTCAGTTAGGTTTAGTTAAGTTAAGTTCAGTTCAGTTAAGTTAAATTAAGCTAAGTTAAGTTAAGTTAAGTTAAGTACAGTTAAGTTAAGTTAAGCTAAGTTAAGTTAAGTTAAGTTAAGTTAAGTTAAATTAAGCTAAGTTAAGTTAAGTTCAGTTCAGTTAAGTTAAGTTCAGTTAACTTAAGTTAAGTTAAGTTAGGTTAAGTTAAGTTCAGTTCAGTTAAGTTAAGTTAAGTTAAGCTAAGTGAAGTTCAGTTCAGTGAAGTTCAGTTAAGTTAAGTTTAGTTAAGTTAAGTACAGTTAAGTTAAGTTAAGTTAAGTAAAGTTCAGTTAGGTTCAGTTAAGTTAAGTTAAATTCAGTTAGGTTCAGTTAAGTTAAGTTCAGTTCAGTTAAGTTAAATTAAGCTAACTTAAGTTAAGTTAAGTTCGTTAAGTTAAGTTAAACTAAGCTAAGTTAAGTTAAGTTCAGTTAAGTTAAGTTAAGTTAAGTTAAGTTAAGTTAAGTAGCTAAGTTAAGTTCAGTTAAGTTAAGTTTAGTTAAGTTTAGTTAAGTTTAGTTAAGTTAAGTTAAGTTAATTAAGTTAAGTTAAGTTAAGTTAAGTTAAGTTAAGTTAAGTTAAGTTAGTTTAAGTTAAGTTTAGTTAAGTTTAGTTAAGTTAAGTTAAGTTAAGTTAAGTTAAGTTAACTTAAGTTAAGTTCTATTAAGTTAAGTTATGTTAAGTTAAGCTATGGTATGTTAAGTTCAGTTAAGTCAAGATTAGTTAAGTTAAGTTCAGTTAAGTTAAATGAAGTTAAATTATGATTTAAAAAGTTAAGTATTAAAAAAGAAAACAAAATTAATCGCAAGCAAACTTTTTAGCGTTAACGATCTGACAAGTTGCCCTTTTCTATTTGTTTTAAAATTCTCTCTTCATTTTTTGCTTAATTTTCATTAAGTACTTCGTGAGACAATAATTTATCACAAATGGATACACACTTTCCCATGTTTTGGTAAAAAGGGAAATAATTAAATAAAAGGAATAAAGAAAATATAACACTCATTCGTTCTTTGTTTCTATCTCATTAACTCTCTAACTTTATCTCTTTTACTCCGGTCATAAAGAATGGACTGATTATTCATTCACAAAAAAATTTTACTTTTTTTTTTGTTGTTTTTACTTTTCTTTTTTCATTCCATATTTTGTTGTAAATACATTACTTAATGCTGAGTGAGTGGTGCATGCATTTAGCGAAAATGTTTGTAACACAAATCGATCTAAAGATATGGCGCATATTTATTTTATTTATCCAATAGTATTTATTTTGAGAGAAGAACGAAAAAAGAAAAGTAGAAAATAAAAAAGAAATCCTGAAAATATTTATTCAGTATTTTCAAATTTTTACACTAAATGTTGAATTAAGTTGACGATTCTGAATTCCTTGCTTTATATAATTCTGGCGAATATCTAACTGTTTCACGATGATATTTCCTAGATGATCAAGTGGAATAGAATTTTTGTAGAACATGGATTCTTAATGTATCCGTCTCTAATAAAATTTCGAATGATATGAAATTCTGAAGGCATTATTTCAAAAATTTCTAATCAATCTCTCCTTGTGTTATTAAAGATTTGATAATAAGGCCACGCCTACAATACTAAAGTTATATTCTATTCAAATCATCATGCCCATCAAATATAATTCAACATATCACGAAATTTTCATGTGATTATGAAATTTTGATACCAGTCCAATATAATTTTCTAAATGAAACCATATGAGTCCATTTAAAGTTATTTAAATAGAAACAAATGAAAATTTGATACATATTTGGGACCGATCTCTACAGCAACACTTTGCTTAATTCAATTAACAATTCAATAAAATGAGTTAAAATTAAAAAAAAATTAAGAAATTTTAATTAACACAACATTTTGACATTTTGAAAAAGTTCACGATACGGATAGAGATTCAAAAATTGTGTCCCTTTAAACATTTCTTTATACTATTTATGGTCAAAAACCGAGCTTTTCAAAATGAAGTGTAGCCGCCAAAACGTTTTGATCTTAATCATTTTCAAAAGGCTTTATCTGCAAACCATCTCTGTAGATCATTTCGGAAATTGCGATCTATTATTTAAATGGAAAAATCTTCATGCAGATGCCCAAGCAAATAAATGAACAACGGCCAGACGGCCAGACGGACACACGGACAAATAAGCTTAAATAGTTTCAAACAGAAAAAGAAATTGATTCTATGCTTATTGGCAGTAATAAAAAGTCCAAAATAATTTTATATCAAGTCCAGTAAATTTATCGCATGCAAGAAATACTTATGCTTTATGTAATAAGAACTTAAATATTTATCTTGAACTCTTGAATCGAATGCAATCGAAACAATAATTGCTCGCATGATATAATTTAGCATTCGAGCGTCATGATAGAAAAGTGAAAGCCATTTACAGTTACAGGCAATTAAGTGGGCGTATTATATTCTATGGCTATGACTAAGAAAGAAATAAGAAAGAATATCTAATACGAAAATAATTTATAAAAAATATTTATAATGTTTTGTAGACATTTGTCACATGTTGAAATGTTTCAATTTTTAAGTTGCATGCAAACAAATGCTACAAACAATCGTATGAATAATTATATTAAAAAAAAAAAAAAAAGCAAAAAAAATTGCGACTTGGATCAACCATAACAAAAACTCTCAAATGAAAATAATAATTTTACAGTTAAAGTTTTATAAATCTGTTAGATGGAAAATGATTTTACAAACAATTAAAATTATATCAAAAAAAAAAAAAAATAATTATGTTAATTTCGTAAAAATTTTTTAGAAAATTTCAAAAACTTGGTGCAATTGCTTAAGAATTTTGAAAATAATATCTTTATTGTCTAACTTGAATTTCTTTTCTCATTTCAAGGGCCTTAAATTTGTTGTTCTATATTTGAAAGTTGGGAATGCAATGGGACAAATCAGTGTTATCAATTTTTAATGTAGAATCATTTTTTTTTTTTTTTTTTAAATAAAAATTTCATTATTCGTTCGAATAAATTTTGAAATTGTTTAGTGATTGAATTGTCTCGTTAATGATGAAGTTTAGAGAAATTTCCATTTCAATATAACAATTTGAGTTTTTTTATGATTTTTATTTAAATGTTAATAAAATATTTTCTATAATTCTAAAATAATTCGAATAGAAAAATGTTTAATTGATTCAAATCATCAAATGTTAAAGTTATATAAATGGAAAGAATATTGCGAATAAAATTTCGAGTAAAGTGAAAAGTCTCACAAATTCACAAATTAGAAAAATTTTAAAATTTCTATGAAAGCATTTGTAAATTTCTATTTATACTTATGGTTAACAAAGTGAATAGAAAATTTGACGGCCGGCCATGCCATCTCCAAATGACATTTGAACGCTATAGCACGATATAGACCCTAAAAGTCTTAAATTATTATTAAGAAATTAGAATACACTAGAAGGAAGGTAGTTTGATAATTTTTATAAAGCTGACATTCTATTAATTTCATTAAAATCATCAGATGATGATGCGAAATGAATTAATCTCAAATGATGTCAAATGTTGATTGTTCAAAATTTTCAAAACAAATATTTTGATAATTAATCATTGATAATATACATTTTCAAATAAAGGTATAATAGAAAAAGTTCAAAATTTCATATTCACGTTGCTTCATTTTATTTATTATAAATTTATGAAAATATGAGTTAAAAAAAAATTATACTTTTGATAAGAATATTGAATGTAAAATTTGCTTGAAACGGCCAGATATTTTATTGATCATTTAATAAATTTTATAATTTTATATCATAAATTATTTAATTATATAGAATTTTTTTATAATTATTATAAAAATTGTAATTATTAATTATACAATTATTTTGTTTAATTTAATTTAATTTAATTTAATTTAATTATTTTATTTAATTATTAATTAGTTTGTCTGCCAAAACAATTTTTTTTATTTTTGTTTCCGTTTTTTCTTGTTTGATGAAAATAACTTAAATTATATTTCTATTTTTTTTTTGTTGTTTTAAATTTTATATATTTATATAATTTCTTAGAATATATTTTTAATGATAAATACAAGCGAAAATCTTAAAAAAATAAAAATAAAAATCATAAAAAAAATGGAAAACATTCAAAAAAAAAAAGGTAGAATAAAAAAAAAGTTAAAAGAAAGTAAAAAGGAAGAAAAAAAAATAAAGTAGAAAAATATTTACAGAAAAATTTAAAAATTGAAGAATTGAAAAATTGAAAAATTGAAAAATAGAAAATCAGAAAATTCATAGAAATTAAATTAGCATTTATTTATATATATAGAAATTTTTTAACAATTCAATAAGTTTTCAGAATTTGAATGTGAGCAATATATTCAAAATTATATATAAATAATATTTTAATAAAAGAATTTTTTTTTCAAATTTACATTTAAATGCAGAATGATAACGCTGATGATTCTTTCGAAAGTATTTTATTTCATCCTTTTGAGATTCACTTTAAATTATTTATGATGTGAAAAAAAAAAACAAGTACAAACCATTAAATGTTAGAAAAAATATTCGTATTCTAATTTAAAGTCGCTTCTTTTTTTTTTTTTTTTTTTTTTTAATGAAAATTGAAGCCATGAATTCCAATAATATTTGGATCTTGTTATTTCATTCAATTTAACTGTAAAACTTACTAAAATAAAATATACAACAAAATTTGATTCGAAGACGTTTCTAGTTCGATTTAGTTTAGTTCGTAAGTTAAGTAGCTTCGAGATTGCATTCACATAATTTTTTGATCATTTTAGCTGGCCATTAATTTGAACTTATTTTTACTGCTACTGTTTGTAGTGTGCTGTAATGTTTTGAATCAATATGCCTTCCATGTTCATCCAATGGGCAAGCTTAAATGTATGTTGCTCATTGTAATTGATAAAATCTAACTCTCGTTCAAATATTGATTTCCTTATTGTGAGAACATTTGAAATCCTAAATCTAAATTATTAAGCAAAATTTTGCCAGGCAAAAATCTTACCATACTTTTGGCAATTGAAATTATTCTAAAAATTGTAAGAGGCCACAGGAATTTGTATATTTTGCTCAATTCCAATTGAATTGAATTGAATTGAATTAAATTGAAATTAAATGATAAATATTTTTGTATGTATGAAGTTCTGTTAAATAATTAAATGAATGTTATGCCATAAACTGAATGAACAACCGCTTACACTTAATCTACAATAAATAATCTTGTACAATAAAAAAATTGTAAATTGAAAGACTCGTGTTTAATGTTGTATATCGATGACAAACATACATCGAAACATTTAAACAAACAAAATAAAACTGATGCACATTAAACACTAAAACGTAATACTTACTTAAAATAGACAACTAGACAAAGACTGAGAAAAAAAAAAAGAACAAGAAGGAAATTAAAAAAAAAAAACAAAAGTTTATATAGAAAATAAAAGGAAAAATTAAAAGAAAAAACTGTAATAACAAAAATGATGATGAAGATGATGATGATGAAGATGATGAGAAGAGTTTAAAGAGTTGGAAGATTGGAAGAATTGGAAGAAATTTAGTGTGAAGAAGTAAGTGAGATGGTTTGTTTTATTAAAATCATCTAATCTGATCTAAGATAGTTTTAAGATTTTAAGATTTCAAGCAAAATAAAAATAAAAAACAAACACTTAAATTAATTTTCTTTTGAAAATATAAGAAACAAACAAACAAACAAAAAAAAAAAAATGAAAATAAAAGAGATGCCTCGAGATATAAACGCTATTTCATATGAAACTCTTCAGCTATTTTTTCATTTATTTATTTAGTATTTTTATTCTTTTTTTTTTTTTTTTTGTTTCTATTTTCTTTAACTTTATTTAACAAATTTAACATTTTAGTTTAGTTTTACTTCTTCTTCTTCTTCATCATTCTTCTTCTTCTTCTTCTTCTTCTTCTTCTTCTTCTTGTTGTTGTTGTTGTTGTTGTTGTTGTTGTTGTTGTTTTTTTAATTTGTTTGTTTAATTTTTAGAAAAATAAAATAAAATAAAATAAAATAAATTATGCGACTTTAGTTTCCAATTAGACAAAATTGAAATAAAACAAAGAAGACAAAAAAAGGAGGCAAAAAAAAAACAACACAACCAAAATCAATCCATGAAAATCAAAATTGAATATAAATTTTTTTAATGGCAAATTTGTGTACATTTTATGTGCTGCTTACACACACACACACACACATACATACATACAAACATATATACATACACACACATATACATAAATATAAATATATTAAGTTATATGTGTACAAAATTTGTGAACTTCCTTGTTTACGCATTTTCAGCGAGGTGTTAGTTTTATGGAAACCAAAGAAACCAAACAAAATAAGTAGAACAAGATTTTGTATGGCGATTTATGCACACACACACACACACACACACACACACACACACACACACACACATACCTTAAAGTTTGTTCTGTCTCTAAGTAATCCCGAGAAGCACCTGCTCAACTGAGTGTGGCTCATGAAATGGTTGTTGGTGTTCCTTTGCCATCAGGGGCCATTATGAGTCACGAGATCCCGACCAAAGATTTTATTTGATACCACGAGATCACCAATTTTAATAAAGCTCATTATAGTGATACTGAGGTTGGCTTCGTGGTGGCTGTAGTGCCCATATCGCGGGTGTAGCTCGTTCCAACATTTATATGGTTGTCGTGCAGGGTCCCATTTCCCGAATAAAATGGGTATCGAGGTAGACTTATTGGGCTAACCAAACTAAGTCAAGGAGTAATTGGAAAGCTCTGAATCTAGATACCAAAGATTAAGCCATGTATATAAGGCGCAATACTGGCTTTAAATTGGAAGCTAGTCGTAACGGTAGCATGGGCTCATTTTGTACGTTTGTGTACCATGCAGTTAAGCCTTCACGGCAGGTATACATGTAAAACACTCACTGCACTGCCTCCAAGTAAAACTTTTATTCAAAGATACTTTTCTTATACCGTACTTATACCGTCAGAAGTACAGAACTATTTCAAATTGTAGTTTTGATAAATTCTTTTTTTTTTTTTTTTGATTTAATAACGAAAAACTACCAAAAAAGGTCAAAATTAAGCATATTTTTTTGTAAAATTAATTTGCAGCATGTTTCAAATATAATAATTTTATTGACAGATCTTCTTTCATTAAAACAATTTGCCTGAATTATTATCCATTTTTATCCATCTTTATTTCCTTTGGCCTAAGTATTTTAGGGGCATTTGAGTTTAAATTTTGAACTATACTTTTTTGAGATCTCAAAAATTTGCTTATAACAAGAGTGATATTTTCGAGTTATGTAGAAAAGTTTCTAGTTGATGCCAATCGCGTTCAAAATTTTCATTTTACTTTTATCGATTTCTATATAAATAATATTTTTATAATTTCTTAATATTTGCAAGTTTTGAAGGAGCTTCTTTTAATAATTTAATGTAAATTTATTAATATTAATTTAATTTTCCCTTAGACTGCGTCATTGTGCACTTTATACCTTAAAATGATTGATATTCACCAAAAGATCTTTAGATAAAATAAATAATTATGAATAATTAGTTTATGGATAATTCCATTTAATCATTTTCTGAGACCAAATATTTTTTTTCAAAATTATTACACTTATTTGTTAAAAGCAATTTTTGGCAAACATTTCATTACCATTTCTAACTTTGTTTTTTTTTTTCCTTTTTTCTTTAAGAAATCGAGATGTTTTGGCTCATGGGCCCCTTCAATTATTTTGCATTATATATTCTATATCAATCTGTTTATATCAAGGGACCAATATTCGAATAGTGAATTTTATATCAATATATTTTAGGTTATGTTATCGTAAGATAATGAAAAGATGAATGAAAATTTTGACAGAAATTTTCGTACTGATTTCCATACAAAAATTTGGCAATTTTTTAATGCAAACTTTTAACTAGATTTATAAACAAGTATAAGTACAAGTATAAGTATAATGTAAAAATATTAAAACGATAATACGATTTGAGACGATTCGTTTTCTCAAAGAAATAGATTCTTTTTTCTTAAAGAAATAGAGATGTTTTGAAATATCCAATATACAGCATTTTAATATCCATCCAACCAAAATAAATATTGAATGAAAAGAATTCAAAATTTTTGCAATTTATTTTAGTCATAAATTGACCTACACAATGAATTTACACAAATGGACAAGAACGATCAAAAACAAAAAAAAAATTAGTCATATGATTTGATAGAAGTAAAACCATTAGGGCGATATTTAGCTGCTTTCTCTAAATATGATAAAATATTGTCTGTGCGTAATTAGTCCAAAAGAAAAAAATTAATAAAAAAAAAAAAATGAAAAGGAAAAAACAGATCAAGCGTAACCATAAAAAGGCAAGAAAACAGTAACTGATGGTGGATATTCCGGAATTCATATCAGCTAAATATTTATTGAATGTTTTGTTCTCTTTTATGTTTTTTTTTTTGTTGTTTCTTTAAATTTTTCTATAAGAATTTGATATTGCAATGACTCAAGAAAGTTCACCATGTATAAAATGCTACAATAACATAAGCAACAATAATAAAAAATAAAATAAAAAAATATATAATAATAATAATAATAATAATAAGAAGAAGAAGAATAAGAAGAATTGTGAGGGTTAAATTTTTTGTAATTAATCGTTTGCCATTAACATACAAGTGTAAACCATGCAATGTGCTCTCTTACACCAAAATATTAGCAAACACATACACTGAAAGAAACATAAAAAAAGTTTTGCACTATAAAAGAAAATTGAAACAGTAAAAAGCTTTGTACTACATAAAAAAGTTGTAGCCTTTACTGGCTGGACTTAAAATGGCTTGATTTGACTTTTTTTTAGCCTAAATTTAATTTATTTTTAAAATGTCTCAAAAAATTAAGAAAATCAAATAAAAGTTGCTAATTTTCAAAAGATTTGTGAGAGTTTCTCAAGAGAATGCCTTATGGAAAACCAAAAAACAAAAAAAAAAAAAAATGATTCGATCCGTAAGAATCATTGCTTATAATTTTATCATATCAATAGATTTCTTAAATAGTAATTTTCCTTAGAAAATAAAGAAATTTTCTTAAAAGTCATACATTTTTTGCCCTTTAAATAAATTTCATAAAAGAAAAGAAGGGTACATGTCACACGAGTTTCAGAGTTATATCGAAACACATGCTCTCTACGTATCTTACATTGTTCTTAATTGCATTAAATGATTTTAGACTGTATTTATCTTAAAAAATATGGACAGACAATTAGAACGAAATACTGAAATATTTTGTGTATCATTTTTGTTAGATTTATCTTTTGCTAATCTGCCTCATAAAAATGATATAAATCAATTTTTTTGTTACAGTGTAAATTTTGATTTTTCTTTTTTTTCTTTCTTTTTTTTTTTTGAGGATACTTTTTCTTTTGTTTTTTTTTTTTTGTTTGTTTGTTTAATTCACCTGATTAATGAAATTAAACAAGCATGCATATGTTAGACAGATCAAAAATGTAATATTATTTCTGATTATATTGATAATCGTTTATCATTTATCAATGTATTAGAAATTTTGGTGTCAGAAAGTTAATAACCCTTACATTTTTTACATTTCATTGTTTAACTAGAAATAATTGAAACTTAAATTAAAACTTAAATTTTAATGAAATTTTAATGAGTTATCAAAAATGGCCAACTAAATAAACTAGATAAAAATTTTTAGCTTGCTATTATTATTAATTGTTGCTTTTCACTTTCGAATGAATATAATAATTTCTAGAACAAAAATTTTTAGGCCTCATTTAAAGTCTCATCTGACAACAATTTAATATAATGACCATTTTAATGAACAACATTTTGATTGAGATGAAAGAAATTATCAGGCATCAGACTCGTAGGCAAACGATCCAAAGAAGTCTGTATCCATTTAATCAAGAGTATTAAAATTGAATAAATCATTTTGAAATGGCCCAATAATTAAATTGAAAAAAATAAAGGAACAACATTTTAATTTGCATATATTTACTTGCAATTTAAATATTCAAATTACATCTGAAATTGTCATGTAAGATTATTTTATACAAAAAAAAAAAAAGAAAAAAATTGTTAAACCATAAGCAAAGAATTTTTTAATATTATTCGCATCATTAATTGCAAATAACATTATTACAAATTTATTTAGTTGCATTTCATGTTCTTTATAATACAACAAATAAATATATATATAAATATAAATAAAAATTTGTATATATAAATTTCACAAAGACTTTTATAAAATGCTTAATTTTTTATGAGAAAATATTTATGTATTACTTAATAAAATATAAGTAAGACTAAGAATAAAAATGATGAATTATCTTGAAAATGAAGGACATTTTTTATAAAAATTTTCACATATAAATTTCGAAGGACAATAACCTTTTTATTAAAATATTTTACATTAGAATATTTAATTTTTAAGCAATTTTGAAATCATTTTAAATAAGTTTAATATCTTTCAAGGTAATCTCAAGGTCGTGTCATCTCCATTAGATTTTTCTATATAAAATTAAATGATTTTTATATTTAATGATGCTTTTCTAAACAAATTGAAAAGAAATTTTTCCATTAAACATTAAAGATTTCCTTTAATTAAGATTTTAAATTTTCTTTAGATGAAACTCTCACTTGGGAAAATATTTTGATCAAAATCTTATGAAATATATAAAATGTGTAATTAAATCATGATAATTATACAAATAAACTCTCTTTTGCCAGTACAATTTCAACAAGTTTTTCAGGATCGTCTTTCCATTAAATGGTCTATAACTTTTAATAATCCAATAATTGATAAAGCTAAAAATTATAATAAATAATTTGATATAAATGTCAAATGTCGATAAATGATATCGATACATACATGAAACTGAAGACATATTTCCTGCTTCATTTTTCATTATTCAATCATAACCGTTTATAATTGATCATATGAAATATCCTTAAATGAATTGTTTTTTACAAAAATCGATTATTCAATTTGTGGTATGCAGCATCTTTATAGCATCGTACTTCCATTAATTTCTTTAATTTTTCATTTTAATTGGGCGTGTTTATAACATGAGCCAAATAATATTTCGCTTATTTCGTTACCATACTTTAAATTTAGATTCTCTTAGAGAGAGATTTATTTTATAGTCAGCCTCACAAAAAATTAAATTAAATTAAGATTAATGATTTTTTTTTTTTTTTGAAATTTATTACTACAACTACAAGTTATAGTGTTCAATTACAAGGACATGCCATTTTAATTAAAATATTTCTAAAATTTTTTACATAAAATTCAATGTAATTTTTATATCCACTATCCAAAAGTTAAGTGTATATTAGTTGTGGCATTATGTTTGTAACATTTAGAAGAAAGCTGCAACGACTTCACATGATATATATATATTCCTTATCAGCAATAAATTCTGAATCAATGTATCTGTCTGTTATGTTATTAAAATTCTACTTGTCGCAAAAAAAAAAATCTATCGAGATCAAAGTTGATAGAAAGATTGAAAGTTTTTGTTGTTTCTGTTGTCAAATTGGTATTGAAAATTGGCAAAATTGTTCAAAAGACACGCCCACAGGGCAACGTAAACTGAAAATATCTTTGCTTTTTTAAAGCAAAATTTAAAGCAAACTGTCAAAACTGCCAAAAACTGCCAAAAACTGCCAAAAGAGAAGAAACTGAAATTTTGCATAAAGGCCTTTTAAGGCCTTTATGCGAAATTATTGAATACCAAAATTTCATCTTTTTTAAGTGCACATTTTCTATGGATTATTGAAAAACTTAAAAAATAAATCTGTAAAATCGTAAAATCTTAGCCTTTTGGTGTCTTTGGCTATTCAAGATTTGGCCCTAGCTAAATAGAATTTTCTTACATGTTTTCTTTTTATGCTAAACTTTTATTTTGTACATTTTTCTTTTTCTTTGTTTTTTCTTTTTTTTCGGTTTTCGTTTTCGTTTGTCTTTTTTGACAGTTTACTATAAAATGTCAATCGTTATCAATAAACCCAAATAATTTTGTTATTTATCTAGCTCTCAATTCAACGTCCAAAGTTTGGCGCTATTTTCATTTTATCAAAATATGCATAATATGCATTAAGATTTAAATTTAAATTTAAATTTAAATAGTCATAAAATTTTCAAACTAGGTAAATATATAGAGATTAACTTGTAAACGTCAAAATGAAAAATGTCAACTTACTTTCAACAGCAGCTTATTTGTTCATAATTTGTAAATTAAGCCAATTATCGATTATCTCATATTTTAAACAATAAATAAATAATGTAAAAATTTTTTGTATTTCTTTTGTAATAGATGTCAAAAATATTCAATAAAAAATAATTAAATTCTTTCAAAATATTCTAAAATACTCTTTCTTCCTTATTAATTGTGAGATTTTTGAAATCTCATTAAGCCTGCCTCTGTCTGATATCAGCTCATAAAATTTTTTTTTTTTTAACAAATTATCGCTTACCCTTTTGGGATATATTTATGTAGTTAAATTTGCCTAAAGCCTATTTTGATCTAAACAAAAAGAAAAAAAATACTTACAATCCAAAAGAATTTGTTTTGGCTAAAGGAAATTTTTCTATTAAGCAAAATTTTCTGAATTTTAAATCATTTCAGAAATAACATATTTTATATTTTATAGCCATATAATTCATTTTCTTTTTTATTTCATAACTGTCTAAAGATGAAACATGTATGAGGTAAAGTAATTAATGATCGGCCTTAACCGATCCCTCCTCCGTATAATCTATAACATTTCTATTTATTTTATTTTAATTTTTTCATAAAAATTCTATTTAATTTCAAATAGCTTTTAATTGAATTTAAATTGAATTGAGCTTTATAATTCTTTACATTAAATTTGACATTCTTGAAAAAATTTATTATCATCATTTTTACATAAATCATGTATTCGTCAATAATGTTAAGATGCTAAATCTTTGTTTATTATTAGATTTTGAAAGTCTTTAACAAATTTTCATAATTTATTGTCCATTTCTAACGATTTTTATGTAAACCATAATCAGCATTGTATTTGATTTCTTGTTTTCGAGATCATTTGTTTTCATAATGCTTAATTATTTAAAAATTCATGTATACTTGAACTTTTTGATCGATATACCTTGACAAAAAATTCTAACTCAATGCAATAGAGCAAATCCATGTAATGTATCTCGTCTTGATTGCCAAACTTTCTAAATATTTTTTAAGCTATGAAACAAAAATAATTGAAATCATATTTGGATAGAATTAATTTACATTGGACTAATTTTATGAAATACCTCTGAAATTTTATATTAAATGTCGCTACTGAAAAAATTTTAAAAGAAAATTCTAAAGAATAAAATGTAAAGGAAAAATTCATTTGGAATTTTTTAAAGGGTTATTTTGTTCACTTAATGAATAAATATGAAAATTTTATTTGATATAGAAAAATGTTTTAGATCATTTAATGATCAACAAATTGAAGAAATTTATCAAAATTTTCCTTTAATTTTTATTACTTTTTGGTAAATTTTCTTCGAGATATTTGTTACAATTTTTTTTTTCTTTTTTGTTCAACTTTTCTTTTAAATATTTCAAAAATTTATTTGATTACATGAAAATATTTTTTTGGTGTTGTGTGTAAAAGCAAAATTTTTTTATTAAATTTATTTCATTTTCTTATTATTTTGTTCTATTCAATTTCGTTTTATGAATAATAAACATGATTCCTTTCAAACGTATCTTCTTCCAAATGTTTAGTTTGCCTTCGTTTACATTTTCAATATAATTTAAAAACAAATATTTAAGCAAAACAAAAAAAAAAGAAAAAGAGAATAAGAAAAACAATAGGAAAATTATAAGAAGCAAAAAGCAAAAAGCAAAAAGCAAAGAGAGAAAGAGAAATTTTATGTTGTTGGCCGATTATTTTAACACATGAATAGTTTTTCCTCTTGTTTTCTCTTTTTTTTTTTTTTTTTGGTTTGTTTTTTTCCGCTTTTTTTTTATCTTTTCTGTTTTTTGTTTTGTTTTTTTTTTTTTCTTGTTCTTTGTTTTTGTCCTTTTTTTTCTTGTTTGGATTTTTTTTTTGTTCTTATAAGATTTCTATAAAAATATCTGCTGCGAAATTATTTCATCTTTGTTTTTCTTCTTTTTTGGTTTTTTTTTATTTTTGCTCTGTTTTTTTTTTTTTCGTTTTTGTTCGTTTTGTTTTTTATGTATTTAAAAATGCCAAAAGCATTAATAAACTGAAATTTACTAAGAATTCTAAATTTACTTAAATCAATTTATATATACATTTACATAAATATACGGGCTTTTACATATAAAAGCAGTTTGGTTGACTGACTGATCTCTTTAGCTGATCAAATTTAGATTGTGAAAATATTTCATTTGTATTGGAGCATATAAAGTCCAAGCAAAATATACATTTCATTTTATCATATTGGTCATCATTACATACGGTTTATTCGTGATATATGAACATGCCTTTAATCTCAAGGCTTTGCGATCTATGCAAATGTTTGTAACACTCAGAAAGAGAGGAAGTTCTCTTATAGATAGTTGCAACTTTTATTAAACCGATTGATTCAGCCTCTTTTTTTTTTTGAAACGTTTGAAATCTGACCGTTTGTTTATTTGTATGTCTGTCTATGTAAATTTTATAATAAGCTATAAAATTGTAATTTCGGAGATTTTTTTTTAAATCAAATTTGTTATAGAGATTGATTTTGATCCATAAAGAAACCCATTGCCTTATTCGAAATAAAAATTTATAATTTTGCATACATTTTCAAGAAAATTTATATTTTATATTATTTTGGATATGGAAAATATTTGGGCCAAATTTTTTTCCAAATCAGTTCAAATTTTAAATCATTGAAAAATCACATTTTTTAAATTCTTCATTTATAATTAATGTATTTGATTTTTTTAGGGTTTAGGATATTTAAGGGTCTACTTAAACTGACTAGAACATACTTTCTTGTTTTATTGATATTTTGTATTATTTTGGTAAAAAACGCTACAAAGTTCTATTTCAGCATTTTAACATCTTTGGTTTATTCAAATTGCCCATGGCCAATTTTGAATCAATTTTTGAATAGATTCGCAAAGGACTTTTCTTTTTGTTTTTGTGGAATTTCTCACTTATTTCAATTAGAAAATCATAATTTATTCAGATTTCTATTTTATCATAAAAAATTTATAATTAAGAAAGCAACAATTCATTTCTTGAATTCATAACATCTAAATTACATTCATGTTCTATTTATGGGCCATTTATTCATTGATCGAATTTTTTATTATAATAATATATAAGACAAAATTTTTTTTTGCGTATGACGATTTCTGTCAAAATAATATTTTTGATATTGAACAATGATAATTCGCATAGAAAACACCAAGAGTGTTTGTCAATGATTTCATTTAGAGACGCCTTTAGAAGTTGCCTTAAAATAAATAGACAGACAGATGGACAAAAAAAAAATAGATAGAGATATATATAGAGAGAGAGAAAGAGAGAAAGAGAGAGAGAGAGAGAGCCAGACATATAAGCAGACAAATTTAAATCGATGGAAAGAAAGATGGATCACTCTTTGGATGCCACATAAATGATAATTGCTATGAATACGTAATTAAATAACGATTATATATTTGTAACTTATTCATTTAAAGCGATTAAAAATTTCCGCAAAAGAGCATTAGAATTTCAGTAAGCAGAGAGCCGGGCAAATTTTGTTGCATGACTTCAAATTTTGCCCATTGAAAATTTAATGGTTTCATCATTCAGCTTTTTTCCCTAACAAACAAAAAAAAATAAAATAAAATAAAATAAAATAACGAAAGAAGAAGAACTGGCAATTTTTTTTCCATATCAACTCTCAAAAATTATGATAACTAATTAAATTTGTTAAGAGCAAAATGTCATGAGATATTAGATAAATTTTTTTTTAGCGTTTTACATGAAAAACATTTTTAAAACGTTTTATATGCTTTTTAAAAAAAATTTACAAAAAAAAAAGTATTTAAGGCGAAAGTGTTGTGGCGTTTAATTAATAAACAAAATACAAAATTCTACATTAATTATTTATTTGTATAATTTACATGAAATGGAGCAGAATCTTACTGCTGATAGAAAAAGAAGAAAAAAAAAATATGAGCAAATAGAAATTTTGTTTCATTTTCACTTTTTCTTTCTCTCTTTCTTTCTAGATAAATCGATTAGTATTATTTGGCTTTGATGTAACATTTGTTTATATAATGAAATAATAATAATAATAATAATAATAATAATAATAACAACAAGAGCAATAGCAATAGCAATAGCAATAGCAATAAAAAAATCATAATAATAAATAAATAAATAAATAAATAAATAAATAAATAGCAAATAATGCTGCAACATCCCGCCTCAGAGTTTTATGATATAGCTGCTGCAAATGCTGCTGCCGCTGCTGCTGCTGCTGCTGCTGCTGCTGTCGCATTAAATTCACGTAATACACCGCCATATAGTCCAAACGATTTGGTAACACCAACAATATCAGCAGCAACAATATCAGCAGCAACAAGGACAACAGTAACAACAACAACAACAACAGCAGCAGCAACAGCATCAGCAGCATCAGCAGCAGCACAGCAACAACAACAACAAATTCAACAACAACAATTCTAAATAATAATTGTAACAGTGGGAGCAATAATAATAATAATTTAGATTTATTAACGCATAATGGATCAACGGCAGTCGCTAGCGGCATAACGCACATGAATATACAAAATAATTGTACGAATGGTGCTGAAAAGACTTCATCTAATAATAATCCGATTACAAATCGTGATGGTCAATTACCCAGTTTCGGTTTTACTCAAGAGCAAGTGGCATGCGTTTGTGAGGTAAAATTTCAATTTCAATTAAAAATGTTCACGTAAAAAAAAAAAAATAAAAAAGCAATAAAAGTAATAAAAAATAGAGGGGAAAAAAGCAACTAAATTAAAATCGTTTATTATCGTCGATCATTATCGATTTTTTTAATTCTATATGTACTTTGTTTTTTTTTTTTTAATTGAACTTTAAGTTAACTGTTTGTATGTATAAAAATATCAAAAACAATTAAAATGTCTGATTTCAAGGGCCTTCAAATGTTGGCCCCATCCAAATATAATTTTCTTTATAATTTTCTTATAATTTTATCAAATTTTTAATTTCATTCTCAGAGTAAGTATATTTAAATCTAATACAATTTTTACATGTTTCAAAGAGTTCCATAAGTTTCTGTAAGCGAAGCGAAGTTCCATCAAAATTTTCATGATTCTCATTCTTTTATTTGTAAAATTTTCATTTTACATTCTCTCTCAATCTCTGATTCAAACTAAACTATTTATAACATAATCTAATCCAAATTATTTATTATTTCTAAACGTCCGTATCTATTGTCCGTCTATTGTCTATTTTTTAGATAAATATTAAGAAAGGAATTAAGAGGAAATATTTCTGGAATGGAAACATTAACAAAACTCATAATGATAATTTCATTGTGATTCCAAGAAAAACTACAATTTCCCTTCTTTCTTAAAATTTTATTTCATTTTAATTGTTTTGTTTTTGTTATTGTTTTTGTTTTTGTTTTTGTTTTTTTTTTATTTCTTTGTTTTTGAATAAAATAATCTCCCATATTGAGCTCAACATTTTATTTTACGAGATAATAAAAGCAGCTTTAATTATAAAAAATAAACATTTTCACGTGCTTAAAATTTATGAATGAAACGATCATTTTTTCTATGATGATGATTTTTATTGCATTTATGCATTTAATTGAATCTTTTAAATTGTGCAAATTTATTTGCAAAATGATGAATGATAAACTACAAATGTATTACATTTTATTAAATAGAAATGCACCGTTCATATGATGGATGCTGTGTAAATATATAACAACAATGAATTTTCAGAATAATTTAAAAATTTTGAAATTTTTTCAAAATTAAAATAACGTACATTTTACCCAAATCTAATGCTGGTCTCTATGCAACTGATATTTTATTATTATTATTATTATTATTATTTTTTTTTTTGTATATATAAAATTTTGTATGTATAAAAATGTGAAGTATAAAAATGGAGAATTCTTCGAATCCAAATGCCATTGGAGAAATATTGTAAACAAAGGATATACAAA
This sequence comes from Melophagus ovinus, assembly GCA_023089585.1. Classification (NCBI taxonomy): domain Eukaryota; kingdom Metazoa; phylum Arthropoda; class Insecta; order Diptera; family Hippoboscidae; genus Melophagus; species Melophagus ovinus. Next base: position 4,264,410 of record JAKKIB010000176.1, on the reverse strand, counting down.
GGTTGCTCATTTGAGTTAGATGATGATATTTTGATTGTTTTTTTTTTTTTTTTTTTTAGTTAGATTTATGGTTCAAATGAAAAAATATAAAATTCTAAATGAAATTAATAAATAATTTGGATAAATTTTTAAATATTTTTCATCTTCTATTTCTGTATAAGACAACTGTAAAATGAATGATAAATTCTTTGTGTATAATAATGGAAATGGACAGATATTTAAATACATTTCTTATAATTCTTGTTTATAGGTTTTACAACAAGCTGGCAATATTGAAAGATTGGGTCGTTTTTTATGGTCTCTACCGCAATGTGATAAACTACAATTGAATGAATCTGTGTTAAAAGCAAAGGCCGTTGTTGCATTCCATCGTGGTCAATACAAAGAATTATATCGACTGCTTGAACATCATACATTCTCACCGCATAATCATAGTAAATTGCAAGATCTATGGATGAATGGTAAGTTAGTAAAATTGAAAACCTAAAAAGAAAAAAAATATTTTTATAGTGGTGCAATATCACTATTAAATACCTTACACCAAGCAATTTAATATACAATTTAATTTAATAGAAATTGAAATTGAATTGAGACAAGTTGTGTTCGTCACAGACAAAATAAAGTAGGATTTTTATGCCAGCAAAGCAAAAATAGAAAGAATTCGGTTTAGACAGATATGCCATCATTTTTTAAAAGCCTTCATCTTTGGTTAGAAAAATGTTTGCGTTCAAAATTTCCGACAATAATAAAGTATTCTAATAACTTTTGACATCTAAATAAACATATTTGATTGGTTTAAGATAAACGATTCTTGATCAACTATTAAAACTATTAAACTATCGAAATGTTTTAGATGTTTTATACAAAAAATGGTGTAAGGATATAATAAAACAATCTCATTATTATTGTTTCGATTTATGGCATTTAGCTCATTATGTGGAGGCGGAGAAACTACGTGGAAGGCCATTGGGTGCTGTAGGTAAATATCGTGTGCGCCGTAAATTTCCTTTGCCACGCACAATATGGGATGGTGAAGAGACAAGTTATTGCTTTAAGGTACCGTTATAGATATTTTTAAGGTTTCCTTTGCTATTTCACTTATCATTGCTTTTATTACCCTGATCACCACCACCCAGGCATAGCTTTTTTTTTTTTTTTTTTTTTGGTAAAAGGTCCTACAACATTCTAGACGGTAAATGTAAGTTTCAAAGACAGCATAAATTATAAATAATTTTAATAACCTTTAAATTCTAAATCGAATTAGGCATAGGTCCCTAAACGTACATGGCTCACGATTTTTCCAAATGCCAAAAAATTAGAAAGCTATAGAAAATAAAAATGAAATGAGTCCATTTCATAGTCGTACTACAAACTAAAAATATCCTTTATGGCTTCATTCTTAAAACACGAGTCCTTGCAAATATTTTACTTTAAAATTTCACTTAAACGGGCAAATAAATTCAATAAATTGCCAATAAATTCAACAGATTTTTCAGTTTTTTCAGCATTTCAAATAAAACTTTCACTTCTAAATTTTTACTACTTTATTATCCTGTACATACAATAAAATTATGGATCGAAAAATTATAAAAAATAATAATTTTTGTAAACAAAAGAATAAAATTTAAGTCAATCTTTCCAATAGAAAAACTTCGTGTCAGTTTGTAAAAATATAAATAAAATGTTTTATTAAAATAAATAGCTGCTCTTTACATTTAGTAACCAGATCACCAAATTTGCCTTCAACCTTTGAATTCCTTAAGGTCCTTTATGATGGTTGGAATGATCTTTGAAAGTAGAGTGCCAATATGGGGAAGAATTATTTTACCATCATGTAGTGAGAAATGTTAACGATTGCGTGAAGGCAACTTTCTAATAGACGAGCAGGATGCTGCTGATGCAGAAATGGTGCAGTGCAAGATAGTCCATTTTAAAAACTCAAGAAAGAAATGATAAGAATTCATATCACTTCTCTGCACCAAAACGCCTCCTTAAAAAATATGTTTTTGTAGAATAATTGCAAAAAAAAAATCGATGATATAAAATATACGATCCGTTCAGTTACCGGGCTATATGAAAACTAGTTATTTTTCAAAAAAATATTGAAAATTATTTGACAAAAAATTGTTTTTTCTTAAAAGTGAATGAAGGAAAAGTCTATGTTAAATAGGTTTCCTTTTAAATAACAAGAGGCAAGTTTGTTAAGTGGAACTTAAAAAAGGGTGATTTTGTTACTAGCTGCTAACTTCTATTGCCCCGCCCCTTGGGTCATGGTTAAAAGACATGTTATGCTGCAGATATTTCTCAAAACTTTTTGAAAATGCTATGACTGTTTTGGCTTTGATATCCACCATTCGAATTCACTTTACGGAAACAGCCCTTAAAAATCTACAAGGAGTGAAGCTTGTTCTTAAATCTAGTCATATCACGAAATATCGGAAGATTAGTTCAACAGCAAGATCACACAATAAACCAAAATTTTTCTTATTCTTTGCAAGATTTCACAATTCTCTTCTAAATCCACACTTTATAAATACTCTACTTTTCTAATTCTTTAAATTTCACTTAACAACTTTGCACTTTTTTTTTGAATCAACTAAACACTGAGTTTTCTTTCTGTAACTATGAAAAAGTCTTTTCAAGAACTTTTCTGTTTCATTATTAGTCCGTACGTTTTAAAATTCAGGTCGAAAATTTTCGAAGAGAAATTTTTTTCGTTCCTTTTCTAAGAAAAGGACTTTTGTGAAGATAAATTTTTGCCAAAATTATACATCAGTCGAAGTAGACGCTTTCAGTTATAGTTGAATCTAAATCTAATGGAGGAATATGTACCCGAATGTACATATGGCATCTGGACGACTGATGTGTAGTTTCGCACCAAAGAAAAGAAGCAAATTTCCTGGCTGGCCCTAAAATGGATGGTTATCAAAAGTAGTAGAGTGCCTTTGTGGGGAATGTGTGATCTACCACCATGAAGTGAGAAATGTAAACGGCTGGGTGAAGGTACACTTTTTAACGGAGGCGCAGGATGCTGATGATGTGGAAGTGGTGCGGGGCAAGATAATCCTCTTTTTTGAAACTCTTAGGAAGAAATGAAAATCTATATTTGTAAAATTTAACTAAAATTGAAACGATATATTTTTTATTCTATTAATTTCATTTGATGAAATTTTATAAAAGGAATTTTTTTCTAGAAATAAAGAAATATATTTTTTGAAGATCCTTTTTATAGTGAGACAGAAGAAATGTTTTCGTTCTACAGTTTTTTTAAAATGTCGAAAAATATGAGCATTTATTTGATTTTCTTTCAATTATTCTCTTCATTTTCATGGATGGATCGATTAAGAATTTAATAATCTAGAAAATGTATAAATTGTATTTAATATGCCTCAGATAAATTTACTTCCATGCTAGAAAGTGTTTTTCAGGTTTCTTCGATGTGTATTCGTTTTTATTGCTTTCGTCGCTAAGCGTATTCGCGTCAACATTCCGGAGAAGAAACTTCACAGATAACTCGAATAATTTTCAAGTTGCAATTCTTTTATGAAGATGATTGAAAATCGAATCGCCTTGTGGATCTCAGTTACATTATAAACTAAAAATATCCTTTTTAGACAAATCTTTATGGCTTCCTTCTTTTTACACTTTTACACTCGTCCTTTCAAATATTTTACTTTAAAATTTCACTTAAGAAAGTACATAAATTCAACAGATTTTTCAGTTTTTTCACTATTTAAAATGTACCCTGTTATTTTATTATCTTATACATACAATAAAATTATGGATCGAAAAATTATAAAAAATAATAATTTTTGTAAACAAAAGAATAAAATTTAAGTGAATCTTTCCAATAGAAAAACTTCGTGTCTTTGTAAAAATATAAATAAAATGTTTTATTAAAATAAATAACTGCTCTTTACATTTAGTAACCAGATCACCAAATTTGCCTTCAACCTTTGAATTCCTTAAGGTCCTTTATGATGGTTGGAATGATCTTTGAAAGTAGAGTGCCAATATGGGGAAGAATTATTTTACCATCATGTAGTGAGAAATGTTAACGATTGCGTGAAGGCAACTTTCTAATAGACGAGCAGGATGCTGCTGATGCAGAAATGGTGCAGTGCAAGATAGTCCATTTTAAAAACTCAAGAAAGAAATGATAAGAATTCATATCACTTCTCTGCACCAAAACGCCTCCTTAAAAAATATGTTTTTGTAGAATAATTGCAAAAAAAAAATCGATGATATAAAATATACGATCCGTTCAGTTACCGGGCTATATGAAAACTAGTTATTTTTCAAAAAAATATTGAAAATTATTTGACAAAAAATTGTTTTTTCTTAAAAGTGAATGAAGGAAAAGTCTACGTTAAATAAGTTTCCTTTTAAATAACAAGAGGCAAGTTTGTTAAGTGGAACTTAAAAAAGGGTGATTTTGTTACTAGCTGCTAACTTCTATTGCCCCGCCCCTTGGGTCAGGGGCAATAGAAGTTAAGAGACATGTTATGCTGCAGATATTTCTCAAAACTTTTTGAAAATGCTATGACTGTTTTGGCTTTGATATCCACCATTCGAATTCACTTTACGGAAACAGCCCTTAAAAATCTACAAGGAGTGAAGCTTGTTCTTAAATCTAGTCATATCACGAAATATCGGAAGATTAGTTCAACAGCAAGATCACACAATAAACCAAAATTTTTCTTATTCTTTGCAAGATTTCACAATTCTCTTCTAAATCCACACTTTATAAATACTCTACTTTTCTAATTCTTTAAATTTCACTTAACAACTTTGCACTTTTTTTTTGAATCAACTAAACACTGAGTTTTCTTTCTGTAACTATGAAAAAGTCTTTTCAAGAACTTTTCTGTTTCATTATTAGTCCGTACGTTTTAAAATTCAGGTCGAAAATTTTCGAAGAGAAATTTTTTTCGTTCCTTTTCTAAGAAAAGGACTTTTGTGAAGATAAATTTTTGCCAAAATTATACATCGGTCGAAGTAGACGCTTTCAGTTATAGTTGAATCTAAATCTAACGGAGGAATATGTACCCGAATGTACATATGGCATCTGGACGACTGATGTGTAGTTTCGCACCAAAGAAAAGAAGCAAATTTCCTGGCTGGCCCTAAAATGGATGGTTATAAAAGTAGTAGAGTGCCTTTGTGGGGAATGTGTGATCTACCACCATGAAGTGAGAAATGTAAACGGCTGGGTGAAGGTACACTTTTTAACGGAGGCGCAGGATGCTGATGATGTGGAAGTGGTGCGGGGCAAGATAATCCTCTTTTTTGAAACTCTTAGGAAGAAATGAAAATCTATATTTGTAAAATTTAACTAAAATTGAAACGATATATTTTTTATTCTATTAATTTATTTGATGAAATTTTATAAAAGGAATTTTTTTCTAGAAATAAAGAAATATATTTTTTGAAGGATCCTTTTATAGTGAGACAGAAGAAATGTTTTCGTTCTACAGTTTTTTTAAAATGTCGAAAAATATGAGCATTTATTTGATTTTCTTTCAATTATTCTCTTCATTTTCATGGATGGATCGATTAAGAATTTAATAATCTAGAAAATGTATAAATTGTATTTAATATGCCTCAGATAAATTTACTTCCATGCTAGAAAGTGTTTTTCAGGTTTCTTCGATGTGTATTCGTTTTTATTGCTTTCGTCGCTAAGCGTATTTGCGTCAACATTCCGGAGAAGAAACTTCACAGATAACTCGAATAATTTTCAAGTTGCAATTCTTTTATGAAGATGATTGAAAATCGAATCGCCTTGTGGATCTCAGTTACATTATAAACTAAAAATATCCTTTTTAGACAAATCTTTATGGCTTCCTTCTTTTTACACTTTTACACTCGTCCTTTCAAATATTTTACTTTAAAATTTCACTTAAGAAAGTACATAAATTCAACAGATATTTCAGTTTTTTCACAATTTAAAATGTACCCTGTTATTTTATTATCTTATACATACAATAAAATTATGGATCGAAAAATTATAAAAAATAATTTTTGTAAACAAAAGAATAAAATTTAAGTGAATCTTTCCAATAGAAAAACTTCGTGTCTTTGTAAAAAATATAAATAAAATGTTTTATTAAAATAAATACTGCTCTTTACATTTAGTAACCAGATCACCAAATTTGCCTTCAACCTTTGAATTCCTTAAGGTCCTTTATGATGGTTGGAATGATCTTTGAAAGTAGAGTGCCAATATGGGGAAGAATTATTTTACCATCATGTAGTGAGAAATGTTAACGATTGCGTGAAGGCAACTTTCTAATAGACGAGCAGGATGCTGCTGATGCAGAAATGGTGCAGTGCAAGATAGTCCATTTTAAAAACTCAAGAAAGAAATGATAAGAATTCATATCACTTCTCTGCACCAAAACGCCTCCTTAAAAAATATGTTTTTGTAGAATAATTGCAAAAAAAAAATCGATGATATAAAATATACGATCCGTTCAGTTACCGGGCTATATGAAAACTAGTTATTTTTCAAAAAAATATTGAAAATTATTTGACAAAAAATTGTTTTTTCTTAAAAGTGAATGAAGGAAAAGTCTACGTTAAATAGGTTTCCTTTTAAATAACAAGAGGCAAGTTTGTTAAGTGGAACTTAAAAAAGGGTGATTTTGTTACTAGCTGCTAACTTCTATTGCCCCGCCCTTGGGTCAGGAAATAGAAGTTAAGAGACATGTTATGCTGCAGATATTTCTCAAAACTTTTTGAAAATGCTATGACTGTTTTGGCTTTGATATCCACCATTCGAATTCACTTTACGGAAACAGCCCTTAAAAATCTACAAGGAGTGAAGCTTGTTCTTAAATCTAGTCATATCACGAAATATCGGAAGATTAGTTCAACAGCAAGATCACACAATAAACCAAAATTTTTCTTATTCTTTGCAAGATTTCACAATTCTCTTCTAAATCCACACTTTATAAATACTCTACTTTTCTAATTCTTTAAATTTCACTTAACAACTTTGCACTTTTTTTTTGAATCAACTAAACACTGAGTTTTCTTTCTGTAACTATGAAAAAGTCTTTTCAAGAACTTTTCTGTTTCATTATTAGTCCGTACGTTTTAAAATTCAGGTCGAAAATTTTCGAAGAGAAATTTTTTTCGTTCCTTTTCTAAGAAAAGGACTTTTGTGAAGATAAATTTTTGCCAAAATTATACATCAGTCGAAGTAGACGCTTTCAGTTATAGTTGAATCTAAATCTAACGGAGGAATATGTACCCGAATGTACATATGGCATCTGGACGACTGATGTGTAGTTTCGCACCAAAGAAAAGAAGCAAATTTCCTGGCTGGCCCTAAAATGGATGGTTATGAAAAGTAGTAGAGTGCCTTTGTGGGGAATGTGTGATCTACCACCATGAAGTGAGAAATGTAAACGGCTGGGTGAAGGTACACTTTTTAACGGAGGCGCAGGATGCTGATGATGTGGAAGTGGTGCGGGCAAGATAATCCTCTTTTTTGAAACTCTTAGGAAGAAATGAAAATCTATATTTGTAAAGTTTAAGTAAAATTTAAACATATATTTTTTATACATAAGTTCATTTGACAAATCTTATAAAAATATCGATTTTAGTCTAGACATAAATATATTTTTGAGAAATCCTTTTTATGGTCAAACCGAAGAAATACGTTTTTTTTCTTTAGTTTGTTTAAAACGGAGAAAAGTTTGCAATTTTTAGGTAAAATTTAAAATAAAGTAATTATAAAGAAATCGTGTCCTTCAGGAACCAGGCTGACGTTGCAAAAGTGTGCTACGCATAGACAAAAACTATGTAACACTAAATTTTTATACATTTTTCTTAACTATTTTTATTTGTTAGGCCAATATAAGAAATTCGTTTATGTCCACCAACTACAGGAATACCCAGTTGGATGGTACGTGTTAAAGATTTAATTGTTTCTAACGAATGTCAAGGGTATGCCTAAAATTTTGCAAATGGACAGAAACCTCATTTACTAATGCAATTTTTTTTTGATTGTCCTTCAAATCATCTCAAAATTTAATACTAATCTTTGATAATACATAAGTTACATATTATCTGGGTTGCTTCCTTTTTTGATATATCAAAATTATGAACAAAATGGATATAATTTTAATCAAAAGCGTTACAAATGTCTGGTGAGAATTTATGGCGTAATCTCAGTCAAACAGAATTTTAAGAAGGCTTTTTTTGGGTGGTGGGGGAGGTTATACGTTTTTAACCATATTTTGATATAACAATTGTACGTTCTTTCGAATAAACATTTTAATTTTTATATTAAACAATAACAAAAAAAAACAAAAATAACAAAATGGAAAATATTTCAATTTAAAGTGCATTGTTTTCTTTTTTTGTAGGAAAAATCTCGTTCTGTTTTAAGAGACTGGTATGTACATAACCCTTATCCTTCGCCACGTGAAAAACGTGAACTAGCAGAAGCCACTGGACTGACAACAACACAGGTGAATAATTAATACATAAAAATGTCACTTTGTTTTATTTTTCCCTCACTTATTTTTTCTCAATTTTTTTTAAAAAACATTGCTAAGATAAGACATTGCCTTGTTCCGATAATCAACATATATTTTATGTTATGTATTTTGAAGAACTGAATTGAAATAAATCCTTTCAAGTTGCTATTGTAAAAGAAAAGTTCTTTAAATAATCAATTGTACATTAACAATTTTTATCATAAAATGCTTTCAATGAATCCATTCATTAATGATAGAATAGTCTTACATTCACATAACACATAAGTCAATAAATCTGCAATCCAATCAATCAAAGGAATATTTTGCTTTTTTATGAAAAATGCCATCTTTATTTGGCATTTTCGTTGAAAGATTTGACTTTTTTCTACAAAATAGACCTCGATTTCTTGTACCACATTTTGACTTATTTAAGTTGTCAAGCCTTGCAAGCAACTTTATTTTGTGATACTTCGATATGGTTTTATAGACATTTATAAACTTAAATCGGAATGAACTATTCTTTAAAAGTGATATTTTAAATTGAAAAAATCACTTAATGATCATTCGATTTTTGAGTGCAAATCCTCTACAAGGCTTATTAAACCATTAATTCAATAATATTACTCCTTTATCAATTAATAACATTTAATCTAAGAAAACGATATACTTTGCTAATTAAAAAAAAAAAATTTAGGCCCACTAAAATTAAATTCGAATGAATTTTGATATGAATCGTTTGAAAGTTTATATAATTTGAAAATCGTGTAGATTGCGTATTGCGATTTATCGGATTCAATATTTATTTTTTCAGAAAATTTTTTTTTTCAGAAAATTCTCTCATGATTAACTATGAAAACCTAAATATTAAGCATTTTAATTTTATTAGGAGAAATTTTTACCAAAACAAAAAGGAAGTCTTCAATCTTACTGGTATATATTCCTTTCTATGAGGCCTTCTCCTTTTTTCTTTTTATTTAAATCTGTTCTATTATTATAATTTGATAATATTGAATTTATTTAAAAGATTATTCTAAACTTAAGTCCGCATTATTAACAGCAGTCCATTTGAAGAAGTTATGTGCTCAATCTCAATTGGCAAATTTATATTGATGGTCTATACCTATGACTTAATCTCAATATAATCCTGTTGTTTATAAAAGTTGAGAAGAGATGCTAGAAAATCATGTTTCAAATCGTTAAATTGTTACGCCCATACATCTATAACATCTCTTCTTCAAAGAATGGTCTCATATTATCTGCTTACATCAGTCAAATGTATTTGACTGATGCGTACTTCAAGATGTAATTTTCTTGTTTGTTTATTTTCTTGTTTGTTTATTGTTGGCAGTAATCATCTAATTGAGGAAATATGAAAAGAGTAAACGCTTAAAATAGATCAATCGAATTTTTTCTGGCATATCATCCTATCAAGTTTTTATGTGACCATAAATACTTAACCAATTTTTCTTTTATATTTATAACGAAAGAATTTCATTAATCTTATACGATAATTTATTATTATTAACGTAAAGGAACAACGAATGAAAGGAAAAAATAAAAACGCCAAAAAAAGAAAATAAAAAATAAAATAAAAAAAAATTCAAGAATTAAGATTAATCTAAATACAAATTTTCTTCTTTTTATTTATTTATTTATTTATTTTGTTTGATAACTCATAGGTTTCTAATTGGTTTAAAAATCGACGACAAAGGGATCGGGCGGCAGAGCATAAAGAGTGAGTAATGTTTATTAAAAATATTCCTCACATATAACTCATCATTTAATTTTCATTTTTATACAAATCATCAAATGCTCAAATCAAATTAAAGTAATTTTCACAAAATGTTCACAAAAAACATTCGCTATTCCTACAATGGACATCAATTTGTTAATTGGACAAATTTATCTATGTGAATGTCAATTGTTAATGTGAGCAATCGTAAAACGTACAAAATGCGTGACATACATTGAATTATATGGTCAGATTTAAATATTTATTTGGTACCACAAATAATTCTTATTTTAATTACTTAATTAAGACTGAAATGGCTTGAGCCATGCCCAACTTCGTTAGTTAAATTATAAATTGGGACTATCACTTTTCCTGTTGCATTGCTTTTCCTGTTGTATCGAGTCTCATAATTTATTAAAAGATTTTTATAGGCTTCACCATTTGTCGCAGAGATTTCGCATAAAGGCATACTGGTCCGCCTGTAGATTTTGTATTTATTGGAAATAAATATGAGAGATGTATCCAGTTAACATTTTCTCTCCAGTCACTACTTTTTAGTTCTTTCGTGATTGTAAAATTTAGCATTGAAAATTCTTAATAGAAAGAAGGATGAACTAGGGCACCAACGCCATAATTTGAACTGCACCTATAAATCAACGAAGTGGACCAAATTGTAATTTCTGAATGTTTCTGAAATGTTCAAATATAGCATTAGGTGTTAGATCCATATATAAGGTAATATCAATTTTAATCAACTATTTTTCAAGTAGAGACTTTTTTCCGAATAAGTAATCCTAAGAAATGTCCCATTTTAAGCATTTCCAACAGGGTTCGTCTCTGATCTAAAACACACCTGTGTACGAAATTATTTTAAAGTACCTCAAAAATTGCGATCTGTAGCTTAATAGCAAATGAACAGATAGCTAGACTTACGTAAAATCGGGAAGTGGTTCTGATTTGATCGGTATAATAAAATGTGGGTCTATCTCAACTTCTTTGGATGTTACAAACATCATCACAAGTGTTGTAGGGTATAATAATAAAATCATTTATGTAGCTTATCGATGTAGATCGGTACTTACGTCTTAAAACATTATGAGATAAATATAATTACATGGATTTTCAAATATAAGGTGCTGAAAATAGTTATTTATAAAAAATTTGTAGCCCTTTCCATTGCAAACTTATAAAGCAATGATCATGTGTATTTATTATATATGTACTTTTCCAAATCAAGCGGAAATTCTTAGCTTGTAAGAATTTTTAAAAAGTTATTTAAATTATGAAATATACAACGTCTCAAATTGCCCTGATATTTCTATAGAGTGCATATTTATCTAATAAATTGCATATACATTTTCTTCTACAGTTTTGCTGCAAGAATTTCCACAAAGATATAAAATTTTTTACGTATTTCTTTGTTTTTTTTTTTTTGTTTATATTTAGTTTTTGAAATTTTGAAGAAAAATTGCATTTTACATTGAGCGAACAGCCAGCCTACGCAATACCTAGGAATGCTTTTTTAATGGCATCACCATCTTATGCACCATAAACAAAATTTTATTTAACTCATTTGAAGACCACAACTACTCAAAAATTACCAACTTATATACACACGTAATGCATACTAAAATATTAGATCATTGAGAAAGTTATGTCAATTGTACTGTATAAATTAGAAAAATGCATTTTTTTTCTACAATGAATTAATGTTTGTGATTGTGAACGATCGAATTTAAGAGAATTATCCAATTAAAAATGTGTGGCTTGTTATTATTCAGTTAATTTAGCCTTATTAGCAGCTTAAAAAGGTCCTTTAATATAAACAATTGACAATTTGAGTATCAACCACTTCAACTAAAGAAAGTTACATTCAAACTTTCACTTTTTCAGTTAAATCTTATCTTGATTTATTGTCTAGTAAAATATCTAATTATTAGGCAGCTTTTTTTTTATTGCTTTTATGTAAAGTTGACTCTAAAAAAATGCAATATGAGAATTTTGCCAAACAGTCTAATATTGTTATATTTCATATATTTTAGATAAATATTATACCCATCACCAGAGATTGGGCGTAAGCTCATTTTACAATTTTGTTTGTAACATCATCTGAGGCTCTATAAAGTATAGAAATATTCTGGATCAGCATCAAATTTTTGACTCAATTTAGATATGTCCGAGCATCTGTCCGTGTGTGTCCATGTGTCCATGTGTCCATGGTGGCAATCAGTCCCGAGAAGCACCTGTTCAACTGGGAGGGGCTCATGAGATGGTCGTTGGTGATGCCGGCCATCAGGGTGCATCATGAGTTCACGAGATCGGGTCCAAAAATTTAATTCGGTACCACGGGATCACCAGTTTTAATATATGCCCATTGTGGTGATATTGAGGTTGGCTACGTGGGGGCTGTGGTGCCCATGTCGCGGGCGTTGCTCGTTCAAACATATTTATATGCTTGTCGTGCAGGGTGCCATTCCCGAATAAAATGGCTAGCTGGGTAGGCTTATTGGGCTAAGCTAATGTAAGCCGAGGAGTAATTAGAATGCTCCGAATCTTTACACCAAATATTAAGCCATGTATATAAGGTGTAATACAGGCTTTAAATTGGAAGCTAGTCGTCACGGTAGCATGAACCTTGTGTGACGTGTCTACCAACGCTAGCGATCAAATGTACAATTTGTGTACCATGCAATTAAGCCATCAAGGCAGGTGTGCATGTAACACACTAACTGTATGTATGTCCATATGTCCATGTGTCCTTGTGTGGTAAACATTCTCATTCTCTGGTCCCAAAAAGAGAGATATCGAGTTTAAATTTGCTAGTTCTTACAGACAGGCATGTATTGAAAATGGGCAAAATTTGGTTAAAGTAAAACGTAAACAGAGAACGCCTCTATTTTTTAAGGCGTAATTTGGTATTTTTCTCTTTACCCGCAAACGGCAAAAAGGTAAAGTACTGAAATTTTCTACAAGTATCAATGTTATTAGTCTACAATGTCTGTCTAAAAATTATACAAATGGGCTAGACCTATGCAAAATTTATACAATACACATTTTATATGAAACAAAAACATTTGTCAATGTTATGTGTAACATAGAACATGTGGCTCCACAGCTCCTTCTTTTTAACGTTGTTTTTTCTAGAAAATGCATAAAAAAAAAATGTATAGACTGTCAGAGCGGACTCTTAAATACGTCGCAGTAGTTGTCTTAAAGTAATTAAAAGTTAATTAAATGAAATATATAACTTTTGAAGTATTTAAAAAGTTCACGATTAGGCAAAGGGTCCAAAACATAAAAATTGTAATATGTAGAATTTAGGTGAACAGACAGACAGGATTAAGTCAAATCAGAAAATGATTCTAACAATACGAATAATTTTATACAAAATGTATTAAATTTTTTGGATGTTACAAACATCAGCATTAACTTATAGTACCCTACACCACAAATAGGTTATAGGATATCAAAAAATAAAGAATGAAAGAAAGGCAAGAAATTAAATGAAAATGTTATCATTTGTAGTTATTGAAATGTAAAGAATTATCCATGAGAGAATATTTTGCATCAAAATGTAAATAAATTTTTATTCTTGATTTTCGTTTAACATTTTTATTTAACATTTACTTTTAAAATATATTTACAAAAATAGCAAAAAGCCTTTAAAAAAATAAAATTGTACTAAAGAAAATACTTAAAAGGAATTCCGTACAAACATTCCATACAAAAGAGTATGACAACAGAAGTCAAATGAAGTAATGACAAATCAGAAATAACTAAAAGGATGATGGATCACTTTCGCCCACCAAAAATGTACTTAAGTACATTTTTAGAATGTTGAAATGTCTTGTATAATCACGTCAACAAATTGGTCAAATTATCTTAAATTGATATAGCAAATTATTCAAACTAAAATGGTGTCGAATTTTGTATTCTTTTGGGTATCTCCTAAATCTAAAGATTATTGGGGTATAAATCGAATCATTTAAATTATATGAAAGGACTATGAATACGTCGCTATCTTTTTATATGATCAGATTAAAAATATTTGAAATACTAATGCCAAAAGTAATGAATAGGCAATTTGATGAAACGTCCTTTAAAAACAAAAACTAAAAAAAAAAAAAAATTCAATTCAATTCAATTCAATAAAAATTCATGTATTAGTTAAGGGCCAAATGAACAATGAAAATTTAAGAAAATCAATAATTATTTGATATCATAATTCCATGTTGTCTTATTATATTCCATTTATGGCATGAAATGCCATAGAAGCTTTTTTATATCTTTAATAAATCAAGCGAGCCATAATAACCAATGATGATGATAACCAATCAAACAAAGAAATGAAGACCACATTGAAAGGGAATAAGAGAATGAGAAAATGAAAATTAAAATGAAAATGAAAATGAAAATGAAAACTTAAAAAAGGAAAAAGGACAATGTAGAAGAAAAATCACATATCACATTACTAGGATGCAAAGTAAAAGACAAACAAACAAAAGAGCATACCAAAAATCAAAAAACAAAAAAAAAAAAAAATTAGGAGCAACGGATCGAAAGAGGAAGGAATGGAAAGGAAGAAAATAAATAGCAAACAAGCGAGCCAAAATCGAAATTTAGGCATCCACCAATAGAGTTAGATTTACAAAATTAAGGCATCGTATAAGATTTTATTCATTTTTTCATTGAATTCATTCATATTTAGAAAGTTTTTAAAACTCAAAATTTATTAGCTGAACTCTCAAAGAGCTATAAGATAAAATAAATTTTGTTATATTCGAATTTTGAGTGGGCATAGTCTATGACCATAAAATTCGACTTGAATTGATTGTATATGTTCAATTTTTTATAGTTATTGTTGTAGTGTTATTTATGTTAATTAAATCGTAAAGCTCAAGATGATGTAGGGATACGGCAACAATACAATCTCATTTTCTTATATTACTAGCCTTGTGCCAAAAGGAGCCTGCATCAATTGCATGTGGTGGGCATAAAAAATTAAACAAGCCGAAACAAAAACAAAAACATAACAAACAAACTAAAAAGAGTATCCAAAAAAAGTAAAACCAAACAAAATTAAGAAGGTACATAAATAAAATAAATAGTCTATTCAGAGAATCCAGCATAATAATGAATGGCAATGTGCTTGGATGTTTTGGATGTTTTGTAAAGATACAAACAAATTTATAATGTTTAAGGGAAGTTTTCGAATAGTAATTTTCTTTGAACAGCCTTCATCGAAACCATCTTCTCTCAAAGGCCTACTTTTCATTTTTGTTTTTAATTTGTCAATCACCTAATCACGCCCATTTTAGATGATCAAATTTTGATTATTAGGAAATGCGGCCACTAAAATTCTTATGGAATTATTACACGACAATTCTTAATATAGATAAATTTGCATTAAAAAAAAGGCTTGATTAAATTAAAATCAATATTTTTGTGTTTGGAAATTTCATGCCAAATTTCTTGGCCATATTCTTTAAAAGTAACTTTTAACCACTCAATCATCTAATTGAAAACTTCAATGACCAAAGAAATTTTGGAATATTCTAATGTACAAATTTCTCAGTTGTAACAATAGAAAATTTTATAATGCTAATTGAAATTTTGGAAGAATGCATTAGAAATTTATTATATGTTTGTTTCTGTATAAATTCTGAACAAGATTCAAACATTCCACTCGTTTTAGTGTAACATACGGCGCAAGTCTTAAATAGAATTTAGTCTATAAGATCTAAATATAAGACCTACAGAAATTGTTTTATAAGTTTATTTGCAAAACAAATGGAGGCGCCATTGTCATTGTGACCTTCTCAAGGGTGGGAAACTGTTTGTATTTCTAGATTTTTGCTTTTAAATTGTGTTTTTTTTTTGTACTGTATAATAATCGAGAGATGGAGTAAAAGCAGTAAATAGGGCTCATAGTAGCGCCCCGCTTTGAAATAGAGCATTCAAAGGAACACAAAAATATTGACGTGAATTTTATACAACGATAACCTAAACTGTTCCATTTAATTCCACGATATTATCGGCACCTCTCAATTATAAATGACAAAAAAAAAATCAATTATATAAACAGTTTCAGTGTCAGGTATTTATCGTAATCGTATTGAATTAAAGACCTTGCATTGTCCATTCAAAATGTAGACATCAAATGGTAGGTGCGTCCTTTTAAACGATTTGACCAATTTTTTTAATACAAATTGTAACTTTTCTACAAGAAGTGAAGCTTCTTCTTAAATCTAGTCATATCACGAAATATCGGAAGATTAGTTCAACAGCAAGATCACACAATAAACCAAAATTTTTCTTATTCTTTGCAAGATTTCACAATTCTCTTCTAAATCCACACTTTATAAATACTCTACTTTTCTAATTCTTTAAATTTCACTTAACAACTTTGCACTTTTTTTTTGAATCAACTAAACACTGAGTTTTCTTTCTGTAACTATGAAAAAGTCTTTTCAAGAACTTTTCTGTTTCATTATTAGTCCGTACGTTTTAAAATTTACTTCGAAAATTTTCGAAGAGAAATTTCTTTCGTTCCTTTTCTAAGAAAAGGACTTTTGTGAAGATAATTTTTTGCCAAAATTATACATCAGTCGAAGTAGACGCTTTCAGTTATAGTTGAATCTAAATCTAACGGAGGAATATGTACCCGAATGTACATATGGCATCTGGACGACTGATGTGTAGTTTCGCACCAAAGAAAAGAAGCAAATTTCCTGGCTGGCCCTAAAATGGATGGTTATCAAAAGTAGTAGAGTGCCTTTGTGGGGAATGTGTGATCTACCACCATGAAGTGAGAAATGTAAACGGCTGGGTGAAGGTACACTTTTTAACGGAGGCGCAGGATGCTGATGATGTGGAAGTGGTGCGGGGCAAGATAATCCTCTTTTTTGAAACTCTTAGGAAGAAATGAAAATCTATATTTGTAAAATTTAACTAAAATTGAAACGATATATTTTTTATTCTATTAATTCATTTGATGAAATTTTATAAAAGGAATTTTTTTCTAGAAATAAAGAAATATATTTTTGGAAGATCCTTTTTATAGTGAGACAGAAGAAATGTTTTCGTTCTACAGTTTTTTTAAAATGTCGAAAAATATGAGCATTTATTTGATTTTCTTTCAATTATTCTCTTCATTTTCATGGATGGATCGATTAAAAATTTAATAATCTAGAAAATGTATAAATTGTATTTAATATGCCTCAGATAAATTTACTTCCATGCTAGAAAGTTTTTCAGGTTTCTTCGATGTGTATTCGTTTTTATTGCTTTCGTCGCTAAGCGAATTCGCGTCAACATTCCGGAGAAGAAACTTCACAGATAACTCGAATAATTTTCAAGTTGCAATTCTTTTATGAAGATGATTGAAAATCGAATCGCCTTGTGGATCTCAGTTACATTATAAACTAAAAATATCCTTTTTGGACAAATCTTTATGGCTTCCTTTTTACACGTCCTTTCAAATATTCTACTTTGAAATTTCACTTAAGAAAGTAAATAAATTCAACAGATTTTTCAGTTTTTTCACTATTTAAAATGTACCCTGTTATTTTATTATCTTATACATACAATAAAATTATGGATCGAAAAATTATAAAAAATAGTAATTTTTGTAAACAAAAGAATAAAATTTAAGTCAATCTTTCCAATAGAAAAACTTCGTGTCAGTTTGTAAAAATATAAATAAAATGTTTTATTAAAATAAATAGCTGCTCTTTACATTTAGTAACCAGATCACCAAATTTGCCTTCAACCTTTGAATTCCTTAAGGTCCTTTATGATGGTTGGAATGATCTTTGAAAGTAGAGTGCCAATATGGGGAAGAATTATTTTACCATCATGTAGTGAGAAATGTTAACGATTGCGTGAAGGCAACTTTCTAATAGACGAGCAGGATGCTGCTGATGCAGAAATGGTGCAGTGCAAGATAGTCCATTTTAAAAACTCAAGAAAGAAATGATAAGAATTCATATCACTTCTCTGCACCAAAACGCCTCCTTAAAAAATATGTTTTTGTAGAATAATTGTAAAAAAAAATCGATGATATAAAATATACGATCCGTTCAGTTACCGGGCTATATGAAAACTAGTTATTTTTCAAAAAAATATTGAAAATTATTTGACAAAAAATTGTTTTTTCTTAAAAGTGAATGAAGGAAAAGTCTACGTTAAATAAGTTTCCTTTTAAATAACAAGAAGCAAGTTTGTTAAGTGGAACTTAAAAAAGGGTGATTTTGTTACTAGCTGCTAACTTCTATTGCCCCGCCCCTTGGGTCATGGTTAAGAGACATGTTATGCTGCAGATATTTCTCAAAACTTTTTGAAAATGCTATGACTGTTTTGGCTTTGATATCCACCATTCGAATTCACTTTACGGAAACAGCCCTTAAAAATCTACAAGGAGTGAAGCTTGTTCTTAAATCTAGTCATATCACGAAATATCGGAAGATTAGTTCAACAGCAAGATCACACAATAAACCAAAATTTTTCTTATTCTTTGCAAGATTTCACAATTCTCTTCTAAATCCACACTTTATAAATACTCTACTTTTCTAATTCTTTAAATTTCACTTAACAACTTTGCACTTTTTTTTTGAATCAACTAAACACTGAGTTTTCTTTCTGTAACTATGAAAAAGTCTTTTCAAGAACTTTTCTGTTTCATTATTAGTCCGTACGTTTTAAAATTTACTTCGAAAATTTTCGAAGAGAAATTTTTTCGTTCCTTTTCTAAGAAAAGGACTTTTGTGAAGATAAATTTTTGCCAAAATTATACATCAGTCGAAGTAGACGCTTTCAGTTATAGTTGAATCTAAATCTAACGGAGGAATATGTACCCGAATGTACATATGGCATCTGGACGACTGATGTGTAGTTTCGCACCAAAGAAAAGAAGCAAATTTCCTGGCTGGCCCTAAAATGGATGGTTATCAAAAGTAGTAGAGTGCCTTTGTGGGGAATGTGTGATCTACCACCATGAAGTGAGAAATGTAAACGGCTGGGTGAAGGTACACTTTTTAACGGAGGCGCAGGATGCTGATGATGTGGAAGTGGTGCGGGGCAAGATAATCCTCTTTTTTGAAACTCTTAGGAAGAAATGAAAATCTATATTTGTAAAATTTAACTAAAATTGAAACGATATATTTTTTATTCTATTAATTCATTTGATGAAATTTTATAAAAGGAATTTTTTTCTAGAAATAAAGAAATATATTTTTTGAGGATCCTATTTATAGTGAGACAGAAGAAATGTTTTCGTTCTACAGTTTTTTTAAAATGTCGAAAAATATGAGCATTTATTTGATTTTATTTCAATTATTCTCTTCATTTTCATGGATGGATCGATTAAGAATTTAATAATCTAGAAAATGTATAAATTGTATTTAATATGCCTCAGATAAATTTACTTCCATGCTAGAAAGTGTTTTCCAGGTTTCTTCGATGTGTATTCGTTTTTATTGCTTTCGTCGCTAAGCGAATTCGCGTCAACATTCCGGAGAAGAAACTTCACAGATAACTCGAATAATTTTCAAGTTGCAATTCTTTTATGAAGATGATTGAAAATCGAATCGCCTTGTGGATCTCAGTTACATTATAAACTAAAAATATCCTTTTTAGACAAATCTTTATGGCTTCCTTCTTTTTACACTTTTACACTCGTCCTTTCAAATATTTTACTTTAAAATTTCACTTAAGAAAGTAAATAAATTCAACAGATTTTTCAGTTTTTTCACTATTTAAAATGTACCCTGTTATTTTATTATCTTATACATACAATAAAATTATGGATCGAAAAATTATAAAAAATAGTAATTTTTGTAAACAAAAGAATAAAATTTAAGTGAATCTTTCCAATAGAAAAACTTCGTATCAGTTTGTAAAAATATAAATAAAATGTTTTATTAAAATAAATAGCTGCTCTTTACATTTAGTAACCAGATCACCAAATTTGCCTTCAACCTTTGAATTCCTTAAGGTCCTTTATGATGGTTGGAATGATCTTTGAAAGTAGAGTGCCAATATGGGGAAGAATTATTTTACCATCATGTAGTGAGAAATGTTAACGATTGCGTGAAGGCAACTTTCTAATAGACGAGCAGGATGCTGCTGATGCAGAAATGGTGCAGTGCAAGATAGTCCATTTTAAAAACTCAAGAAAGAAATGATAAGAATTCATATCACTTCTCTGCACCAAAACGCCTCCTTAAAAAATATGTTTTTGTAGAATAATTGCAAAAAAAAAATCGATGATATAAAATATACGATCCGTTCAGTTACCGGGCTATATGAAAACTAGTTATTTTTCAAAAAAATATTGAAAATTATTTGACAAAAAATTGTTTTTTCTTAAAAGTGAATGAAGGAAAAGTCTACGTTAAATAGTTTCCTTTTAAATAACAAGAGCAAGTTTGTTAAGTGGAACTTAAAAAAGGGTGATTTTGTTACTAGCTGCTAACTTCTATTGCCCCGCCCCTTGGGTCATGGTTAAGAGACATGTTATGCTGCAGATATTTCTCAAAACTTTTTGAAAATGCTATGACTGTTTTGGCTTTGATATCCACCATTCGAATTCACTTTACGGAAACAGCCCTTAAAAATCTACAAGGAGTGAAGCTTGTTCTTAAATCTAGTCATATCACGAAATATCGGAAGATTAGTTCAACAGCAAGATCACACAATAAACCAAAATTTTTCTTATTCTTTGCAAGATTTCACAATTCTCTTCTAAATCCACACTTTATAAATACTCTACTTTTCTAATTCTTTAAATTTCACTTAACAACTTTGCACTTTTTTTTTGAATCAACTAAACACTGAGTTTTCTTTCTGTAACTATGAAAAAGTCTTTTCAAGAACTTTTCTGTTTCATTATTAGTCCGTACGTTTTAAAATTTACGTCGAAAATTTTCGAAGAGAAATTTCTTTCGTTCCTTTTCTAAGAAAAGGACTTTTGTGAAGATAAATTTTTGCCAAAATTATACATCAGTCGAAGTAGACGCTTTCAGTTATAGTTGAATCTAAATCTAACGGAGGAATATGTACCCGAATGTACATATGGCATCTGGACGACTGATGTGTAGTTTCGCACCAAAGAAAAGAAGCAAATTTCCTGGCTGGCCCTAAAATGGATGGTTATCAAAAGTAGTAGAGTGCCTTTGTGGGGAATGTGTGATCTACCACCATGAAGTGAGAAATGTAAACGGCTGGGTGAAGGTACACTTTTTAACGGAGGCGCAGGATGCTGATGATGTGGAAGTGGTGCGGGGCAAGATAATCCTCTTTTTTGAAACTCTTAGGAAGAAATGAAAATCTATATTTGTAAAGTTTAAGTAAAATTTAAACAATATATTTTTTATACCATAAGTTCATTTGACAAATCTTATAAAAATATCGATTTTAGTCTAGACATAAATATATTTTTGAGAAATCCTTTTTATGGTCAAACCGAAGAAATACGTTTTTTTTCTTTAGTTTGTTTAAAACGGAGAAAAGTTTGCAATTTTTAGGTAAAATTTAAAATAAAGTAATTATAAAGAAATCGTGTCCTTCAGGAACCAGGCTGACGTTGCAAAAGTGTGCTACGCATTGACAAAAACTATGAAACACAAATTTTTTATACATTTTTCTTAACGATTTTTATTTAAGGAAGGAAGTCGATCACGTCCACCACCTAAAGGAACATTTTAATTTTGTGTAATCTGAAAGGTGCTTTATATGGTAGGCAATCCAAAAAAAATATACCAACTTGAACCTACTTTGGCATAAAATATTTGTGCCAAAGTAGGAATTTTTTTCTACTCAAGAATTTTTTTTTGTTTTGACAAAGTCATTCTATGGGAAGTGTTCGTTAAAATGGTCGAATCTTAACCACTAACCTTTTTTGCGTTTGCGTTTGAAATCAGATGGGCTGATTTCAAACAGCCGCCTTAAATCGCTACCGATTTAAAGGTAATAAAATGTGGATCCATCTTAACTCTTTTTTTAATATTTTAAACATTTGCACAAACTTAAAATACTCCGCATACTTCTAATGGAGTACAAAGTAAACAAATTTATATAGAAGAAATTATTGTACTTGGAAATTTCTCTTAGAAGAGTGGGCAAAATTGAAGTGAAAGTGGTTTCCGTTACAAAAAATAAAAACAAAAAAAAAACAAGGATTTTCATTTTACAATAGATATTTTTATAAAAAGGAAATCGATTAAACACATTGAACTATAAATACCCCATTTAAAGGCATATAAGCATATGAACCTGATGAACTTCATGAACTTGGTTTATGTGATGACTTATTCAAACAATTCATTTAAATCGATGAGAATTTAAAAAACGATCGAGATGTAAAAAGCGAAAAATGTAAAAAAATAATAGAACAAGGTAAAATGTTAGACCGCAAGAAAAGAAAAAAGAAAAAATTAATAAATAAAATACCTTAACAATAGCAAACAAAAAAATTATATAAAATTAAAATTAAAAAATAAGATAAAATATAAAATAAGCGTAAAAATGAAACAAGAAAGTAAACTATAAGAAGCCATAAAAATTTTACTTGAATTATAACTTAAATGTTAATATTATACTGTGTGTGTGTGTGTATGTGTGTGTGCTTGAAACTGCTGTGTTATATATGTAAACAAAACAAGCCCAAGCAAAAATAATAACAACATGAACGCCAGTAAGAAAATCAAAAAGAAGATTAACATTCTATTCCTTCCACCAGTCGAAACTTGAAATTAAATATGTGACTTTGAAATGCAGTGCATATAAAAAAAAAAAAAATGATCAAAAGAAGTAAGACAAGTAAACAAACGAATTATAAAACTAAATGAAATGAAGAAAAGAGGAAGAAATGTAATGCTTGAGCGAGGCGCTAAATTGCTAAATAATTATAATACCGAGATAACTGTTATATATATAATGGGCGTGGTTGATAGTTTTATCTATCTTACAAAGACTCATATATACACATGCACATGCACACACACGCGCAAACACAAGCAAGCACACACATATAGAAAGTTATTGCTTAATACAACGATGGCAAAAATTTTAATTTTGCTGTCCATTTGCATTCATAAGTAAATTATTAAGCAATAATCTAAAAAATATAGAGATGTCCTAATTTTTAGATTATATAGTGGGCGTGCTGTTTAAATGACTTGTATAATTTGTAAAAATAAATTGGAAATGGAAAAATTCATATTGAATGAATGAAATTTTAAATATTTACCAGACCATTTCTGTATTTTTTTTTTTTTTTACTATAAAGAGATGAAAAAGTCTTCACCACTAGATCACTTGAGAATTTAAAATCTAATTAGAATTTTATAGAGATGAAAACATCATTCATTTATAGCAGATTGCAAATCTGCTACAAATTTATTTATCATTGAATGATGGATAATAAAAACATAAATTATTATAATAAATGTTCTAGAATTATTACTTACTCTGATCTCTTTATCTAAAATTATTTAAGATCAAAATTTTAGGATATTTTTGAGAGGGGTCTCTATTATACGATTTCTATTATGTCTTATCATATATTTTGAATAGTTTGTACACTCTACATCACTTATTGTATAAAGTATTTTAAGTTTATGCAGATATTTGCAAGACCCAGAAGGATTTAAAAGAGGTCCATTTATTATCATACCGATCATATTAGAATTATTTACTAAGTCAATTATCTCTCTGGTAGTAAGTCGCCCATCCTTCTATTCATAGGGGCGACTCATCCCAAAAAGCATCAGCTCAATTGGAAGTGACTTATAAGTTCACGTGATCAGATCAAAGATTTATTTTTTGTTACCATGGAATCACCAATTTGAGTAATGCCCATTGTGGTGATATTTGGTGACATTGGGGTTGGCTCCCTGGGAGCTTTGGCGCCGATATTGCGGGGTATACTTCTTCAAATATATATTTATAGGTTTGTCCTTAATAAAATGGATAGCTGGCCAGGCTCCCTCACCCAAACAAATCAGGTCTAGAAGTTTTAAAAAGACTGGGAACCTGATTACCAAAGATTAAGCTTCATACATAAAGTGCAAGTTAGGATGACGGTACTATGTACGCCAACCTGACCATCAACCCTAGCTATCATTAAGCTATCAAGGCAGTCCATGTGACCACTCACCACTCACCTAATACTTGTAAATTTACTAACAAGCACAAGTTTCAGATCACAATTTTTAAAATATTTCGATGAGCAGAAATGCTTTTTTTTTTTAACCAAAAAAAAACTATTGAAAACTATTGAAATTTTTGCCATATTTTTGTAAAAATCGTTTTAAAGTATTTAAAATTTGAGCCAGATAAGTTCATTTTTTTGAAATCTCTTTTCGAATTATTTAAAAATTACGATTTTTCACTTTCTTGATTTTGTTTTTTTTTTTTTTTTTGTAATTTAGTTTAAATCATAAAATTTTAAATCACCAACACCAAAAACAAAATGTGATGCTGTAGTATATTTCATAGTCCATTTTGACCGGCTACAAAATGCTTTTTACATGCTGCTTTTTAAAGCATGAAAGTATAAACAAAATTTCGTAGAATCCATAGTAATAAATTGATGAAAACAAAATTCAAATGAGCTTACATTTTGTCACTGAATATTTTACATTGTTGTAATAAAAGGTCCAGAACATTATTATTATTATTATTATTATTATTATTAATTATTATTATTATTATTGAAAAGAAGAAACTAGAAAACGAACTCTCAAATGATTAAAAGTGAATTTTCATGAAATTGAAAATGATGAGATTTCTCCATAAATAATATAATTTTATACTCATCATTTAAAAATGAAGAATGATGATAAGAAATAAAGGTCTAGTTAAAGTGCAAGGCATGGCAATAATTTTATAGGCCGTTTTATAAATCTTATGGAAGGAAATGATCAATTCATTCATGTCCATACCTCTAAGGCAAAGATATATCAAGAAGCAATCAGTAGCAAGAATTGAGAAGAGCATTTAAAAATATTTAAATATATTTGAGTTAAAATTATAAGTAAAAACATCACAAATGAAATTTGTTTATACCTTTTAAGGCCCATTTATAATATTTTCAATAAATTCTTTAAAACATTTTCTATGCAATAATTAATCTGGTAATATGTGACTTAATTTTTAAAGGGTCATCAAAAATAAATGTGCCACGAAATTGTATAAACAATAAATTTTCGAAAATATTTCAAGAATTTAAGGCATCATCCATGTCCCCTTAATGTACCTCGCCCTCTTCTCCATTTGTTTTTTTATAGTATTTTTTTTTTTATTCTTGGCTGACTTTTTCATAAATTTCACATTCATATGAATTGAATAATATTTGTATTTATTGAAATTATTATGATTATTATTTTTTTTTTTTTTTGTTTCAAGAGTTTGCTTTTTTGCCAAATTTATCAAAACTTTCAAGAAAAACTAAAATTAATAAATTTATAACTAAGTAAGATAACTTTTGTAGAAGACAAAAGTGTTGCCACTTTTGTGCTGAAAAAAAAAAACTACATAAATAAAACTATATAAATATAAAAAAAAATAAACACACACACACACACACACATACATACATAAATACCTAAATACAAAGAAAAAGTATAAGGAGGATAAGTAAATATAAATTTTACAGAAAGACTTTAGATGCAAGAGAGCGGTATGTGAAAATGTATGTTTGTATTTATTTTATATAAAATAGCAGAAGAAGTAGCAATGGAAGAAATAGAAGAAGAGACAAAGGGTGCAGCAGACACAGAAGTAGAAGCAGAAACAGAAGACATTGAAATGAACAGCTAACAAAATAAAATGAAAAGAAAAATTCAAAACAAAACAACGCAAACATTAAACACAAAATATACACACACATATACATATACATACATACATATACACATATATACATATATAATAGTCACCATAAAACAACAATAACAACAGCTGAATATGAATGTAATTTGATACTTTCGTAAAATACCCGCCACCCAACCATAAAACACAACAAATGAACGCAGTCAGTCGTATATAGCAAAAAAAAAAAAAAAACAAAAAAAACAAAAAAAAAATAAAAGAAATATAAAAAAAATATAAAAAAGAATATATGTATAAAAAAAAATATAAAAAAAAGTTCGAAAAACAAAAAAAAACACGAAAATAAAACAATAACAAGAACACAATCAATGATAATGATAATGATAATAATGATGATGATGTTGGCAACAACAATAACAACAACAACAATAACAATAATAATAATAATTAATTAATATGATCATCATTATTGTGATGTTGATGCATTGACAAAGTCAAGCGAGCTTTGTCTAAATGTTTGTATTTGTCCGTACGTCCATACGTCCATACGTCCATACGTCCATACGTCCATACGTCCATACGTCCATACGTCCATACGTCCATACGTCCATACGTCCGTACATTCGTTTAACAGTCTATACATCCATCCGTCATTCCATCCATCCATCCGTCCATCCATCCGTTCCTTTGACTGTTTCGTTTTTCTTTTTTGTTTATTTGTGCTTCTACATTTAAATGCTCTTTATGCGGTAAAAAGTGTCTGTGTAAATGTGCATTTATATTTATACATGAATATTTATTTGTATTGTTGAGGCAGCCAATTTTTTTTCTATTATATTTATTATTGTTCTTATTGTTGTTATTATTGTTTGTTATATTAACAAACGTTGCCTTTATTTTATAGCAAATGTTTAACTCCCGATCTCTTCCCATGAGCACTAAACAACAACATCATTATAATATGACACAGACACATAAACAATACACATGCACGCATATACAAAACAAACCAAAAAAGAAAACAAAAAAAAAAATAAAAATAAAAAACTGAATTATCGAATGTGACAGAGATAAGGATATAAATTGAAAGAGATAGAAATATAAGAGAAGCAAATATATGAAACTGAATTAATAAGTGAACGCAGCTACACAACTATACAACTACACATATACATATATATACACACACATACACACACATAGGCACGCACAGATATGTGGCATATGTATTGTGTGTGTGTTGTGTGTGTGTGTGTGTGTGTTTATGTTTGTTTGTTTGTTTTTTTTTACTTATTATACTCGATAGCAATAACACCAACAACAACAACAACAACAACACAGCAGCAGCAGCAACAGAAACAGCAACAACAATCTAAAAGCGACCAACAAAAATATTCTGTTTTCGTAACAAAAATATTTTAATGTGCATTTGTTTGAGAACACCACAACACAAAAAAGAATAAAAAAAGACAATACAAAACAAAACTGAAAATAGGAAAAGCAGAAGAAAATATGATGAAGATGAAGTTGAAGATGAAGATAAAGAAGAAGAAGAAGAAGAAGACGAAGAAGAGGAACATATAAAATAAAGCGAAATATTTCCCTTTGGCCTAAATATACATCAAAAGCCATTTAACTATTATACAATGATGACATTGACAACGAAAACAGCAAAAAAAACAACAACAATAATAATAATAAAAATAGCAACAACAATTATAATATTCATAACTGTTAAAAGAGCATTTCATCAGAAAATGTCCCAAAAAAAAACAAAACAAAAAAACAAAAAACAAAAAACTAAAACAAATGGAATTAAAAAAAAAGGGGGGGAACACAAATATTCAATTGAAATAAAACAGAAAGTCATCTAACAAAAGTCTCCAACTTCTATCGGTACATTAAAATTTAATATGATCAAAATTTTATTGATATTATTTTATGCGATCATATATATATTTGCTTTTAGATCCAGATCCCATATCCCCGATACCATAATCCAGATAATTCAGATATTTATTGTATTAAAACTGGATTTAACAAAATCTAGAAGGGAAATCTGGATTGTAAATCGTTGAAATTCTGAAATGATATAAAAAATGAACATAATTTTTATCTAATCCTATATATTTTGATTATTGCCCAAAGAAAATCGATTAGAACCGTTTTAATTATATAAAATTCAATTCAGAATTAGTTCTGTGGCTATTTCCTAGAATCAGGACATTGCCTGGCCTGAAAGATTAAAGATTATTTTCAAAATTGCCCTAACTCTTTGATTAACCTAGTGATCAACGGTCACATTACTTGATATATTAAATTTCTCTGTCTATAGCTTCTTTTCGATATTGGCCCAAAAAAGTGATATGATATCGAACTGGTCTGACATGGACACTAGAAAGTTTGAACATTGCTAAAGGTGATATTGCCCAATTGAAACATCATTAAATGGATGCTTAATGGACCGGCCTTTCTTAACTTTTTCATTATATCATTGACCTCTCCCCCCAAAATGTGCATTCACTTTTCTAAAGAGTATGGACCATCAATGGAACATCAATTATTGCAAAAAACATTTTGTCACACATGTATCATATGATTTTGGTATTTTTCCAAAGCTTAAGATGAATTTTACTAGCAACCGTTGGGAAGATGAAAATGATGCTTGAATGAAAGAAAGAAAAAGAAGTGAAGCATTATTTACTAATAATAACTACAAATGGAAATTGACAGTTAACTTTAAGTTTTTAGTGCTGTTGTATAAAAAATTTATTTTGTATTGAGTAAATATTTTTAAAAAGTGGGCTGC
This sequence comes from Melophagus ovinus, assembly GCA_023089585.1. Lineage (NCBI taxonomy): Eukaryota > Metazoa > Arthropoda > Insecta > Diptera > Hippoboscidae > Melophagus > Melophagus ovinus. The sequence continues at coordinate 4,235,543 of JAKKIB010000176.1, read as the reverse complement.
ATCCATTGATCATAAATAAATATAAATATTTCATATTTGGCATCACGTTTAATATTAAAATTGTTAATTTTTTTATATGATGTCGCCGATGATATTTTTGTATGATATTACAAATTCATATATAAAGACGATTTTTTTGTATTTCTTTATTTCAGAAATCCATACATAATAATATTTAAATAATAAGCTTGTAAAATCTATTGCCAATTCAACTAATTAATTCGACATATTTATAACATACATCTATAACCTAATTTCTCATTCATATCAATAGATATGTAAATGAATTTAATATGAATTAAATTCAATATTATAATTTAGAGTTTCTTCTGGTTGGTTTTTTTTTTTTTTTTTAAAAAATATACTCATTTCATCGAAATGTTTTTTCATCGAAACATTGTAATATTGTGGTAATTTAAAAAGTTTTGCAAAAAATCTAGCCGAGGCATTGGGAGGCATTCGCTTGATGGTAAAAATTTATTGATCAGGGCATTGAAAATAATAGAAATTTTCGTAAATGCAAATGGGTAATGCAACTAAATAAAATCTCTAAGCTTCTTTCAATACAAAACTTCATTCTTTTAGCCAAGGGGCCAGGGGGCCAGGTAATGTCGGCCCCCATGAAAAATCTCTAATACCAAGTAAATATTCATATTTTTTTTTATATGTTTATGAATTGGATTTATTACTCCTGAATTATATAAAATCCATAACTGAAATTTAAACAAAAAAGACTTTCAGATCTAAAGTTGATGTATGATGCTGGAAGCAACAATTTGGAAAGCAAATCAATTACAACAAGCAACGTACTATTCATTTTACTATAAATCGTAGTCTATTCATTGTAAAAGTATATCAGAAGTCTATTCTTAATTGTAGCTTCCCATATAATTTCCATATAATTATCAGCATAAAATTATACTTTTTCTATGGGCCTTTATGTCTCTGGCAGTAGAAATCCTCCTGCACGTTTAATCAAAATTGCTTTAGATTAGATAGATTTAGATAGATTTTGTTATTTTCAATTGTTTAGTCCAAAATTTTAAAATAAAAATTTAATAACTTTTTTGTATAATATTTCTGCGAGCTATTTAAAATTATTATTTCACATTTATTTGTACGTTAAATGTGAAATGGATCCTTTTGAATTTTATTATGAAATGTTTTATGGAGAATGATAAAAAAAAAAATGGATTTCATCAAAACAAATATGAAAAATGGCAAAAATATTAAATAAAAATATTAAAATACTTTAATGAAGTGTTAGATTTAAATAGAATCAAAATCTATTCTGAATTGTAGGAGTATAATAGAATATTATGAAATTTTCTTAATATAATTTTAATACAAATTTTTTAAATAATGAAATCGATAAGTTTGGTAAATTTATATGCAACCATAACGTATAATTTCTTAGGATATTTATGCCATTTTAAAGAAATATAAAATTAGAGAAAGTTAACTTTCTTTATCATTAGATAGAAAAATTTTAAATATCTTTACGACTAAATTGATCATTTTTTTTTTTTTTTATATCAAACATTCAAGTTGATACGAATGAAACACATAGAAAACATTTCCCATAATATCTCTCACATTTCCAAGTTATAAATTCCATTTTCTATAATAAATGAAAAGAAAAAAAAAAAAAAAAAGAAAGAAAAAAGAAACGATTTATATAAAAATGTTAAGATCTGCATTGACTATTTTGAAATGATAATATTTCATATTCATATATTATAATTATCTTAATTTTATTCATTTTAGATAATTTTTAATTTTTAATTTTTAATTTTCAATTTTTAATTGAAATGGACCCATTTTCTTAATATACCAAACGACTTAGAAACACTTTCTGATACGACGTTTAAGCTTGTCTGTCCGTTTGTCCGTTTGTCCATATGTCCGTCTATCCAGATTTGTTATCAAGCTACATGTCGCAATTTTTGAAATATTTTCATGATATTTGGTAGATTGATGCATTTTTTTCTTTAGGACGAATCTTATTAAAAATACTTCAAATCGTATCGGATTCAAAAAAGCATTACAATTTTAAATATATTTTAAGGCAACTTGTAGTTTACTTGTATTTTTAAATATAAAAATTTTAAAAAAATTTGTACCAAATTTGTTACACTTCGTTCCATTTTTACGGCTAAAATCGAAAAAAAATCTGGGCAAAAGTGTAGGCAAAAATTTCAATTTTGAATATACTTTAGTGAAAATTGGTACTGCCATAGATTTTTACATAAAAAGTATATGTAACAAATTAGGATCAAATTGGTAAATTTTTTGAAATTCCTCTCATATAACGAACTTTTTAAATAATTAAAAAAAACTACAATTTTTTCAATGTTATTGTTGACTTATAATTCTCTTAAGTGACTTTAATCACATTAAGCAAAATGGTGTAGGGTATTATAGAGTCAACTCCCCCCACCCCCCACCCCCCACCCCACGCCACCCCCCGCCACCCCCTTCATTGACTATAAAGTTCTTACTTGTTATTAAATTAAAATAAAAACTTGTTTGGTTAATTTTATTTAAATAAAAATAAATATAAATATATTTTATAAAGTGATCAAATGAAATGTTTCTTATTAATATTCAAGAGAAAGAAAAATCGACAAAGATTGTCTACAATATCGATATAATTATGTCCATTAATACCAAAAAAAGTTGATCCTACAAAATCTGATCATTTATTCATCTTTATGCATGAAAATGTTCTTCTATAAAATTTTAAATACTTTTTGAGTATTTTTTCTTGAAAATTGAAATCAGTGAAAATTGGAATTGTTGTTATACATCGATATTATTCAAAAACTATAAATTCAAAATTCAAATTCTTTCCATATAATAATTTGTTTTTGAAAATAATGCTCTAGCCACAATTTGAAAATTTGTAAAATTGGATCAATTTTAAGCAATATGATTTAGCTTTGCATTTTACTACGAAATTTCATTAAGAAATTTAAACGGGCCGATATTAAAAAATTACATGAACGATCAAACATAAATCGAATCCAATTCTAAATGGCCTAATATAATCAAATAAAATGCCTCTAAGCGTTATCTGCTTCCGACCATACCCATATATATATATATATATATATATTCAATACCCTGGCCAAGAAAAAGAATAAGGAAAATAACGTATAATCGATGTTGACCAAAGATTAACCATAATCCATGACATTTTTATTAAAATTGCAATCTCATTAATTTTTATTATATTTATCCTTAAATATGCAGAGGCCAATATTTTAGATATCATTAAAATATCTAAACAAACTTGAAACATACAGCAGAAATATGACTAAGGCATCTATTTGGTTATTACTCGTAAAACTGTACGCCTTTGATTTTGCAACCATCAATGTAAATCAGAATTTTAGTAAAATATTAAAAAGTAAAAAAAATTTGGCGGACAGTCATCTCGTAAATGATTCACACAACATTTAGAAAAATGATGTAGGGTGTACAAAGCATTAAAATGCATACCATATGCAGTTTAATGGCATCTCTGATCTATGATGCAACAAAAGCAATAATAATAATTATACTAACAAGGCATGCACTTGTTGCTAAATAAACAGCTAAATGAGATTTGTTCTTTTATTTGCAACTGAAGCCCTTAGCCCTTAGCCCTTAGCCCTTAGCCCTTGCCAATCATTTTAACCAGTTTTATTTGCTTTCACTTGAGCATTTATTTTCTTGTTTACATACTCTTTTTTGGTTTTGCTTTTGCTTTTGCTTTTACTTTTGTTTTGTTTTAATTTTATGTTTATATTTTTTTTTTTTTTTTTTTTTTTTTTTTTTTGCAAAAATATAGATAAAAGAAAAATGTAATGGCCATTTCCAGTCGCAGTCGTATTGTATTGCGTTCAATTACATTCTAAAATTCTAAATTCTGCCCGCAGTATGCATTATCTTTAATGCATGTGGCTACGCACACATACAATTACATATATACATTTGTATTTATATGAAAAGTTACATAAATATTGCAATGCACATATTTATAATAATGTTACATTAATAAGATATGATATGTCTCTAATCAACATAAAAGATGTTAAAATATCGCTTTTCTCACATCTATAAAATATCTTTTATATGATGCTCTTCTTATTCACATCCTTTCATCATGCTATTAAGGCATATATGCCTATAAATTGAATGGTAGGAAAAGGCAAAAAAGATTGTTTAATTGATACTTGAAAATTATTCAAATTGTTGAAAATCATCTAACACGATTACACGTTATTATTAGAATTAAACATGAGGGGAGTCAAAAAACTTTAACTTAGCTTGGTTGTTATTTAAGTGATGCTTGTGACCATTGCAAACTATTTAAAAATAAATTGTAAATTGTTTTAGAAAAATTTCTTTATTTATTTGTTTTTGAATTGAAAATATTTTGTTTTCTATTTGGAATGGAGTAAAGAATCAATGCAGAATCACTTTTTCAATTCAATTTAATTTGAAAAATTTTGGAATAAAGCATTTCAATAGAAAGTGAACCAGAAAGGAAAATCCATCTAAATCCAAATTGAGTCACAGAAATCTACAAATTTACATTGCACTGATTTTCACTAAATACTAACAAAAATTATTCAATTTTGATTTATATTAAAAAAGGTTATACGAATTATCAAATTAGTCTTGTATAGATTTAAAATTTTGTCAGCCAATTCAGCAAATGATACCGATTTGACCTGACCGATCTAGCGAATCTAAACGAATGAAATCTTAATTAAAATTTTTATCAGCCATTTATATTGAGTACGACATTTTTAGAATACTGCAAAATAATACTAACATAATTAAATGTTACAATAGATAGATCTAATTATTTTACACAAAAATTTTCACAAATAATATTTTTTTTTCTTTTTATTGCTTTAATTTTGCCAAAAAATGAAAAAAAAAATTTCCGTAGGACTTTTCATTAAGCACCAATATTATGCACCAATAAATGGCTAAATAAATAAAGAAGAAAACGTTTTGACATATTTAAAAAAAAAAACAAAAAAATTATAAAAAAAAGGAAAAATTATACAAAAAAAAAATAAATAAAAAGAAATTTTAAATAAACATAGAATTTTCTTTTAAATATAATTTAATGTTTGTTTTCATCTTTGGTGACTTTTCCTTTCATTTCTTTGTTTTTATGCTTTTATATTTTTATGTTTTTATGTTTTTATTTATGTTCTTATGTTTGAACGCAAGCACACTATTTATAATAATTTGAATTTATCTCATCTTTCACCAAACACATTATTATTATTACATGCATAAGCTTGCTCTCAAGCTTATGCATGTAATATGTGTGTGCATGTGTGTGCATGTGTGTGCATGTGTATGCATATGTGTATGCATCAGATATTTTATGTGTTTGCATCTAAACAACAATTAACCATGATTGTTGTATGATTAAGAAAAAAAATAAAAAATAAAAATAAAAAACAAAGCTACAACAACAACAATAACACAAACACAAAACTTAACAAAACCGAACAGAATAGAACAAAATTAAACAAAGCGAGCTTAAAATTTCTATCAAGCATTGGACAGATACACAGAGCCAGACAGAACATTTAGTTTGCATATGTGTGTGTGCATTATTCTGTTTCTTTTGTTCTTCTATCGTTATGCGGATGGCATGGGCCTATTTATTATTATTTCATTATACTTGAAATTTGTATGGCAGAAAATATCCACCGCAATTCTTGCATATTCTCTTATTTTATTTAATTTTGTTTTGTTTGTACATTTTATTGCTCTTAAATTTTATTAATGTTGCGTATTTTGTATCTGTTCGCGTCAGTTTGTCTAGTCTAACTTAAATTTATTTATAATCATTTCTTTCTCTTTCTTTTCACATCTCATTTATCTTTTCGTTTGTTAGTTTGATTTAGTTCTCTTCTTCTTTTATTTTTCTTTTTTTTTTTATGTCTTTGAAATACTTTCGGGCATTCGTACAAGTCCGACATTATAAGTAGGGCATTATGAATTAAGCGTTTGTATCAGTAATAAGACAAGATCACAAGTTTATCGGTTGTAAACATCCATAACTGTCGTAATGGACGCATATTCAGAACTGCCATTACGCCATAGCGTTATCAATATAATACCCATATTGCATGGCATTGTGCAGAATTTACTTTGCGGTATTGAGCACTGCCTCGTTATCTCAAATTAAATATTTCGTTCGATATTGATTCAGCTTACGTGAAGTGTAGTGAACACGTACGCATCCAAATCTTCTTCCAATTGAGCTGGTGTTTCTTGGAACTGATATTTCAACAAATCATTATTGTACTAAACTCAATTTATCCATTAAACACTTGTTTCGCTTTAATGCCCGTTTTTCCATTTTCATAGAATTTTTCACAATTTCAAATTCATAAATGTCGATATTTTGTAAAAAAAAAATTGGACAATATAAGTAGAGCCGATTGTATTCAAAACCAGAAAATTAATAAATAAATCAAGAAACTTTCTTTTTCATGAGTATTCACATAAATGACCTAACGTTATCCATTTTTAAAAGCCCAAGCCAATGCGCATTTGTTTAAGGAAGCGTTATTAAAATATCTTAGAAATGTGATTTTTTTCTTAAATTTGATTAAGAAAACCATTTGATTTAATGTCGGACAAAAACAAGCAAATTTTTATCGAATCTATATAGAAATGGACTTATCTCACGTTCTCTTGTACAATCTAAATGTACAATAAGTTTCCTATATCAAATATCAAGGGATAACATGATCGACTCTAAAAGTTATTAACATTTTGATGCTTTTCCTCATGTTCCATTATTCTTGGACATTTGATCTGTGACTTTTCTGCGAGAAATTTAACGCGTCATTATTGTACATTAACATAGCGGGAGGCCAAAAAATTTTTAATGAACCCTTATTTGTCAATTTAAATTGAAGGAGGAACAAAACAAAGAGAGAAAGAAAAAGTTGCGGGTGATCGCAGCTGATGATTAAAAGCCTTATATCACGTTACCTTACCAAAACAAATATTAATTAATAAATATTTCTCAAAGGCGGCAATGTACGAATGCGATACAATATTTATACTCCACATCACTTGTACTATTTGTGGGTTTTATAAGTTTGTACGAACTCCAGATGGAGTTAAGAAAGATTCATCTTTTATAAAAGCGATCAATTTAGAATAACTTTATGAATCGATTTAATCTTATCTGTCTGTCTATTAACAAGCTACGGATGACAATTTTGACAAGCTACAATTTCATTTATCTTAAAGGAAATTGCGTTTTCGTATACGTTTTCGTATAAGAAATATGCTTCATTTTTTGAACCCTTTCCCATTGAAAGGAAAATAATTAACAAATTATTAATTCATTCATTTAACTTATTAAATACAAAGTGTATAGCAAACTAGTGTACAAGATTTAAGGGTCGATCTAATACACCCCGTTCTAATACCCCGATATATAATTTCTTATAAGAAAATCTCACAAATTTGATTAATTTGTCTTGTTTTTAAGTAAAGGCCCTTTTTAAAATTAAAATGCTTTAAAATTTACAATTCCAAATCATTTTCGATATCTTTTATAAGTTACGCCTCTAAATCAACAAACGTTATTTATGGATATAGCACTGGATGATTTAATAGATTGCATATAATGGCCAAAGGGATAAATATTTAAAGATTTTCATAATTGAATTGTTTAAATGTTTGTATCTCTTGAATAAACTTCTTGTAAAATTCGTGTCGTCTTCTTAAAACAGCTCAAAGAATTTTTTAGTTTCCATACAGCTACAGAATTGACCATGATTTGTTAAACCTTTAAAAAAATGCCATCACATTAAAATTACTCATTCAATTCAATTTTTTTTTTCTTTTTTGGTAACTTTAGTCATGGAATTTTTGTATTTTTTTTTTTTTTTTGCGAAATTCTTAAGTGAAAGTCATGAGTAATGAGTACTAAAAAAAAACAAAAAAAAAAAAACAGATAAAAGACCAAAACCGAAAATTCTTAAAATGTTAGACTTGAACCATGTTTGTTTGGCATTTTTGATTTGAGATTATTAAAAATTTTAAATCATCTAAAGTTTTATCTTCCCAGTTTATGGGATATCAACTGGCATCACTCATTCCATCGATTTATTCTATTTTCATATGAGTTTGAGCAATTTTTCATATCTGTCTATAACTCGAATATTCTATTAGTCATAAAATATTCAAACTAAATATTAGAAGCTTTCTCTCATGCAACAAGTATTTCAAAAAAAAAAAAAAAAAGAAAAAAAAAAAAAGAAAAAAAATCGTTCAAATTTATAGGACTTTAATTAATAACAACAAATCGTTTGAATTTTTAATTTTCCTTTTTTCACGTCTTTTCTTGGCAAAGCAAAAGTTTCATTTCATTAATCCGATACAGGCAAATCACCAGACAAAAAGGAGCAGACATTTAAAAGGAATGTACAAAAACAAGTGTATGAAATTTGTCAAATATAAATTTTATGATGCATCTTTAACATTTTCATTTGAACTATTTTACAAATATTTTCTAAAAACCATGCAAAATTTATCAATTTATCAACGATAAGTTGATAAGTTCTTTTACAATTTCATACATACAAATATATTTATATAAATATATTGAAAAGTAGTATTATTAATGTTAGAATCAATATCTGATTATTTTTCATTATTTTTGATGATTTTTGATTATTTTTGATTATTTCATTATTGTTATTATTCATTTGCCATTATTCATAAACAATTGCCACTTTGTTTCATCAATACAAAACATACACTAGAAGCACTTTAGGTGTTTGATTTCAGTGCATCAAAAAAAAAAAAAAAAAAAAAAAAAAAAGAACCAGAGAAAAAAGAGAGATCAAAAAAAACAACAAAAAGAGAAACTGGAAGTAACATACAAAGCATAAGTACAATCGGATGGAGTTGACTATTAAACACCTTAAATTTTAATACTAAAAACGTTTTTAAAATATTTCAAATATCTTTCATATTTCGTTGGTTTCGTTTAAAGCAATGAAATGCAATTTTTAAATACACTTTTTAGGCTACAAAAATGACTTCTAAGTAGTAACTTCTATTAGGGCTCTGTATAAATTTACTGGGTCAAACAAATCCTATAAACAAAAAAGAAAAAAAAAAAGAAAATTATATTTAGGTGGGATCAAATTTTGGGGGCCTTCACCATCTGCTTCAAAAAATATCACAAAATTTTTCTTAAAAAAAAAAAAACACTGAGATGTTCTCAGCTTGGGTTGCACTGTAAGCGTGCCGAAGTGAACCGATTTGAACCATATTCAGTAGCAGCATGCCTATAAGAACTGCCAATGTGCCTGCTCACAAATTATGCATGATATCTAAATTTTTGTGTTAGCAATACACAGAAACGCGGACAGCTGACAAGATGGACAGATGGACAGACATATTTAAATCATTTCAAAATTTGATGCTCTTTGATACTTCTTTTTGGACATTACAAATTCTGGGTGATGGCTAAAACAAAAAAAAAATCTCAAATAAAATGAAAATCCCAAAAAGAGCAAAAATTAAGAGGAATGATTCGAACGATCTTACAACATGCATATCATTTGGTCAATAATTTTCAATGAAACAATAAAAAAATCCATGAAAATATTTTATAAATGAATGAATTTAAATCAATTCCGAAAATGTTACTGATAACTTCAGTTAAGTACAAATATTTTGGATGAAGCAAAAACCTATTACATTACAAATGTTGTAGGGTATTAAAAATAAATAAAAAAAAAAAAAAAATAAAAAGCAGCAGAACAAGAAATAACAATTACAAAATATAGAATGATAAAACAATAAAAATAACGCACAAACTGACTTTGATTATGAGTGACATATTTCTCAAATTATTAGCAATAATATTTCGTTGAATGTTGTTGCTTGTTGTTACTTGTTGTTACTTGTTGTTACTTGTTGTTACTTGTTGTTAGTTGTTATACCAATAAACATTTGAATAGTAAATTGTGTGGTTTGCAATTACATTTTTTCATATATAAATAAGCGATACAAATACAATTATTTTAAAATAAGGGTGTTCATTTTAATACAATAACAATTACACTAAACGACATCAATGTCTTGTTACTTTAACATGAATAATATTTTTAGATGTCTATATTTTTCGTAATGTACTTAAAGATTCTATTTTTTTTATACAGCAGTGATATCATTGAAATATTTGAAATAGCCATGACATAACTTAAGTAGAGAAATTATTTATGCTAAACATGGTTTTAATGGGCTCATACAAAATTGTAAATCGTATTTTAATGTTATGAACCTTCTGCCACTTTATGCGGTAATTTTTGAAAAGAATTTTTCTATTACTTCTACCACCACCTCTATTTGGAATAACCTCTATTTTTTAAAGAGAAAACAAGAAATCCAATGAATCGAAATCCTATGAAAACAACTTTCGATTATTTTAGTCATGGATATGATCATTTCCTTTCTCCGAACGAACCCTAAACTATATAAATATTTTGAATCTATTAAGCCACGTATATTCCCTTAAGTGCCATTAATTTCTGGGTTGCACAAATTGAGAAGAAAAAAGATCTGAGAAAATGTTGCTGCCATCATTGAAATTTTCCGATTTATTTCTTTTGAATTTCAATAAGCAAAGGGCATAAAATTTTACCATACTAATTCCGATATGTAGATGCAACAAAATATTAATGCTAAGAGCTTCTTGTAAATGGCAAAAAATTTCCGTAACATTTTGTAAGATATTGAGCTGCATAGAGCGCTGGTATAATTTATAAGTGAAGTGAAAAGAAAAATTCATAACTATCGGTCTTAGAAAATTTCGACTTATCTATGTCACTGTAAACGAGTTTCTGGGCCAATTTGAATCATCTAAAAAAATGTAATTTCAATTATTACAAATATTTAAATAAAATGAATATATTTCCAGATTTTATATGATGGTGTTATAACAAACAAAGTAGCAAAATAATTAAATGGCTCTATTTGACTATTTCAAATACAACAATAAATAAAAAACACATTAAAGATGAAAAAAAAACAAAAGAGAAGAAAAGAGATGATAATAGATGAAAAGAGTTGAGAAGAGATGAGAAGAGAAGAGAACAGAAACGAAGAGAATATATAAGAAGAGAAAAAAAAAGTCAATTGCACAAGTAAAAAAAAGAAAAGTGAAAAGAGAAAAACAAAAGTGGCAGACTGCAAGTTGCAATCAAATAATTTGTTGATTTGTCCTACCAAACTTTGTTGGTGGTCCAATATTTGCCATTCAATATGCAATATTAACATATACATCATTATTGAATTTGTTGTTGTTATTATAATTATTGTTATTGTTATTGTTATTGTTATTGTTATTGTTATTGTTATTGTTATTGTTATTGTTATTGTTATTGTTATTGTTATTGTTATTGTTATTGTTATTGTTATTGTTATTGTTATTGTTATTGTTATTGTACTTGTGTAATAATCTTTTGATTGAAATTTTTTCTCTTAAATTTCATATAATTTTTAAGGGGCACTCGTGAATCGGCATCATATTACGAAAATATATATATAAACAAACATGCAAGTTCAACTCTTATCAAATTACCATACTTGAGTAATAATATTATTTGATTGTATGAAAGCCATATTTCAAGGTTTCGCAAATACCCTATAACTCACATTGAAATATTTGCCATTCTCAAAACATTCGATTAATTAACAATTAACAAGCCAACTTATTTTAATATAATTTCTTGTACATTCCATCACAAAATGGGTTAAATGTGAAAATTTTTAAAAATTGCCAGAAGCAAATGTTCAACATCTTAATATATCTAATAAAAATATCTAAATATGTGCAATAGTCTTTAAATTTTGAATCATTTTAAAAATAATAAAACGCATGAATCAAAGGCGTGTCGCTCTTACAAATTATTAAGGGCCAATTAAAAGTAAGCTCTTGGGTATAAGTTTCCATTACACTGCACATGAATTCAATGAGAACAAGTCAAACATTTAATATGATATCATGAGACCGTCAGTTGTCATGTTCTGGAATTAATTTCTTCTTATATCGAGCATAACTTTTTGCATCGTAATAAATAAATGCTTGACTCTAGAGTTTTGTATTTTAAATGAATACTTTGGGCATTTTAGAACATTTCGGCCCTTCCTTCGCAAATTAATTCTTGTAAATAAAATACGGGCCCAACAATTGGGCCCAAAATTGAATGGTCATTTCGATTACAAATTTGACTGAAACATTCAACTTTCAATTGAGCAAATTAAATTTTCAATGGATCAAATTAAATTTTCAATGGATCAAATTAATCAAAATATACCTTTAAGTGAGAATATTTTTATATTTTTCTTATTAGAAAGTAATACAATTTTCCAAAGAATAAAACGTGAACTATAATAAGCATTAACTTGTAATTGTACATTAAATTAAAAAATTTAGGCTTAATTAAAGAAACGTGATCTAGATAATATGCTTTAAATTAAGATGATCATCTGAAATATGCAAAATGAAATGAAATGAAATGAATACCAATAAATTATACATGAGCTTTCAATTATTTTGATATCATTAGAAGATAGTTATGTATGTTATATGGCTACAGAAAAATTCCTGTAAATTCACTTTTGATATTAACTGTTATTAATAATTAAAATAACATGAAACGATATATATTATTTTTGGGGTGTGTTTGTTGAACTTCTCTACAAAATGCGATATTTATTCTATTCTAATTTAATATTATTATTATAATTGTTGTTGTTGTTGTTGTTGTTATTGTTATTGTTTGTGTTATTGTTGCCGATGTCTTTTTAAATATGTCAAAAAAAAATGTTCTTCTTCTACATCTTCTAGTACTTCTACCTCATCATCATAAAAACATGTCGTTGTTTGCTTCGCTTATTTTTCTATTTAAATATTTTCAGTTGAAATTTGATACATCTCTCATTCTATAAACAATAAATACAATGCACAAAAGCCATATGGAATTATATTTTTAATGATCAACACATACAAACCATAACTCTTCTTTCTTTGTCTCTTTTACTCTATACATATATACAAATATATACAAATCTATACAAATATACACGTACATATACGTATATATTGCAATAGAGAAAAGAGAATAGAGAAAAGAGAAAAAAAAGATGAGGAGAGCAATATTCACGATGTATAATATCGTAGAATTTATTCATATAACATTTTGCTGCAAATTTTAAAGAAAACTGATTTCTTTCTTTTTTTTTGTTTCGCTTTGTTTTTCTCTTCTTCTTCTTCTTCGTCTTCTTATTATGATTTTTATTTAATATTTTCATATTTATAGCGGTAATTCGGATAAACAACATGTAGATTCATCAAGTGATTCAGAAATTGAGGGTGCTTTAATGGCACCAACACATCGTCATCCAATAAATGATAGCAACATTAACTCTAACAATAACAATAATAATAATAATAATAATAATAATAATAATAACAGCAACAGTAATAGCAGCAATAATAATGCATCAACAAATGCGCATCATCATGCGCAAGCGCATGCGCTAATGCATTCGCCAAATTTAAATGTGAATGTTGCAGCTGGACGTGGTATTGTGTCATCGTTAGAGCAATTATCACCCAATCAAGGTCATAGCAATAATAACAACAATAGCAACAATAAAAATAACAAGAATAACCAGCAACAACAGCAGCAGCAGCAGCAACAACAACAACAACAACAACAACAACAACATAATCCACAGCAACATTCGCAGCAATCATCAAATGCATCAAATGCATCAAATGCAGCCGCTACTCATGCCCATCACTCACATACACATTTACATCATCATCCTCATCATCATCATCATCATCCTCATCATCATCATCATCATCATCATCACCCTCATCCTCATCCTCATCCTCATCCTCATCCTCATTATCAACAGGCGCCATTACATCATGGCACTATTTTAAATGCTCCACATTTAATCGATACAACTTTAAGTGCTCATTTAGTGAATAGAAGTGGCACCACAACTTGTAGTGGCCTGGCCATTAGCGATATTGCCTCACATAAAAACTCCAATAATAATAACAACAATATCAGCAGCAACAACAATAGCAACAACAACAGCAACAACATTAGCAACAACATTAGCAACAATAATAATAATAATAATATGAAAAATCATAATAACAATAATAACAGTTGTACTGGATCATCGACACCAGTGTCGCCACTATCAGCTGCCGCAGCATATACGCATCTGCATAGCGTTATGGGCTCTATGCCCATTTATGATATAAGCGAATATCAACATTTATGATTTTAGTTGAATGCCATTTGTGAATGGTAGCCATACGAATAATAATAATAACAAAAATTACTATTATCTTAATATTCATTATGATACATTTTTTTTCTCAATTTTCATCACAATTTTCATCTCAATTTTCTTCTATATTTTCTTCCAATTCATATCAATAAATTTTTATACGTCATAGATGGCCATGAATTAGATTTATAATTATAATTATTTAGATTTATTTTTATTATTCTCATATTCTTTTTCTTCTATTTTTTCTTATATAAATTATTCAAATTTGTCAAATTATTATTTTTTTTTATTTTTTATTTATTTTTTATTTTTTTTATTTTGGTTTAAAGTCATCTCTTACTTCTATAATAAATATTCATTTTAATATTAATTATTTTTTGGGTTAAAGCTACAAAACCAAAAAAAAAAAAAAACAACAAAAAAAAAATATAAGAAAAAAAAATTAAGAAAAACCCAAAAAAAAAATTTTAAGAAAAATCAACAAAGGCAAAAAAAAACCAAATAAATAAATAAATGGCGTTTAAAAATTATACAAAATTGTTTCGAAGCTTGATTTGTAAGCATTGTAATATCTAAATATTGTACATTTTTGTTGGCGCAAGTGTTGGCCCAACACAACAAATTATATAATTTATTTGCTATGGTTGTATATAAATCTAAATATAAATCTAAAATTAAATATATAAAATTTTTTTAGTATAACATTTATTTTTATTTTTTAGGTGACATCAAATTCTTGATTCTTTATCTTTTCTCTTTTTTCTCCACTGATGGAGCATAGAAGAAATCTCTTAAAAAATTAGTTGTATAAAATACTAGAAATGTAATAGATTTGAAAAAGTTTCTAAGGAAAATTCTTAGATGAAAATTATAATACAATTAATTTGATGAAATGATTTAACAAATGTTTGATATACTTTTTTCTGGCCAATTAAATTGGTAAACAATTAATCCAACAATTTCACAATTACCGAAATAATAAAATTGCTACATGAACAAGGGTAAAATCATCTTGAAATGTCTAAAGAAAATGTTTGAATGTTTTCAAATTCAATTGGCCATTGGAGCATAATCAAAATACACTTCAAATATTTACATGATACAATTTAAGAGATTTCAACTTGTAAGAGATTTGAAAGCCTTTAATTTATACAAAATCCAATTACATGTAAATGATCGTACATGTCCCAGTACAATGAATCTATAAACCAAAAAAGCAAACTTTCGAACGGCCCAAAAGCATAATAAAACCAAGTTACAATTGGTCGGGTTTAATTAAATGTTTATGAGGAAATAATTTTTCCATATAGTAATCCATCGCAAAATAGTTCTAGTCTTATCCGGGCATGTTATTGGGCTAAATTACGCCTACTTAAAAAATTTCAATCGAATCCCTGCAAAGTTGTGCTTCCTTTACTTTAATAACAAATTTACATAGATAGACAGACAGACAGTTACTACTTGGAAGCATTTTGAGAAAATGCTTCCAAGTTAATAGGCCTTGCAAAAAAATGGTTCTATTTCAATTTCTTCTGGATGTTACATAAATTTGAATAAACTTTTTATATGCTGGATCATAAGTGATGCAAACCCCTTATTTCTTTGGTTTTTTTCTCTACCATCCTACCATTCAATATTATGGCTTATTTATAAATTAGGAAATTTTCTATAGATACGTATAAATTTGACTTATTAAATTTGTAATCTTTTTCAATATAATGGTGATATTTTAACAAATGGCCTGTGCTGAAAAAAAATACATACTTATTTTTTATTTATTTATATATATATATATATATATATATTTTTATTTATAATTATCTATATTATGAAAATTATTATTATAAAAATTATTAGAAATTAAAAAAAGAAAAATCAAAAATTTAAATAAATTAAAAATTAACCAAAATTGTGCAAGTATATTTTTTTTGTATTAATTCTATCGTATAATTTATAATATTTCTATTATATTTCATATAAAGGAAATTTTTAAAAGAAAATCTAATAATAAAAATTAATTGTTAATAGCAAAGTAGAAAAAAGAAAAAAAAAAGTTTATTTATAATGAAATTCTAATGAAAACAAAAATAATCAATAAAAAAAAAATATGTTGTTAATTTTTATTTCTTTATTTCTTTAGATGTATAAATCTCATAAATTATTAAGCACATTACAAATAAATTGCCATAGACTTAATAATAAAATACATTCCATACTTTAATTACATCGATCAAATCAGAATCAAATATTGAATCCATTTAAGCTAAACGGTATATCAAATTGGATAGAATGAACAAATTTTATTTGATTGAACAAATTTTATTTGATTAAAGAGTTTATTTAACATAAAATATATGAAGCCGAATATCGATCAATCGAATTAGCTGCTTTGATTCTATGGCAAATAATTTTTCAAATTGGACATTGAAATCATTGAAAAAGTTATATACGTAACTTGATGCTTATTTATAAATCTTTTGAAAAAAGGCCATTTGTAGATCATTTACCAAATAAATTCTCTTATTTTGAAAATAGTTTTTATATGGACAAAATTTATTTAAAATTAGCATAAATTAATTTAAATCATTTATAGATTTTGAAAAGACCGAAAAATTTATATATTTTATATCTTTATAAAATCATGGCAATTTTTGTATCTAATTCTCTTTTTTGAAAGTTTTTGCAATTTTTATATTTATTTATATAAATTTAAATTTTCTCGTTTTCTAAGTGTACTTAATAGGCTTAATAAGAAGTAGGCTGTTTATTAATTCACTTTAACTAATTCATTTTACTTGTATTATATTTTTCTCTTTCATTTCCTTTCCTTTCCTTTAATTTCATTTTTTTTTTTTTTTTTTTTTATTTACCAACCACTTAAGTGATTTATTAAAAGGATTATAAAAAGCAACGATAGAAAAAAAATGCACAAAAAAAATATTAAATAAAATAAAACAAATAAAAAAATTATATTTGGTTGAGGCCAAAATTTTGAATACCCACCACACGTACACTATGAAATTATGTAAAAGAAGCTCTTGTAATATTTCTTTTAGTTGATAAAAAAGAGCAGCACGCATAAAAAAAATGAAAATTTTGTATTGTATAATTGTGCGTGTGTGTGGGCGTGGCCGTAATTGTAGACCAATGACTTGACTATTTGTACAAAATTTTAATTTTCTCTCTTTTGCATTTTGCAAATAATGAGCAAAAACCATCCATCAAACATTGCTCAAAAAACTGAGCGCACTAAGGGGCGTGCTCTTTAATTGATTGATGTTGCCCAAAAGAACTATTAATGTTTCGACCAAATTTAAACACCATATCTCTCTTCTTGCCACCGCCGAGAATATTAACAACACATGGACAAATAGACAAATGGCCAAATGGACAGACATGTCTACATCATTTCAAAATTTGATGTTGAGCAAAAAATGTACATGCTCGGTGGTAGGGTCTTTGACTTTTCCTTTTGGCTGTTACAAACATAATGGCAAAATAAATATAAGCCCAACATCTTGATGATGGATATAAAAGTATTTATTCATGTAAAATCGTTTACAATAAAAAATTGAAAATTTTCAATTATATTTTTTTTTTTTGTTTATACTTTTAGTTTTATTTTTATTTAGTTTCTATTCTAAAAATTCTTTTACTTTTATTTAAGCAGATAGAAATATATTCAAGCATAGAATTTTTTCAATAAAGTTAAGCCGATTTTCTAAGTAACACCTCAATAACCTCAACTCTTGCACATTTCACAGTGCTATTGTTCATTCTTATTACAATTATTAACAAAATACAATGGAACATACATGGAAGGCATTGAAGAACCAGACAAATGTTCCATGATCGATTTGATGATCAAATGGTCGATTCATATTTTATACAACTCTCAAGTAATGCTTAAACAAAGTGTTTCGTAATTAAAATCAAATAAGAATCTTATAGTCGAGACGGCATTTAACTATATCTCAACATTTTGCTTAATGTGAATAAAAAAAATCAAACAATTTTCAAAATGATTTAAAAAAAAATTTTTATATGACTGAGGATCGTTATATGGACCGTTGGACCCATGGACCGATCTGCCTCAAATTTGATACATATGCCTGCTATGTTAAAAATTGTTACTTTTATTTTCTATATAACAATAATTTACAAAAAAAAAAAAAAAAAAAAAAAGGCGTGGTTGTAATTTCCTAGAGATTTTTGTATCATCCTATTTTCCACATTTTTTTTATAGATTTGGTCGTCTCTTGACCAAAGCACATCTATGTACCAAATTTCATTTTATATAATTCAAAAATTGTGCCATCAGACGGACAGACAGATAAACAGGCTTAAATCACATCAGAAAGTGATACAATAAAAAATAGAACTGTTTCAATTTCTTTACACAAACTAATAATACTTTATACTTACAAGCGGTGTAAGGAATAGAGTGTAGGGTGTAGGGTGTAGGGTGTAGGGTGTGAGAACAAAAAAAAAAAAAAAAAAAAAAAGAACAAAACGTGCCAAACACGTGTTTTTATACAAAGCCTTAATTATAACAAAAAAAAAAAAAACTCTTATAATTTTTCATAAATAATACATAAAAAAATTATAGTTCTAAATGTACATTTCATCACTTTTCAACAGGAATCATTAGCTGGGCATGTTCATAATGGCAAAGAAAGTTCAAAGTATAGAGTTGTGTGTCGGAATAGTTATAGACGACTTTGAAGTACTTTTTGTAAGACAAATCAATGGTTAATCTTAAAGTAAAAGATGATACTAAAAATCATCGTTTATAGAATGAAAGTTCTATTTTACAAGTGAACTATATAAAATATCTCGCAAACTGGACTTGAGGCCATTGAAAAATTTTAATTTGGGAAATCATTTAAATTTACTCTCTTTATTGATTCAAAATAAAATTTGATGGCAAAAATATGGCACATTTTTTCAAAGATCAAGCATCACACACAACTGTATAAATAAAATTTATGAAAATTATTTTCATAATCATGTTAAGATGATTTAAAGTTATTTGACAGACATCGAAAAAGGAATTAGCTAGACTTAAATGAAATAAATGTACATTAAAAGTGCTTAAGTATCGATGGAAGCTTTAAAATCGATTTATTTACAAAAAATTTTCTAACTGTTACTTATGCTGGCATAAATTTATTATATTTTCATATATCATATAAAAATATATATGTACATATATAAATAGATAAAAAGGAGGCGCTTGATAAGGCAACGTTATCATAAAAAAACAAAGAAATCAATCAACCAACCATGTAACCAGGTAACCAGGTAACCAGTAACCAGATTGGTTATTTGATAACCAAGCAACCAATCATTCAAGCAACCAACGAACTAACAAACTAACCAAACCACCAAACCACCAAACCACCAAAATATCATGTGACTTTAAAGGATAATGCTCTTATTATCATTATTGAACTGGATAAGAAAAGAATAGACAAGAAAATGAAGTGTAGTTAGTGGCCTTTAAAGTGTTAATGCATTTTACCTTCTTCTTTTTTTTTTTTTTTTTTTTTTTTTGTTATGAAACTTATGCACAATAAATAAATTCCAACATATATTTATATATAATTGGTTGGATGGACACATCATACCAATTATTATGGAATTAATTAAAACAGGCACACGTTCTTCTTTGAACTGTATCGCATTACAAAATATTATGGCATAGGGATTTATTTCACTTGCCACATAAAAACAATGTCCGTGGCATTATGCAATATATCATTATGATGTAAAGGAGCTTTTTAAATTCTGCTTCCAAAAAAGGCATAAATTTTTTAGATTTGAAATTTAGACATTAATCAAAAATTTCAAATTTTCAATTTTAGAATACAAAGTTTTTCAGAAATTCTTGTAGCAGATTAAGATTTATTTTATTGAATTACTTTTTTTTTAATTTTTTCTTTTTTTTTTTTTTGATATTTCAAATAACCAAAAAAAAGACCAAAAGGCAAAAAATGATGTATTTGATTTAGTGCATCAAAATAAGGATTCCATAAGCAAAAAAGAAACACATTAAAAACTATTCAAAACTATATTTACATATTCATCATAAATGGCGCACTAATTTTGTAAGAAACTTTGCATTTACCGAAAATAAACTTTAAAGATCCTATAAAATATAAATACTCTTGATTATCATGAAACTTTGCATCTAAATTACTCTTATTAAAATAAGATCAGTCGCTGTCATTTGTGTTCTAAAAACTGAAAATATCAACTTCCATTTTGGCCTATATTTTGAATAATTCTGCTGTGCAGGTTGGTATTAAAAGTGGGTCAAAAAATATATGTTCACAATATCACTTAACTTGACAATGGACAGATTTAAATAAATTATGAAATAACTTTTCTAAAAAAATGCCAATAATATAAAAAGTTACTTTATTTCTTTATAAATGTTATAAATAGAAGAAAGCAAACGCTACACATTACTAGATGTCTCTTAACATTGCGGTATTTTTTATATAAAATAAATTTGATATTTATTTTTCTTCTCTCTTCTTCTTTTTTCTTTGGTATGACAAATACCTCAAACAGAGATGACTATAGTTCTTCTGTTTACTTTTATACCTAGATAAAGATGAAGAAGAAAAGTATATTAATCTACATGCAGTGTAAACACGTCTTGTATATTGTTTTCATCCGATAAATTTACTGACTCGGAAAGATTCTTGGAAAAAAAATGTCTAGTAATACAACAGGTAGTAATCAGCAAAATATATATCGACGTCAAAAGCGGAAAAGGAAAAATTCACGATTTCTTAGTAATGCTAAAGGCTTTGCCAAGCAAGGCATCTACGGCCGTGGTACACAAATTGAAGATGAACAATTTAAGTACTTCGTAAATATACTAGATACTATGAAAAAAGGATTTGAGGATTTAGATGACAAAGGTATTCATATATATATACATACATAAAAATTTTCTTAAAATAATCAACAAATTAGCCGCCGCTCAGAGATAAGAAGAGTTGTTATTGTAAGACCCCACGTCAACAAGATACATATGTTCTATAATTATCAGAAAAATTCAGGATTAACACGGCCATATGCGTCCATTTGGTATTGGCATTTATATTGTACGCTTATAGCGTATCATAAAGTTAGAAAGCAAACGCAAAACTGGAATTTGATTTACCCATTATGAATAGAGCTCAAGTTGTTTGTACAAAAAACTAGTAAACGTGATGAGTACTCAAGATTTTGCTCTGGCCAATAATTAATTTGTTTTCTATACATTTTTCAGTTACAATGGCTAATAATGTGTTTAACCAAACGGAAGGAAAGGAAACATATTTATCCTGTAATCAAATTGTAAGCAAAGTTCTAGAATCATTAATTGGGTTTGTGAATGCTGACATCTTAGATGCTTATATCCAAGCGTTTTCCGATAATTTTCGTCCGCTTTGTTCAGATCGATTTGCATCGCATGTTTTACAAAAAATGGTCGAAGTCGCATTTTTAAGATCAGTTGAACAAAAGCTTAGCAATGATGGTGGCACGGAAGAACCAGTTCAGAAAAAATTGAAATCAATAAATAATAATTTAGATGAAAGTTCCTATAACACAACCACAAAATTTCCGAATGAACATAAAATAAAATGTAGAGAATTTTTATTGAAAGTGAGTAAATTTTTACTGAATAACTTAGAAGATTTTGTATGGGATCCATGCGCTAATCATATAATGCGTACATGTATACTCAGTTTAGCTGGTATTCATGTTCCTAAAGTATCGTTTGAAAAAGGTTCGACTGAAATAGCTAAAAATCGTACAGATTATATGGTCCCTGATGAATGGCGTGAAGTTATGAAAGAATATGCTCAACGTTTAGAAATGTGGCCACAATTTATAGACTTTCCATATGAAGAACATTCATCAGCATTATTGAGTGTTATATGCTTGGCACTGAAAATAATTGATAAAAAGTTGTTAAAACATTTGGGTAAAAAAATTCTAATGAAAACATTCCTCAGGCATGATGATAATGAAAATGATAAAGAAAAGAAAGAAATTAAAATCTTGAACGGAGGTGATTGCAAGAATGATGATAATAATGATAATACCAATGTAGACAAACAGAATGATAACATAATATTACCAAAGGTTTTTGCTCATCAAAGTTCCCTATTACTTTTGGAAACATTATTAGAGGTGGCAGGACCGAAATTGCTTACCCAATTATATGTTATGCTATTTCAAGGTCGCATAGCTACATTGGCATGCTCTTCAATGGCAAATTTCTCAGTGCAGAAACTTTTAAAACGTATTAATGAAAAAACTGAATTTGAATGTATATTCGAAGAATTGAATGTACATCTTGAAGAACTACTACATATCGGACACACTGGTGTGGTAATTGCTCTAACTAGTACTTGTTTAAGATTGCAAGTGAAACAATCAGCCGTAGCAGCTGCTTTACAAAATGCATTGCATGTAACTAATGATAAGAAATCATTCTTTTTGTGTTTAATAAAATTGAAACCACTGGATGTAGTTAAAAAAGAAGAAAGTACACATTTTGTACATTTACATGGCTCTCTTATAATACAGGATATCTTGAAATTTAACAAACCCATTTTATTAGTTAATTGTATATTGGAAACACCAGTCGAACAACTTGTTTGGATATTTAATACACCAAATGGTTCTCATATCTGTGATGCATTTTTTGAAAGTAAATACATTGGAGAAAAATCTCGTGAAAAGCTTTTGCGGCATTTAGAGGGCTTCTACGTAGATTTAGTCATAACTAAATTTGGTTCACGCGTTGTCGAGGCATGCTTTTATGCAGCTCAGGATCAACAAAAAACTAAAATTGCTAAAGAATTAGTAGATAAATCTAATATGGTGAAAGGTTCTCCATTTGGCAAAACGGTTTATCATAACTTACGCCTTGAAACGTTTCGCCTATCAGTTAAACAATGGCAAAGCAGTTTACATCAGCAACAAAGTAAACAATCAACAAAAGACTCAAAAACCGTAAAATTATTTAAAGACTTAGTAAATTGAACAATCAAACAGTTCGCCATCTTTATTTGTACACCATCTATTATAATCTAATTAAAATTTATCTGTTAGTTCACTAAGTTGACCAACACTATAATAAAATGGCATATCGTATAATTGCCAAATTTTTGATTGACTTGCATCCACCACATAATTCATACAACGTTTACGTAAACTACCGTTTTGATATGTCCTACATTGTACTATCGGATAACCCTGTTGAAAGCATAAACTACGTGCTGTAAAATATAAATGACCTAAAGTATTTGCTACGGGTGTATTAACATTCTGCAAACACTTAAGGAATTTCTTCTCGCAGTTACAATTTAATATTGGAAATAAATCAGTGTTACTGATACCGTGAAGAGCTGAACGTCCTTCAATTATATCCGGACAATAGTCATGATCACGACAACACATATCAGTTTCTTTCTCTGTACCTAACTCATTATAGGAGGTGGTTGTATTACCAGGGCCGCACCACTTCGTGCCAGGTGCAGTCATACCTGTGAAGTTATGTTGAGGCTTTATCGCACCATAAATATGCCCATCTCCGAATAAGGCTTCCTCGTAAAAAGCAAACGTCAAACCAGGCAACCAAATAAGAAATACGTTTATTAAATAATTAAAGCGCCGCATATTATTAATCCACATTTGATCTCTATTAAATGTGAAATGATTAAATGTCAAGTACATTTACTTATGATGAACAGTTACTCAATTTTCTATTGATTATCATTATAAATTATATAGCATATGTTCTGTTTGGCAATTCTTATCATACATTGATCTTATATATAAACGAATAATAAACGAATCTATATAAAGTAATTTCTTATCTGGATGTATTTATGTAATGTGCACAATGCACCACACAAAAAAAAACGCAACAAATCTTGAAAAGGATCTATAAGTATGCGCTTTTATTATTATTACTATTTCATATATGTTACATAATAATAATTGACCAAAGATCTTATAAACTTGAAGGCCCCAAACTTACATTGAACGTTTTCTGATTGTAAGAATTGAAATGATAACTTCAAATAGTAGAGAGTCATTCAAAAAATGTAGAAATTGTTTACTATAAAAACAATACAAACGCTTCTTGTAGTTTGTTTTTAAGGGGCAATAAATGTTATTAAAATAGTCAACGTTATTCAACGTGTAATAAATTTAAAAAAAAGAACTTTTTACTTTATGGGAGAACGACTTGAACCACTTGCAATGTTTAATGAACAAATTCAACATTTATTATGCAAATGTAAATTCAGAAGAAACTTTCTAAATAAGTTTCCACCACACTGTCATTATTTGTTTCAATATCCGCTTATGAATCAGAATATTCGAGATATTTCAATGTAATTTATTATAGAGGCGTAATTTGGCCTAAAGACAAACTCTAAGGGAAGTTGTTAGCATCAAAATATTTTATCCTAAATTTTGTTGGAAAAAAACCGTACAAAATAGTTATTTATTATATCAAATTTGCAGATCGGTGCGTGTTTTGGACGCTTTTTTGTCCATACATTTCTTAGGTGTGTTCTTACACTTCTTCGACAATGCTGATTATGATGCTGATGTCTTATTTACTAATCGATTCCAAGAAATCATATATGTGATACTCTGCGGATGAAAATACTTCAAAAATCGAATACACTTAATGTATAAAGTTTTTGCAAATCACACTAATCACAGTATTTTAATAGATTGCGCCACGTACAATAATAATTCGATATTATATTCGATATAAATGTTGTATTCTTATTCGGTCATTATCTCCACTTTAAATGGTATTTCAATTTGCGCAATTGTATTTGTGTATTGAATATTAAATCCCAAAGTGGTGTTGATACGCCATAACCTAAGTCTTGATGCGCGAAATGATGTTGAAAATGATATCGTTTCATATTATAAAAATGTTGCCCCGCACTTGGATTACCATAATGTAGATAGTAATGAATCATATCGTAACACACATAGCCGAAAAGACCACCTGCTAGTATTACACGTGGTCGTGGTAACGTCACAGACAATATAGCATATATGCTAAAGGCTATTATTACACCAGGCACTGGGGGGAAGACTAAGCGTTTCTTATCGAATGGTACTTTGTGATGTAAGCCATGTATTACAAAGTGCAACGTACATAACCATGGTGGACTTGTTTCCTTAAGTGGCATATGAAAAATGTAACGATGTAATATGTACTCGAGAAATGTCCATAAGGTAATACCAGCCACAAAATAAATAACGTGTAAGAACAACAAATATTTATTACCAACGAGCACATATGGCGACACTTCATTGTACATTAGTCTTATAATTATTGGCAACCAAAGTATTGGTATCAACCACCAAAATGTTTTAGTGCACATTTCTAAGTACCAAGCATTGAATAGCTTCAACGGTCTATCCACCGGCTTATGCACCCAATCGTTATAGTGCTGACTGATTTTAGATATTTGTGGTAACATTGCTTGGGACCAATCAACCAAGTAACTAAGCAAATTTCCTTCGAAATTGATACATTCCAACTGCATAACTTGGAGAATACTTGGAGTACACAGTACAGGACCTTTGGGTATATATCTTGTTATTATTGTTAATTGTTGTAGTAAACTTTTTGGTAACCCCAAAGAGGCACGTGCCACAATAATGGAAAGTGAGCGAGATGGTAAAGTTATCAAAGGAAGATTTATTAATAATTATGGCAAAATGACCATAACGTTAAGGAAGCATGTCTGAGCCCTCCATAGAGGTCTTGTCTTTATAATTGTTGCAACTTAGTAGTACTGATCGATTCAGAATGTTTTTCTACATAAAATACTTAAGGCTTCTTGATCCATTGATCCATTGAAGTTAGCCTTATCTAGGATATATCTATTACGTAAACATAACAATCGATATGGACTTTTTTATAATTAGATACATTCTCACATTATTTAGTTATTGCTCAGTGCAAATTTATTAAAAGGAAAACAAGTTTGTGTAAAAGAACTTAAACAATAGCAATCGCGAATTACAGAGTCATATTCCCCATGACACAACTGATTAGAGGCATTTCGTGAATCACATTACGTTTTGGTTTAATATGACATTACGAAAAATATCGATAATATTAACGATAGTAAAACAGATCTAATCGGTAATCGTTTACGTGCCATTACGAAGTGTTAAATGTATTTTTTAAACAAACTTTTAAAAGAACTTTTTGATTTTTTTTTTTAATTGTTAATTGTTAATTGTAGAAGAAACAAAAATCATTCTATTTTGTAACCAGCATACATTAAAGCGTGTCTTAAATAGTAAAAATATATTATAAAATGGCCGCTAAAACAACAACGACCTGCACTTCATTGAAAACTTTAAATGGACTATTTGAGGTGTCTAGTAAGTATCAAAAGCATAAATGTATATATATATATATATGTACGCACATATTAATACCTCATTTGGTTGCCATAAGTAACCAACATTTAAATTGCATGGCTTAAGGGTAAAGTTGCACGTACAAATACTAATGATAATTTAATGTATTATAGAAATGAACCATCGTCGTGATTTTTTACGGGAAAATAAATTAAATCTGAAAGAATTGCAACGTTTTAACACGAATAAGTTGTTGCATGATAAAGAGGAGCAAGAGAAGCGGCAACAATTACAATTGCAGAATCATAAAAGGCAACGGGAGCAATATGTGGCGAAAAGATCGCTATCCCAGCAGAGAAGTAGAGCTCAAATGAATAAGGAAACTGATCCAAAGAAGCATTATTCTCAACTGCCATCGAAACGGTCGCTTAGCCAACAACGTGAAACTCAGAAACCAGGTAATACCGAAGAGTGCAATCACTGTTGTCATAATTGCAGTTGCCCTAATCCCCCGCAACAAGCCAGTGGAAAAAATGATATATTAGCAAGATGTGCTAGTGTTGCATCGGTAGCCTCTAAAACCGATTCCTGTGATAAAGAAATTCAAACTGAAGATATAAACGATGAAGAATTTTTATATGAAGCTTTAAAAAAGTACGTCCATCAAAATTGTATTTCTTTCTCCTATTAATATTATTCTCTTATTAATATTATTCATTTTATTACATTTTTTCCTAAATAGATGTAGTTCGACTGATTTAAAGCATAATGCTAGTAATGAGAAAAGATTTGGTGGCAATTATATGAGCCAGCAAGAGCAAGAATATAATGCTGATCAAATCTCTCAGTTAGATTATGCCAATTATGATCACAACATACACAAAACACAATATCAAGATCAAGAGGATATAAAATCACAAATGAGTTATGTGCCAGCAGAAGTAAAATCTCAACATAGTTTCATTAACGGTGATACAAAATCACATCAGAATTATCAAGCATTAAATACTCATAGATCACAACAGAGTTTTCAACAAGTGGATAAACAATTTTCACCTAAAATGAGGGCACATGACAGTATATCACAATGCAGTGCACAAACTAGACACTCTCAAATGCAACAGCATGATCCATTACATAAATCATCACATGTATGTTCCCACAAGCATGAACACGACCATCCCGATCAATTAGAACAAGGTATTCAAAATTTGAGTATTGATCAAAATGCGATCGTTGAACCTGAGGTGCATAATAGTGCCCGAAGTCATCAAACGAATATTTCACAAGCGAGCAAGCAAAAATCGGTTGGGAGTGTCCATAAAATTGGCAGTAAGTTTCGATTTACTTTATTTATTTTTTTTTATGCATTTGAAAATGTTTATGGTATTTTTGATGTTTGATGTGATGACAGGTCGTGATGACATCCGTTTGCCGCGTTATTTGGAAAGAGAGAAACGTGAAAAGGAATTGGAACGTCAAAAGGAATTATCACGCGATCCAAATTGTCCATATGGCTTTTATTTATTACCTGAAAATGAACGTGTTTGCGCATTAAATAAAGCACAAAAAAGTAATTTCATAGATTTGCTGTTGCCCTTTTAATTGTTATTTGAAGAGCATAACAAAATAATATCACTTGATTCTTCTCTTATCGTTTTTTCGTCTTTTTTTTTTTTTTTTTGGTTTTATTCTTTTAATTTTTCTGTTTGCTTTGTAGAAATGGCATCTCTTATACAAGAATTAAATCATATGCCTATGACCATGGAAACTTTACGATTACGTAAACGTAAAGTGGAAATTGAAAAAGAGCTGACACAAATCGAATCTGATATACGTGCATATTCAAAACCCAAGGTGTATTTACCATTACCACCTGGTCAATGTTAATTGGATTTTTCACATAATCTCGCGATATTATTGTGCCACACTGCAGCATCATTTATATGGCAGAAAAATGTAAATAATATTCATATGTACCTTCTCATTAGATATAATCGCTAAATAACTTTTCTTCTATTATTTCATTATTATCACAAATGTGTCGATATAAAATCAAATTGAATACAAAATATTACACAATTAATATTCATCAACGTAATATAGTAGTAATAATAAAAGAGAAACAACAACGTTGGACCACAATAATTAGTGAAGAAGTGAAATTGTTCATTTGTTTTCATTTTTTTATATACACTACTCAGAAATCAACATTTATTCTAATAAAAATCTTCATAACACTTAAAAATGAAACTTTAAATATTCTATAAAATGTATATAATCCTTGTTAATTAGAGTGAAATTCCATTGATAATACTCTTTGATAAAATGAGATGTTCATCGTGAAATTGATAGAAACATTAAAAGTTCTTGAAAGCAGCTTGAAATTGGAAATAAACTGAATCAGTGCATACAAATTTAATTGGTAATTCGTAATAATATTCACAAATGAATGTCTAATTGTTTTAGATAAGTTTTTGCAATTCAAATCAAATGCCAAGAATGATATGACTTTATTCAAATTAGTAAAAAGCCGATGTACCCTAAAATACTTGTAGTGTACGATACAATAACTTTATTTTGATATATATATATATATATATATTTATATAAATAGCTTCCAAAAAATGCTTGAAACAGTTTTATTTATGACAATGACGAATAATTGTAATCATAATTGTAATTGGTACCGCTAGGACATATCTCAAGATATGTCCGTTCGCGCAATCATCTTTAGTATATAACTATACTTTCGGGCAATGACGAAAATGATGAAAATTATACAAGAATTTTATTATCGTATTATCGGTCAAAGTGGGAGGCATGGCCGTATTTTGGCCCACAAAATTCATGTCCATTTTGTCGATTTTTGAACCGTATAAAGTCACAACATATTGGGTTCATGTAGAACTTAAAATAACTTGAGAGAAATGTACCTTTTCTAACATTAATTTTATATAACATTATTTTGTGACAAAACCTAAAATTCTCTATTGATGTCTCTATATCTTGTAAAATATATCTAAAATAGCAGATGAAAATTTTAGATATATTTTACGAGATACATCTTAATTTTTCTTTCACAAATTCGTCTAGAGTTTTAAGACTTTACTTTTCTTTTTCTTTTAGGTTTTATATTTTTTACTTTTTAGATGCTTAGAAGACTTGAAATTACATTTATGGGCGCTAAGGCTCCTACATATTTTACGTATATTCAATACTCACCTCTAAATTTTCATCGTTATAATTTTGATTGTCCTTATCACCATTATTATTCCATAATTTAGAATAATTTTTAACTATGTTTTCAGTACAAATATTGTTGGTGTTGTTATTGTAATCTTTAATTAAATATTCTCCCATTAGGTACATGGCAGCATCAGAATGTGGTGGCGCATTCATAAATTGTTTTGTTATATCGGATGTTTTTAAATATTTTAATGTATTTATACCGCCTGGATGTTTTCGTAAAAATTTTGTTATATTATAATAATTTTGATAATATTTCACAATAAATTTTCCATCAGATTCTTTCATCGTTTGTAAATAAGTCTCCTTTTTTTGTTCTGCCATAAGATCTTCGATATTTAAAGGCATTATTGTGGCCCATTAAATTGAATTGTAAAAAAATTTATTCATTTATTGTTCCTGTGGCTATTAGCATTATTATTATTATTTTTATTATTACTATTATTATGATTTTATTATTATTACTGTTATTATTATTATAATTAATATTATTGCCGTTATAATAAACTGATTATTTCAAATACTAAATTTTTAGTGCATAATAATAATTATAATTCTTTTTAAATGACAATACCTTTTAATGTGCCCCGTTACTTGCAATTTCCTATATATGACTTAATTATTAACAAAGTCATTTGTTATAGTTTAATGTTATTAGTAAAGTTCTTATAAGTTATGCAATGCTAGATCTATAGGTTATGTCTATTTGTGTTTTAAAGTTGTACATCTAAAAAAGCTTGTTATATCGACCTATTTAGAATGACTTTCTTAATCGACCTAATCATGTCTATCCGTCTGTCTATTATCAATGACCTATTTTGCAAAGGGTTTTTATCTGGAAAAACTTACAATTCCCGGTATTCCTTTATAAAAATTTACTATTAATTACTTGCACACTTTAGAATAAAGTGTACATAATATAGACATAGTAAGCGAAAATATTGGCATATTATTACTTGAAATAAATAGGCGGATCATTTAAATTTCATATATAAATTTTACAGCACATTATAAAAAAAAATCTGATATCTGATATTATGCCTTAAATTAGGCAAGATCAGAAAAATGTTAACAAAGTTTTGATATATAGACAATAATGATTAGATCAATGTAGAATTTGACGTTGATCAAAAATATATACACTTTACGAAATATTCTGATGATTTTTTGTGAAAATTAATGTTATTTTAAATAAGTTCATATAAAATATATATATTAAACATTTACATCATAAATTTTTACTGTTGTAAAAAATTATAAATTTCATCTTTCTTTTTTTTCTTTTATATTTTTTAATTTCTATTTTGTAACATCATTTCCATTTGAAAATTATCAATTTGGTTCCCTCCTTTTTTCACTCAAAATTTTTCAATATTTTCATAAAAAGTGTACATTAAACTTTAAACGTTTTTTACATTATTAGCCCAACTATTATAAAGTAAAATATAACAAATGATAATAATTCGATCTATATCAACGAAAACTTGCCCTTAAACTAATTTTATAAATTTATTTATTCATCTATTTATTTATCTAGTTTTTCTTTTCTTTTTTATTTAATGCCATATACAAATACCTGTAGATATAATTGTTGTATTGTTAGAGAGAGAGAAAGAGAGAGAGAGAGAGAGAGAGAGAAAAAGATAAGATAATAATTTATAATGAAGTGTATAATATGGAAATAATTAGTTTGGGCCATTTAGCGAACTGATAAAAAAAACAAGTAAGAAAATTGTATATGACTGGGGCAAAATCTTGAATACCCACCACCAATACATTGTGATATTACGATTCAGATCTGTAACTGTTTCAGTTTTACTTTGGTAGATAAAAAATGTAAACATGGAAAGGTAAAAATTTCGTATTGTATAATTTTGTGTAGGCATGGCCGATTTGCATTATTTTTGGACAGGTATTGTAAACCAATGATCTTACTATTTATAAAAAATTTAACTTTCATATCTTTTGTATTTCACAAATAATGAGTAAAAACCATCAAAATTTCTTTAAAAAACTTAGATGCTCTCACTTTACGTTGCGTTGCGAGCATATCCTTTGACTGATTTGGTCTAATATCAATTACAGCCCATATACATAAATTTCTAATGCTTTCACCAAATTTGAGCTCGATAGCTCCTTTTTTTGCCATCAGTAGAAAGTTTACTATACACAAATAAAAAGACAGACAGATCGATATATCTAAATTGATTTAGAATTTGATGCTGACCAAAAATATATATATTTCCTTTTGCGTGTTACATAGTGATAAAATAAATATACATTCAACTTCTGGGTGCTGAGTACAAAAAAAAAATTATGTTTATTTATACTAATTATCTCAAATATTGATATTAAAAAAAATAGAAGGTCTGAAAACCTTTACAAAATTGCGAAAATTCTTAATAAAAAAATATGACTGATTGCCTACAAATTTAGCAAATCAATTACAAGTTTATCTAAACAGATTTACACACTAGAGTGTACTGAATTTTTTTTAAAAACAGCAAATTTTAAATTTCTGCTTCTTTCACTCGAAAATTACAACAGATTGGGAAGGAACAATTTTGCAAATTTATTTTACATTCTACATGACAATGCAATACAAAATTAAACATGAAAAATAAAAAAGAAAAGTCAAAAAAATTCAAAAAAATTAAGAGAGAAAAATTTAAATTATAAAATATAATAAAATTATATTTTTTATATAAACTCATTTAAATATTATATGTAAATATGAACATACTGCTCTCTGAGGACTTAAGTACAATCTTTTTAGAGTTTATTTTGCTTTCTAATCGATGTAAAAATTTGACATCGAAACATTTATACGCATATATGCATATTCAAGGTGTATACCCCCGATCCATATAATTTTTTTACTTATTACTTATACTTCTAGATTGTTTACACAAAAATTTGTTAGCAATGAAAATAAAAGAAATAAAAATGCTAAATACACTTGAGTACACAGAAATGGACAAGGCCAGATATGGCTAAATTAATTTAGATCATATTGTAGATTAAGAATATATTTATTTAAAGGGACTGATGTCTTGACAAAATTTGTACACTTTCAACTTTCTTCTTAAATCATTAATAATATTGTAATATTGCTATAGAAAATCGTTTTAGACATTTGCAAATTAATCAAACAATTAATTAATAAATGTTCTTCGTATAGACTCAGCTGACTCAGAAAACAATTCTTTATTGTTCCTTCAAATTATCGATTGTTTTTATAGTACTTTCAATGTATTAACTTAAAAGTTAAGTGATCTGTGCCATCATAAATCATGTAATATTTTTAGATATTTTTAGATATTCTTTTTAGTATTTAACTAATAATTAATTATGTATTTATATATGCAGTTAAATAAATATATTGAAAATTAATTGACACTTGTGTTACTTTTGTTTATTTGTTTTCTTTTTCTTAGTGTTTTCCTTTTAAATATTGATAAATAACACAAAAGAAAATTTAGTAAAATTTAAAAGGTTGATAATTAACGTACACGACAATAATATTAAATAAAAGTGATTTTGTAATTATTAGTGTACTGCTAAAATCATATATTAACGGGAATTTCTATTAGAAATAGGAAAAATCTTTATTCATTATTTCAATACAATTTGATGCACTTTCAATCTCAAAATTAAACATCAAATATAACTACAAAAAAATAAAACGCAAAAATGGCACAAGTGCTGCTCAAAAGCCAAGGAAAGAATAGAGTAGAATTGAATTTGGATGCCAAACAAAAATTGCATCATACTGGCAATAAATCAATTTGATTTTTATGTCTTTCACAGATCGTTTTCCCGATTCCTGATTATATATGATCAGCATAATGCTGTTTATAATTCATATCGTATTTATATCTATACTGCAGACAATTTAATAATTCATTTTTGATTTTAACATTTATGGAATGTTACTGATAAAATGCGTAAGTACTTCCATTTAGATAAATATAAATCAATTAAATTGTAATTTTTTGTTGGTAGAATGAAAAATTTCGTCTGCTTGGATACATAAATGTATATGTTTGAAATGAAATTGGAAATTTGACCATTTTAAATAAATGAAATCGATAGAGAGATGTAAGCATCAATGGAAAAGTATATTATTCACAATATTTATTCAAAATTGTATAATTTTATGTATGAACTCATAAACTGCTAAAGATAAATAGATCAAACAGGCGCAATCCTTGCGAATTATGTATCATTGTAGCATCAGTTTGTTAACCATTTAATATTTTCATTAGACACATTATTATGGCAGATGCAAATAATTCTAATTTATATATTTTTCATCGATATTGCACGTTAGTTGGAAATTTTACTTTTCGTAAATTTTAGTAATTACAACGTAAAATAATATACTGCATTTAAAAATATTCCAAAAGTGTTTATAGATTAAAATGATCACTTTAATTTAATTAGTTGGCTTTGTTTTCACATTTTCTATTTTTAATTTGACATTATCACAATAAGGACATTTTTATTAATTATTTATAATTTGTTATTAAGCAAAATGAAAAAAATTTTTATATTAAATATACGTTTTAATTCATATGTCTTCGATTGATATTTGAAATAATTTCAAATATTATTTTGTACAATTTTATTGCAAGAATGTTTATATATATATTTCTATATATGTATATATAATTCATGCACTACATGTTGCCTTGATAAGTTGCATTGATATGGCTTCATTATGAAATGATAAATAATCTGAAAGTTGAAGATCAATCAATCAACTCTCCCGCCACATAATAATTATCTGAGAGTATAAACTAGCATATCCATTTACAATGCTACAAATATTGTCATTGTTATTTATTTCCTTTATTCAATTCAATATAAAGATAGAATATCCATACTGAAAGTTGAAAATATAATCAAATTAATGAAGATTCACTTCAAACAAATTCTTTACATATAAGAACATAAATTGCAACTTCTTCATCTAATAACTCTCACATATTTTCAAAATGATTTTGGGCGTTATTAGAAAAGGGACTAGCCTGAGTATTATTACATTCGAATAATTTACTTAAAGAGTTGCATATAATAATGATTATAAATATGCCTCTTCTTTTTGGGAGATCTATGTTATGCTGGTACAAAAGATGATGCCGATGTTGTAACACCTTTTTCTTTTCATTTATTGTACAATATATTTTAAAAGTATGTATATAATATGAAAGATTATGTAGTTCCATTTATTACCATAACTTGAATACAATCAAATTTGAAGAACCAAAAAGCTAATGTATGTTAATTAATTTTTGAATCCGCATCTTTTTAAACACATTTTAAATATATAAATGAAAACTTACTTTATATTAGAAAAAAACGTTTCATAAAAGATTTCTTTGACGTTCACAAAACATTTCTCGTTTTATGCTTTTAAAAAATAAACACCAAAACAAATAATCTTCGTACAAATAAAAATCAAATTTAACGCAAACCTATTTTTTTATATTATAATTATTAATCCAATAGAATATCTACTAATCCAAATAGTATGCAATAACTTTATTCAACTTTTGAATTAGAAAAGTTTTTGATTAACGTGAACTACGATATAAATGTAAATTCATTTTTGTTTCCATTAAAATTTGCTGTTTCATGTTAAAAGTTGAACAATTTTTCATAAAATTTTATTCAAAAACTGTATTAAAATTACACGTATATAAACATTTTATATATATACTTATAATACGTAAATGCATTACAATCAATAAAATGACATGAATAAGAAAATCCTTTGATAAATCCTTTGATATTGTAGCAAATTGCTTACACGAAACAAAATATTGGCTTATGCTATTTATATTTTAGAATAATTTGCTTACTACAACAGTTCCATATCTAGATTAGTGGATTATATATGGTGTTAAGTCCAACTTAACATATCGTTAGATTTATAGCGACTTCCGTTTTTATTATTTATGCTTTTTACCAATCAGAAGTATAATTCAATTACATTCTTGTGATTGGTCAGTCGATCATAAATTTTAATGGGCATTTTTGCATAATTGCATTTTTCTTTTGTAAAAAGTGCATTATGTGAAAGTGTAAGCAATTTTTATTTTTTATCATTAAGCTAAGTCATCATTTTTGCATAATTTCTTGTTAAGAATTTTAGTATATAAAAACGTTGATTTTGAATTAATAAAGCCAGACAAAAAGAAAAACACAAGGAAGCAAGATCACACCTTTGAATCATTATACATAGTGTCACTGAGGTTACAAGTGCCAGGGTGACAATTAGTAAAAATACAAATCCTCTACAGTTTGCTCTGGTTTATGTGCCAGAACAACTAACTACACTGAGGATCAAACATTGGTGACCCCGACGTGATCTGAACACGCATCCTTCTGATATCTGCAAATATCCTGAATTAACAATGGCAAGCTTGGATGAATTGGTAGGGCAGTACGATGAAGGCTCCACCGTGCTGCAAAGGGCTATCATAAACTACAAAAAAACTCCAAGGGATCGGAAATCCGTTGAGTACCTTCATAAAAGGTACAGTGAGCTGGAGGAGCTTTGGTTAAATTTGGAGAAACTCCATGCCAGCATTACACAGCACCCAGACGCAACTGACGCACATCCGTTTTTCGCGAAAAATGTCCACGGCCTCATCAAGGAAAGAATGGCTGAGGCAACTGAGGACATCAAGAAGACGTTACAATCACATGCCAAGACAACAGCCCCAACTGGCACAAGCGCCTTATTACGTAAGCAACAGCAACTAATCCAGCTGGTCAAGGGCATGCTCACTAAATTACGTGAAGATAATATTGAACACACGCCCCAATATTATGCCATGAAAGCCAAATCAATTGGCGCACAATGGAACATTGTTCAAGGATTGCATCAGCAATTAGTGCAATCTGCAAGTGACCTCTACTCCACTGAATACAATGTGGAACAATACATGGAGGAAGAAGGTGAGGTGATGGAGCAGTTGGTTGTGCTCGAAGAGAAGGCAGCACAAACGCCATCACAAACATCATCATCAAGACAACCACTCAGTTTGCCTAACATCAGTTTGCCCACGTTTGACGGCAATTATTCAAAGTGGAGATCCTTCCGCGATCTATTCACGCAAATCATACACAAACGGCCGTTGTCGGCCGTGGAAAAACTCTGGCATCTCAAGGCGAGCCTCACTGGTGAAGCAGAAAGGCTCATTCGTCATTTGCCCACAACTGATGACAGCTACTCATCAGCATGGGAAATGCTTCATAATCGGTACGACAACCAACGGCTGCTTGTAGGAGCAACAATTGAGAAACTTATTGCCCAGCCAAAAACAACAGCGGAGGTTGCATCAGTACAAGCATTAAAGGCACTACATGATACCACAAAAGAATCATTACTGGCATTAGGAGCCATGGGGATCGACACACGGTCATGGGATCCTATCTTAATGCACATATTACTGAAAAAGGTTGATAAGGCAACTCTTATACTGTTTGAACAAGCTCAGTCGGATTCACGTGAGATCCCGACCATAAGTAGCTTCCTAAAGTTTCTAGAGTCACGATTTCAGTCTCTAGAAGCAGCAAACCACAAGAACGCAACATCGAACAAAACCGTGGCTTCCGCTGTGGTAAAAGGTACAAAGAAGGATGAATGCTTAGCTGGGGACAAGGCAACACATGCGTTGTACAATTGTCCAACATTTCTGAATTGGTCAATGGATAGGCGACAACAATTCGTTAAAAAACACAGCCTTTGTTTCAACTGCCTTAAAGGTGGACATACACGAGTACAATGCAATGCAGGTAAATGCAGAAAATGTGGGCGTAACCATCACACGCTACTACATAATGAACACCACACAAGTACAGACGCGGCCAAAGCCGCTAACCAACAACCAAGGCATTCAGAAGGCAGATGGCCAATTCCAACAACAGTAAGCTCCACATCGGCTGAAATAACAAGGGCACCCACTGCCTTGACGGCAACAAACGACCGCAACCGATACGTCTTGATAAGCACAGCAATGGTTGCTGTAAAGGCAGCAAACGGCCAATTGATCAACTGTCGTGCCATTTTAGATTCCGGTTCGCAAATAAGTGTGGTTACAACAAGGTTGGTACAACGTTTAAAATTATCATGCCAACCAACGTCAATGGAAATAGAAGGAATAGGCAAGGGCAAAAGATCCACGCATCTTCGAATCAACCTTGAATTGTTCTCCAAAAACAGTAATTATAGCACCAGACTGGAGGCATGTGTGCTGCCGAGTATTGTCTCACAGCAACCATCAACAAAAATCAACACAACAGGATGGGGAATACCGAGCACAATAATGCTGGCAGATCCCTCTTTTCAACAACCCGGTCACATAGACGTGCTGCTGGGAGCTGAATTCTTCCATGAAGTATTACAACCAGGGCACATTACTCTACAAAAGGGACTCCCAACCTTACAAAACACAGTGTTCGGTTGGGTTGTTTCTGGGCCCATCACAAACCTCAACTTACATCAAGCAGCCTGTGGCATCTTCACAGAAACCGAACGGTGCCTAGAGAAAAGGATTGAGCAGTTCTGGAATATCGAAGAAATCGAATCAGATGAAAGGCAACAATCCGCTGCTGAAAAACAGTGTGAAGCACACTACAGTCTACACACTACAAGAGATCAAACAGGTCGCTTTATTGTACGCCTTCCATTCACAGATGACCAAGCGGTGTTAGGTGAGTCGAAGGTCATTGCAACAAATCGGTTTTACGCCTTGGAGAGACATCTAAATAAGGACAAGCAGCTAAAGTCACAGTACATCCAGTTCATGGATGAATATGAAAGGTTAGGGCATATGAAACAGGTGAATCCAGATGCCATACCATCGCTATGTTATTTCATTCCCCACCATTGCATTCAAAGGCCAGAAAGCACCACCACAAAATTGCGAGTTGTGTTTGATGCATCAGCAAAAACGTCTTCTGGAATTTCTCTGAATAACATTTTACATAATGGACCGGTTGTACAAAGCGAATTGTTTGCCATCTTATTGCGGTTTCGAATACCTCGTTTTGTGTTCACGGCTGACATTGAGAAAATGTACCGGCAAGTCTGGGTTCACCCCGAAGATCGAAAATTCCAGCTCATTGTTTGGAGAAGAGACGCGGCTGAAGACATAAAATACTATGAGCTCAATACTGTAACGTACGGGACACGATGTGCACCGTATTTAGCCACGAAAAGCCTACAGCAGTTGGGACAGCAGCTTACTCAAAAATATCCATTAGGTGCCGTAGCATTACTTAATGATTTTTATGTTGATGACTGCTTGTCTGGGTCTGACAGCTTAACGTCGGCTTTAGAGACGCAAAATCAAATTACCAAGATTTTAAAAGAGGGTGGTTTTAACTTACGTAAATGGTGCGCCAATTACCCTAGCCTATTACAATCCGTGCCAACTGCAGATCAGGAAGTCAACTTAGATTTCGAGAACGATGATGTCAACACTATTAAAACACTTGGATTAGCATGGATGCCAAAGGCAGATGCACTGTGTGTAAAGGCAAGGTTCAGAGGGACGACAAAGGTAACAAAGAGAACCATAATTTCCGATGTATCACGCATCTTTGACCCATTAGGACTCTTAGCACCAATAGTGGTTACAGCCAAAATCATCATTCAACGTACGTGGCAGTTAAAACTAGACTGGGATGACGAGGTACCAGAGGAATTATCTCAAACATGGTCCACATTCTACAAGCAGCTTAAGGCACTAGGTAATAAATCCATACCCAGGCAGGTATTTGGAGATGGCCTAAAGAGCACCGTTCAGCTTCATACATTTGTTGATGCCTCCGAAAAGGCCTATGGCGCAGCGGTCTACATAAGGTCAAGAACCACTGAAAATACAATCATTGTACGTCTTCTTTGTGCAAAATCACGGGTTGCCCCTCTCAAAACACAAACCATTCCTCAACTAGAGTTATGTGCAGCACTTCTAGGGGCTCAACTCACGGCTAAGGTAAAAACTGAATTAAATCTGGTGGACGCTCCCACATATCTGTGGTCAGATTCTCAAGTCGTCTTAGCATGGGTGAACTCTATGTCAGGAGCTTTTCATACCTTTGTAGCTAATAGAGTTGCCAAGATCCAGAACCTATCGGATCCAAGGGACTGGCTCCACGTACAGTCAAAGGACAATCCAGCGGACCTGCTGTCTAGGGGTTCGCTCCCACGCGACTTCCTAAAGAACCAAGTGTGGTTTTATGGTCCCATGTTTCTTTACCAAGCAAGCAGTCTATGGCCAAAACAACAATTCAACATGCATCAAGACGATAGCACTTTAGAAAGGAAACAAATCGTAGCAGCCCAGGTCATTCGAACATTAGAACCTGCTGACGACTTGGTTTACAGAATCAATCACAAGAATTCGTTTAGATTCTTACAAAATGTGATGGCATACGTGTTGCGATTTTGTCAAAAATCAAAGAAGCACGCAAGCAATCAAGGGCCTAATCTCACACCTCAAGAACTGCACAAATCATTAACCGCGATCATGAAGGCAATGCAACAGACTAAATTTAAAGCAGAGATAAAGGCACTCACTAAGCAGGAAAGAGTCAGTAAATCAAGCTCTTTAAGCAGCCTCGATCCATTTTTAGACGAACATGGTCAAATACGAGTCGGTGGTCGGTTAGAATCAGCTGCAATATCATACAGTGCTAAACACCCTGTCATTCTACCCTATAATGACCCATTAACAAAATTACTTCTGCAACAAATTCATCAAGACCACATGCATTGTGGCCCGCAAACACTACTTGCACATGCCCGTCAACGTTTTTGGCCGATAAAGGGAAAAACCATGGCCAGGTCTGTCGTGCAACAATGTGTACGGTGCACCCGAGCAAAACCGAAAATGTTTGAACAAATAATGGGAGGCCTGCCAAGGGACAGGGTTCAACCGGCAAGACCATTCATCAATTCTGGAGTAGACTTTTGTGGACCATTCTGGATACACTACAAAATAAGAGGAAAGGCACCTAGAAAGGCTTACGTGGCAATCTTCTGTTGCTTCGCAACAAAGGCAGTACACCTGGAAGTCGTCAGCGATTTAACCACTGACGCATTCATTGGATGTTTGAAGCGCTTCATTAGCAGACGTGGTCAATGCTTAAATCTGTATTGCGACAACGCAACAAATTTTGTAGGAGCAAAAAATCAACTGAGTCCATTACATCAAGTCATGTACTCCGAGAATGCTGAAAACATCATAAAAAGGGTATGCAATTATAAGGGCATACATTTCCAGTTTATCCCGCCCAGGGCACCTCATTTTGGCGGATTATGGGAGGCGGCAGTAAAATCAGCAAAGCACCTCTTCGTAAGAGAAGTAGGCAACGCCTCCTTAACGTACGAAGAATTGGAAACCATTATGGTGGAAATAGAAGCCATATTAAATTCCAGACCGTTAACACCGTTATCAGCAGACCCGAGAGATCTCGCCTATCTCACCCCAGGTCACTTTCTGATAGGTGAACCATTAACTGCTCTGGTAGAACCAAGGGCTGTGCCAGCAAAGGCAACGCTGTTGCAACGATGGAAGCTAGTGTCACACCTGAAAAATGAATTTTGGAAGCGCTGGTCACACGAATACCTGAACGAACTGCGATTTAAAAACAAATGGAAGGAGGCGTCAAAAAATGTCGAACCAGGTATGATGGTCATCATAAAGGAAGACAACGTCCCCCCTTTGCAATGGCCAATTGGAAGAATTGTAGCAACGAGTCCAGGTCCTGACAACAACGTTCGAGTGGTAGATGTAAAGACTTCCAGCGGAGTTTGCAGGCGACCAATACATCAATTGGCACCATTGCCAATAGCACCGACAGAAACAACTACACCAGCACTGTAGAATTCGAAGGGCTAATGAACCCAGCGAAGACGGAACGACCCAAAGAATCAACTCATCAAGAATACAAGCCATCATTAGATAATGTGACGACCCTCCAAGAAGCTTTAAAGACTCAAATGATGGCCCAACTCAGGGAGAACTATGAGGGACGCCACTACCACGCAATCTCCCTGGGATACACTGCCCTCGTCTTGGCGCTAGCGGCTCCGATCGTATATATCATATATAAGTGGTGGTACAAAAGGACCCGAGACGTCACCCAACAACCTAATACGCTGGCTGCTAACGCTTCCGCTTTCCAACGAACAAGCTCAGCGCCAGAACTTATATTGACCTTTGGTCAAGGTGGGGGAGAATGTTAAGTCCAACTTAACATATCGTTAGATTTATAGCGACTTCCGTTTTTATTATTTATGCTTTTTACCAATCAGAAGTATAATTCAATTACATTCTTGTGATTGGTCAGTCGATCATAAATTTTAATGGGCATTTTTGCATAATTGCATTTTTCTTTTGTAAAAAGTGCATTATGTGAAAGTGTAAGCAATTTTTATTTTTTATCATTAAGCTAAGTCATCATTTTTGCATAATTTCTTGTTAAGAATTTTAGTATATAAAAACGTTGATTTTGAATTAATAAAGCCAGACAAAAAGAAAAACACAAGGAAGCAAGATCACACCTTTGAATCATTATACATAGTGTCACTGTGGTTACAAGTGCCAGGGTGACAATTAGTAAAAATACAAATCCTCTACAGTTTGCTCTGGTTTATGTGCCAGAACAACTAACTACACTGAGGATCAAACATATGGAAAAGATTCATATGTAAATCTATGGGTGGTAAATTGTGGATAATGAACACTATTTAATTTACTTTTTTAATGTAAAAAATATCTTTTAATGCGGAAAAATCTCTTCATGTCATTAATATTTTTGCCTTTATTAATAGTATTAGATGGTGCCAGCTCGCATTGGTGGAATTTTTCATTGCCAATGAGCCCATTTCATGTAGAGAAAATTTAATAAAACTTCCTCTCCTTGCTCGGCCCAATAGATGTATGGAATATTTTATACATATATATATAAATATGGTTATGGCAAAAGGTGCGATATAGAAATTCTATTATTTATTGTATGTACATGCATTTTGTATAAATGTTACACTTGAGAAATTATGTTGTATTGAACACAATATATGAAATAGATATAAAAAAACTGAAAATTTTCCAAAATTTTAACGATAAGTGACGTGCTTTGAATGAATGCAAGTATTTATTGATATGAGATCATCAATATTAACACGTTTCATTCATAATAAATCAGTATTCAAGCATATTTTCAACAATGCTTCATCAAATTATTATTCAATTACTTTTGATAAATCCTGGTGGTACATAATAAAAATTCTTCTTTTTTCATTTATACATGTTGTACTTTTGATAACATTATGCTCATATTCCCTTTGGAGTAATACTTGAATTCAATGTATATTTAATTTTTTTTTTTTGTTTTTTACAAAAATCGATATAAGCTATTTAATACCTGACCTGGATTCAAAGTGTGTAAAAGAAATGTTTATTTTTCTTTTCTTTTTTGTTGGGTTTTCCTTTACTTTTGAATGTCATTCATCAGGAAAATTCAATGAGTTTGATTAGAATCGTTATTTTTAATATGGCCATTGGTAAAACATGCCTCTTTACTTGAAGATTTCACTTGGTCGCCAGCATTTTTACTTACTTTGGTAATATAATCGGGAATTATTTTAGAAAAGTCAAACTGGAAATAAAATAGAGACAAAATTAAGTATGTTTAACTTAATTTTGGTGAAATTGAGAAGGTGTACAGAATTTTCCGAATATATTAGCATACCCTTTGCTCCAAAGCTAAATGTGAAATAGGTGGTAAACCTATGCAAGCACGTAACATATTTTCAATTGCTGCCCTTTGACGAAATAGTGAATTAACAATTTGAGATCCGCGCGGTACCAATGGGGCTTTACACATATAACTCAGTACTGATAATACTGGTTGAAAAGATATCCAATTGTTGTATTGATTATTAATAGTTCCATTACGTTTTATCTTAATTCGTGAGCACAGTTCACCTAAAATGGCCAAATCCAATATTAGGGGTGCTGCTAGCAAAGAATCTTCACAAGTATTATGTATAACCAAAGTATTATGACCGCCCATCATAATCTCTGAGGTATATTCATCCATGGCACGCTTACTATCACCAACATATGGTACATATTTAATAACAACAACATGATCCGGATGCTCTTTGGGTTTATATAAAATTTTATTCGATTCCACCATATCATCTACAACATTGCTTTTGGAAATCTCTTTGGAACGAAATTGTTGAGGAGCTGAAAGATTTTTACCATCGTTATTACCCAAGTGATTATAGCTAACAATAGATACGGGTTTAATGCCGGCACTCACAAGAAAGTCCACCAATACAGATTTTAGTTTTGTTTGGCCAGACTTAAAGTCATCACCAGCTATAAAAACATTCTTATGTTCAGCGTATTCAATAAGACCAGGTACAAAAGTGTTTTGCGGTGAGCCATTAATATAAGTGCAGCCTTCATCAATGCTAGCCAGAGCGAAAATAGTCGATGGTGAAAGCTCTGCTTCATTATTTTTCAAACTGTTTAATAGTTCCTTCATCGTATTGTTTAAGCCAGATTTTACTTCACAAAATCTTTCAGTATTTGCCGTCCATAGTACCATTACCTTATCCAATTGATGCTTTTCCTTAAACTCTTTTATATCAGAGCGTATCTGATCGTATTGCTGCTGTTTACTGCCCATAATTAAATTATTAGCTCTTTCCGATTGATTTTCTGCT
Source organism: Melophagus ovinus (assembly GCA_023089585.1). NCBI lineage: Eukaryota > Metazoa > Arthropoda > Insecta > Diptera > Hippoboscidae > Melophagus > Melophagus ovinus. Next base: position 4,190,725 of record JAKKIB010000176.1, on the reverse strand, counting down.
ATAAAATCTGGATCATATATAGATGGTCGCGGTTTCATGACCGCTAATTGATCGTATAATTGGTCTTGTAGCTCAATATCTAATACTTGAGCTCTACGCATAGCATCGCCAATATTCATTGAACTTATATCCCAACCATCTATAATAATATCATCTGGGTCAACCATTGGTACCAAACTTTTCATTGGTACAAAAAAGTCTTTGCCATGTTCATCTGGGCCCAATAGAACGGTAGATGCTTGAGTTATTGAACCAAACCAATTAGCTTTTTGAATGCCATTACGTTTACGCCATTGCAATTGACGGCGATTTGCTTCAATAGCAGCCGTCAAAGTTGAACCATTATTGCCACCCCAACCTACCAACATTAGGCCTAATTTTGGGACTCGCCGATCGGTACTTATTTTCAAACTTATACATTCTGGATATACCTTAATTTTTCCATTATCCGTTTGGTTAACGTGAGACATCCAATAATCATAATCAGTTTCAATACAATTTTCAGTAATAGAAACTTTGGGTGATATAACTTCTAAGTTGTCAATTGATATTTCCCGCATTTTCTAACATTAATATATATATATATATATTTTTAAGAAGAAGAAGATAAGCAAAACATCAACAAACGAGACAAAACAAAATAGAACAAAATCAATATTATTAATCTATTTCACTTGAAATTTTTTTCAATTATTTTTGTTTAGATTGCTTTTGTTTAATTTTTTTGTTTGTGTATGTAACAGACTTCATACGCGCTTTAAAACGAAAATCAAAAAAAAAGAGTAACACAAGTACAAATAAAAAAACCAAAACAAAAAACCAAAACGAAGAAGGAAAACTTTTTCGTAAAGATTTATATAAAAAATTTCATCACTATCACAACTGTTTCTTTTTGTTTTTGCCATAAAAGCATATTTATTGAAAAATGATATTTCTTTTTTATATTTTTGTTTTTTGCCTTTTCATTTTTTCCATCATTTATTTACTTTTTATTTTTCATATTCCGATTAGTATTTTTATTAATAATTGTGAAATATCTCCCTTTCTCTTTCACTTTCTCTATACCTCACTCACTCTCACTCTCTCTTTCTTTCTCTTTCTCTTTCACTGTGCGTATGTATGTCTTTCTCTTTGTATAAATAAACGAATCAATCAATCATTCACATAATCACTCAATCTAATTAATTAAGTAATTTGTGAATATGATTTAAATGATAATTATAAAGTATGATAAAATAATTTGTCGCGTTTAAGTTAATGTGTGAGGAAGAAAAGCACTTTTCAACTAATGAAACGTTTAAACGATTTACACCACTATTTATTCTTATAAGTCGTGAAATAGATATAGTAAGAATAACAATAATAATAACAATACCAATAATAATAGCTATAGCAATAATTATAATAATAATAATAATAATAGCAATAACAGAAAATTTACGTTTGAAGAACGTGAATATATATAAATACGTAAATTTATGTGTTGTCTGTATATAAGTTCTCCTTAATTTCGTCTTTAACGATTTGTGGTTGCTACAAAACGACATCTATATAGAATATTCTGCATTTTCCGTTGGATTATATAATACATTATGTTTAGATAATAATAACGGTACATAATACTAATAACAATAAGATGTAAATAAAATGTCACAATTCGAAACAAAATTGTTACGGTGAATCATTAACTTTGGATTTCTTTATGTAAATCATCGAAATGCCGAAATTTCTTTTTCAATTTTTTTTTGAATTTGTTTCTAATTTCAATTTATTAAGCTCATAAAAATTGAAAATTTCGCTAAAGTTTTAAAATTCTTACTTCATTTCATATATTAATAAACAATTTTGTGGGTGTGTCATTTACAATAGATCGTTTCAGTTTTATACCCTATATCACATTTGGATATTATAAATTTGTAACAGTCAAACGAGCTTGAAGTAGAGTAACAATATTTTTTATATCGTTCGTTTTAGAATGACTCTTTGAATTGATTTAAACTTGTCTGTCCGTTTGTATTTAAATTAGAGATAAATTTAATATATTGTAGTGTTTTTGCCTTAAAGACGAACTCTTTTGAAATTGGTTAGGTTTGGGAAATGACTTAGTAAAAATGCATAATATGCATTTTAATCTAAAATGTTGCATATTTTAGAACCTCTTTCATGCAGTGACCTTTTTTTAAATTATTCAAAAAGTATAACTTTTTTTATTGTACCCTTTTAACTTGTTATTAAACGTAGCAATGTGGGGTACTTAGAAGCCGTCTCCAACCAAAGGCTTTTTTATTCTTTAACGTATCCTTTAACGGGCATCGCAATATGATTTGTGATTGACTTAATTTAAACCATTTTAATTATTATTATTTCATTGAAAATCTAACATAACAGCATAATTTTTGACTGTCATTATGAATAGAAAAATACTTTATAACAAATATTTTCTATATGTCCATGTATATATATTCATAATATATATATATATATATATATATATATATATATATTTATAAACGTTCATTGTCTTTTTATTATTTTTTTTTTTTGTTTAACAATTTTATGCATGTGAATGCGTAGTTTCTAGAACAATTCTTATTAGTTTTGCAAATACTCGCAAAATAGCTCAAGAGAATTTGGTTTAATGATGATGGAAAGAGCGGAATGAATGGAAAGAGATTGCAAAAGATTATGGAAGAAAGAAAAAAAATGTGTGCGTAGTGGTATAAATGTAAAAATGTAAGTTTTTACATTTATAAGGTTTTTAAATTTCATAGTTTCTTGCATAGAAAATATGAACACCTTTATTTGGATTTACATGTAAAACGCCTGAGAATGAAAAGTTCTGTTAATTGTTGACTTTTACTTCTCTTAAAAGTTTCTTAATTTTTTTTTATTATGTTAAACATTTTGTAAAACGATGTAATCTGTTGTGTTTCACTTTTCCAATGCAGAAATTTATAAGTAAACTTATTTAAAATTATAAAGCTCTTATTTTGAAAATTATATCACTTTCATTGCAATATTTTATGTAGTATGCAGAAAAAAAAATTTTAAAAAAAACCGTTATACGAGAAGTAATTGTACAAATTGTACCATCCTGGACATTTTCAATAGAGTCTTTCAGTCTTTCATACTCAAAGATATTGGGCTATATCAAATTTCATGATAACAACTTTAATAATGCGATTTGTATTTTAATAAAGAATTTACATGGTTTAATAACAGATTTTCATAGACGGCTGAACAGATTTTAAACAATTCAAAAAATGTTTCTAATTAATTTGATGTAATAAATTCACCAAACGATTCGATTCAAATCCTTCTAACAAGTATATGCACAAGTTTATAATATCCTGGCGCTACAAGGTATGTCTGGTATAAAATATAGAACACAACAATTTTAATTTTTCGAAATATTTCCCCAAAGTCTGTATTGCAAACGAGAAAAATATTAGGCCAGGCTTGAGTCAATTTAAACATATAGTATAATTTTATTTATAATACGCACTATTCAGAGGTTGAGAGTACACTCACTTTGTCGTTAAGTTTATAACTATTGATCAGCATTAAACTGTGAAACGATTTAGACTGACATTACAACATTACAATTTCACTTGCGTTTGTTCGCATTTCATTTAAACTTACTCATTCGAACTTCAATTCTACACTTTTGCTTACAACTTGAAAACTGATTTTTATTTTACAATGATACTCGACATTATACGATTACAAATTATCAGCTTGTCTTATAAATTACCAAGTTTGTGTTAGGGCTTCGGTGAAAACGTATACAAAATTTGGTCGCAATCAAACTTAATCTTCGTGTCTGTTGTGTATATTATTTTCGCTATATCAGCATGGCTAATATGATCGTTTTCATAAGCAAACAAGTAAGTAAATTATGTTTGATTGCGACCAAATCTTGGATATCCATCGCCGATGCATTGTTTGATTTTTTACGGTACAAATAGTTATATAATTTTAGATCGTACAATTTCTATCTGTATCATTTTTCAAGTTGAACATAGGAACAAAAAATTATAAATTTTTGCTTAGGTGGCACTGTGGGCGCATCCATTGACCAACTTAACCTATTTTCAATGCCAACCAGTGAACATGAACTTCCAATGTTTCTATCATATTTGAAGTTAATATTTATGTTTTTGCTATCAGAAGAATGTTTACTACATACGTTCATATGGACGGACAAATATGTTTAAATCGACTGCGAATTTTATGCTAATTAAAAATATGCGTACTTCCTTCCAAGCGTTACAAACACAATGATAAAATGAGTATACCACCAATCTCTAGATATTTCGTACATAAAATAATAATAATAATACAAATAAACATATAAATGGAATTTAAGTACATAAAAAGTGCTTAACAGACAAGAAAAACAGTTGCTTATATTACATTTTTAACAAAAATTTCCGCTGGTCTAATTTATTATTATCACATACGCGATCTGTTATATTGAAAAAAGATTTCAAAATGTTTTCATTACATTGTACCTTAAATAAATTCTTTCGAAAAGGTGGAACTAAAACGAACAAATCGTTCTACTCCGTTTTCTATACAATTACAAATTACATTTCACAATTAAGCCATCCGCATATTTTTCAAAAGATCGATTACACAAAAATCACCAATAACAACTTGTGACATCGTTGAGACGTTGAAGCTGCCAAAATTGACAGTCTTCACGTCAATTAAGAAATTTTACAAAATTTTTTCGTAAAAGTTTTTATATGGGAAATGGTCATAAAAATGCGTCAATCTGGACTAAATTGGATACATATATTTTTTATGCTAAAAAAACAATTTACGTTATTACGCCTATTTACGTTAAAGTATAATTAAAATTGTATTTCTTTTCCTTGTAACGATTTTTTTTTAAGGAAGGCATTATATGAGGAGTGGTCAAAATAATGATTCGATTTTCATTATTTTCTATAGGATTCGCCTGGGAGCCAAAAAGCATCCATGTACCAAAGCATCCATTTACCAAAATATCTCAAAAATTGCCATCTGTAGCTTTATAACAAATTGCATGGACGGACAGACAGGCTTAAATCGAAGCTGTAAGTAATTCAAAATTGATTGATATAATAAAAAAATGAGTTTATTTTATGCCCTTTTGGATGTTACAAACATCTGCATAAACTAATAATACCTTGTATTACAAGTGGTGTAGGGTATAATTATTACAGTAAGCCAACATGAAATATCTCCGTAATTTGAAATATTCGATTTGCTCTCAACTATTCGTCTTTCTTTTTAGTACAAACAAATTAAAATGCAAAATATTTAGACGATGCACTTTCTTGTTTTGCTTTTTGTATTTTCGGTTTCAAAATTTCCAGAATAATATTATGCGATAATATTGTTTATTTATGAAATGTGAAATGTTTATTTGAGAATAATTTCCATAACATAAATAATTCCCACAGTGATGATGTAATTTAAGTCACATTTTCGTTTATTCTTGAAATTTTATAATTACAAATTTTGCGCAAAAAAAGTTTTTCATCTTTTCTTATATCAAATTAATATAAAAACGTATAAAGGCTGAATAAATATAATATTAATTAAAATAGTATTAACATTCGTATCAAATGGGGAAAGCGTTATGCAATTGGAAACATATTTTTTTTAATTTTAAATTATTTTCCGTATTGTTGTTGTTGTTATTATTATTATTATTATTATTATTATTATTATTTTTCTTCTTCTTTCTTTAATTCAAGAAAACAAAAATATTGTATCGCGTCTAGATTTTTGGAAATTTTTAACACCGACACCAAAAATTAAATAAAATTATTTCTTGCTTATTTTTATTCAATTTGTAGAAAGAATTATCTCAAAAAATATCTACCTTTAATATGGAATAATTTCAGTATAGTAAACTTAGTACCAATATCTATTTATATGATATAAAAAAATTTCAGTTTACTTAAACTAATTAATCACACTTTTGTCATCTATTATTGAAATATCACTCGCTTATTCATTTCTGATGATTCACGCAAGCAACACAATCGATTCATTATGATTTTATCAAATATAGACGAATAAAACTGACTTATTGGGTAGATAATTTGTAATAAGTTCTTCTAAACTTGAGCAAAAGTGATTTATCGCATTTTGCATAAAATCGAATAAAGCAAGCACGTTATTAGTAGAGTAATTATTTATGGATCTAATAGGAATTACCAAGCATAATACTCTTAGATATATATGAAATATAAATCGAAATATTATTAATCACAGTTTAATCAAAAAAAAAAAAAAAATAAATAAATTCATTTTTTAACATAAATATAACAATTTATAGAATCACGCTATGCCTTCTAAAATAATTTTCTACTTAATTTTCATAATTGAGGAAAAATTAGATACTATACAAAAAATCGAATCTCTTTACATGTAAAATGATGTTTTGCATGTTCACAAGCAACTTTTAATAGATTTTCAATCAAAAATATTACATTCTCAAATGTCTCAAGACATTTTTAAAGTACTTATTTGAAATAAATGTACGACATTCTTGAATACGAACAAGCCTTCAGAATACATTTCATTAAGAACAATATAACGCAAAATAAAGTTTGATAATTTTTTATTTTACATTAAAAATTAAATTACAAAGGAAACAAACCAAAAAAAGAAAAAAAAACATTTGAAAGTGATGGCCAAAAAGCATAATTAAATCGAATTACAAAATGCAATGCTTTCTATATTAAAAAATTATTTGATGTTATATATATTCACAGAAACATAACAAAATATCATATATTTTCAAAATCAAAAATTTTCATTTTACTTTATTTTATGTGATTTCTTATGTAAATTAAATTAGGGTGATTTATTTAAAGAAATATGCCCCTCATAATAAATTAATTGTTTTTTATTTATGAATATTTTCTATTTACAATATTTTTATAAGTGCTTTGTTTATTATGAGAATTATTGAAAAACTTTTTATATCCATCATTTTACCACTCACATATTTATTAAAATGTTAATAACATACAAAAACAAAAAAAAAATGCCATAAGAACTAATAATTGTACTTTATATATGCATATATAAATATATTATCAACTAAAATCAAAGATTCAATATTATTCAACATATTTATTTGTCTCCCGATATAGTTTTGATCAAACAACTTGGTATATTGACTTTCAATTTGTTAGCAGCATTGTTAATTGGCCATGAAAATGAAATAACATATAAGGCAATGTCTGGTTGGTGGGTATACAAGATGGTGTTTCTAATCGATATATACATTTTATTACATAATATTCTACATTTTCATAAAATATCATAATTAACTGAATTAGGTTCATAGGTGAAATACATTTTTCCATGTGAGAATTTGTGAGAATGGCGATAATGATAAAGATAACGATAGCAACAGCAATAACAATAGCAATGGCAATGGCATTGGCATTGGTAATTGCTTTGGCATTGGCGTTGGCATTGGCATTGGCAATGATGATGCTGATGGTGAACGCATTGAAATAACGTTTACAAAATTATTCATTTCAATTGAACTAACATTTTCCTGATCTTCACTGTATGCTAAAACATAATATTCAAGAATATTTCTATTATCTTTGTACTCATTCATATATAAACACTTTAATTCTTTGTAGCATTACCATGAAAAGTGATTTTAGAGATTTCCATTTATAAAGATTTGTTTTATCGATGCTGCCATTGTTACTATGATTTTTTTATAATTTCCTATTACATCTATAATTAAGTCATTAAGTGGTTGACCATTCTAAGAGTTAACATTACATTTTACACTTGTCTAAGATAGTTTATCATAATCTCTCCATTTGGAATTATCTAATTTTAAAGTGATGATGTTACTTGTTATATCGAACGATGCATTTAATGAGGCCAATAATTTATTATAATAATTGTGTAATGTTGATATTAATGATGATGATAATGGTATAATCGAGCATTATAAATTGAATCTAAGATTGAGATCAATGAACGAATGTGATGGATATAAATATAACATATCTATTCGATATGTTAATGATGATAAATTGCATTTCACGAATGTACATTTATTAAAGGCTCCTGTTAAATGTTCAAATATACTTTTACATTTCATTGTTACGTTATAAGTATAAGATTCATCATTATTGCCTTTAGCGAACAAATTCATATATCTGCTGATAGAACTGAATAATCATGTAAATCACATTTGTATAGAATATGTATTTATCCGCTTCCCTACTTGTATTTTATTGTACTTAATAATTTTTTAATCTGTCTTTTCTTTTTTCTTTTTTTTGTTGCATTCCTTAAACTCATTTTATAAATGACTTTAACTCTGTTCGTTACTAATAGGATAATGGATATCCAATAATGTAGTCTCACGTTTTACATTGCATTTATTATCCGTATCTTTATCCATATTCTTATCTTTATCCTTATCCGCTAGACTAGACATTTTTCGCACCTTTCTGATTGCGCCTTTAGAAAATTTTTGTGAATAGCTGTCAATAAATTCTAATTTGGTGCAGCAATCAAGTAATCTCTCATCATTCACTCTGTCATTATCCAAACGTAATTTATCAGCGGATATTTTCTCATGATCATGATGTTGTTGTGTAGCTTTTAAACATCTTACGTTGCTATTTTGTTGTTTCATATGTGGAGGTGATCTGTCTTGACAACGATTACAAAATTTAAGAGATTTTTTAACGGATAGCAAAAATAAAAACCGAAAAACTCGTAAACATTGTTTCCCTTAATTTAATAGAATTTCATTATATATTAAACTAATTGTTAGAGACGATCATTTTTTAAATAACATACACGAAACATGAATATTTATCTAGCTAAATGGATAATAAATAAGTATATACATTAAAGACGGTCAGGACAGACTATTAAATACCCTGCACTATATTTTTAAAAAAAATATTCAGCATTATATGTTTTTGCTCACAAAGAGCCCTTGCAAAATAATTCATTGTATGACTCATGATCGTAATAATAGTCTGATCTCATCCATAGTTATTGCCCGGCATTTTTGGGACAACAGACAAACGGGCACGCGTATAGATACCTTCGAAACGAATTAAAAAACGAATAGAATAATTAATCATCTATTTGAAATGCATAAATTTTATCAAGCAATATCAATATTTCAATAGGACGATTTCATTTCACTTTATTATATTTTACATTTTCAATATGTGCTCCAATGCTGAATAAAATTTATTTATATATTTGCCTCTATATTATCTTAAAGTCTTCCTCACATAAATGACATTGAAAAACAAAAATGATACAAATGCATTAAAGTTTACCAGTCTAGATCATTTGTTTAAACTTATTTGATTTCGTTAAAGTTATATATCGTTTTATTTCAATATTTTTGTTTTTTTTTTTTTTGAACAGATCTTTTACATACAATTCAATTTATTGGTTTTCTTTTCTAATGACTAATTAAATGAGCAGTTAAAAAGCAAATTGTATATTTGTTTTACCTCTATATAAACACAGACATTAGCCTTGAACAGACTTGATTCATTTCTAACACAAACATATATTTATATTTTGCAATGCTTTTAGCAAAAACCTGAAGGTGACAATTAAAAGCAGATGCGTTAAAGAACAAATATCATTAGAACATAAATTCTTTTTGACCTTCAGTTCGAATATTGTGACATTGTTAACATAATTGTCACTGAATTTTTAAAACCACATCATCTTCTAAATTAATATTTTGAATAGATGCATACTGTGATAAGTACAAAAGTCTATTTAAAACCAGCTTTGATAAAATGGCTTTCTAATTATTAAAGTGGAACACACAACACCATTGAATCGCGCCGATCTGAGCCAATATGTAAGAGTAAAGAACATTCTGCATCAGATTTTCATTCATAACCATATTTTCGAAACCACTCAAAACACTCAAACTTCTTATTTGAATTAATAACGATTTTACCAACTTTACACCTGCTAAGAATGCGTTTTTAATCCGCTTTATCTTAACGTTTTAAATATGATGTCCTAGACCATCCCTTTCAGTATCAAAGTGTTCAAGTTGGATATCCATTGCTGGATCATATTCTAATAATAAATGGCATTTTATTTCTAAATGAACAAGCCTTGTTATTTAGAAAGACCCTTATAATTTAGTTATACTTATATTTATGTATATTTCCAAAATATTATACCATAAAAAGCCCTTTCCACAACGGCATGTTAGACATTCATGTGTCTTAACTAAAATTTAAGGGCACACAAAACTAATACCTTGATATATATTTAGGTTTAAAGTCAAATTTTTGAAAAAGCGCTCCATCAACACATAAAAATGCATACATTTTTAAATTACTTAGTATTTTAGCTTGAAAATGCGATATAATACTCATTTACAACATTTACTACTTTCTATATAATTACTTCTGTTAGATTAATTTAAAGTCATATCCATGAAATTAATTTCATTATCAAAATTTTATGTAAATAACAGCAATTTTAATATGAATCGAACATTGATTTTTTTTGGTACATAATGTGATTTATTTATCATAATGAGCCTAAAAGTGTGCAATTGTTTTGTATGAGGAAATTCATGGTATCTTGCATAAGTGTCTGATTCTAAGAGGTTATCAGCTATAAATTAATGTAGCTGAATAACAGTAGAAGTCACAACAAAATTTTACATATTATTTTATAGCGAAAGTATTTAATAATTTAAGAATACGTATAAGGTAAGTTATAAATAATTTTTAAAAAAATTCTATTAATTGGTGCGGTATAACGTATTTTTGGTTCATTTTTGTAATAATTTAAACTGAATTATTCAATTTAAAACTACAATTCTTTTAAGAGATCCAAGGTTTCTTACCTTTGTCCATTATCACTTTTAAGACTAAAACTTCCTTTCGACGCAGAATTATTATTTTCCAATTCATTGCATAATATATCGTCGGGTCCATTACTTTTAAATATTCAGCAACTATTAAATATTCAGCACAATTTCTTGGAATATGATACAAAAATCAGAAACTGAGGAAGAAAATAAGGGTGTTTGTCGAAAAATTGCGCCATATGGGAATGGATGCGCTTATGCGTAGAGCTAGTCAAAATTTTGCACATTAGTAAACTATGTTCCAAAAACATACTTTTGACGGATTTTTGTTGGAATAGTATTCAATTCTCAATTGGAAAAATTTTTTTTTTAATTAGAGAATTTTACGTTAAACAAATGCATTTCTAACAGAATTTTGTGCTTAGACTATCCCCAAAGCGTCTACTTACACACTTCAGATTTACAAGTAGATTCAAATTAATGAAGAGTATAATTCTGCGCGGATCAGTGTGGTAAATATTGGGACTATTTCAAATCTCTTTGTATGTTAAGTAGACTAGAACAATTTAGTATACCCTGTCCCAAATTTGGTCCTAGGTATCTAAATAATTACAACGTTTAAAAGCATTACTAATTATCGCCAGCAATATCTAAATATTCATTAATATCAAATTCTTAATAGATCAAATCAGAAATATTTATACATTTCTATTTTCGCCTAGGGTTCAAATTTAAACGTTCTTAAAGTAGTTGCAATAAACTATACCAGCTACATCGAATAATAACTATTACAATTGTTAACCAATCTATGAGAATGTATACAATGTATAGGTTTTCGGAATTTGGCGTTAGCCCTCTAAATTATATTGACTATTGATTTTCTTATAGTATATCTTGCTCACCGTTTATTATTTTTAAATTCGGTAGCTGCTAGTCCGATTTCTACGATACCTCCACTTTTAGTAAATACTTTACTTTCTTTACGTTTGTGTATGCTTTTACGAGAACTTCGATGTACAATATTCTCATCAAAGGGCATCTCAGATATATCATTGAATATTTGCATGCGTCGATTGTGATTTGCTGTCGGAGATTCTACAGCCAATTCAACAAATACTTTTAAATCAATGCCACATTCAGTAGCATATGGTTCGTTGGTTAATACTGCATTATCTTCAGGCTCATATTCGATTGGTTGCTCCACGCCAATAATAGAGGATCTTAATGATGGCAATGGTGGGGGCAACGTTGGATTATAAATTATTTGAACTAAAAGAATATGGCATTGATGGTTAATTTTATTTAATTTCAATATAACGATTGCAAATCGTTAATTATTTTTATTTTAATTACCCGTATTATTTGGTTTTTCTGGCACAGGGGCCAGTCGTATTAAAGTTCTACCACCTTCCAGAATAAATATCTCCTTATTACAAACACAAAAATCAATTACTTTACGTAAACCATAAGCCACAGCTTCTATCTGCAATTTCTCTGTATTCAATATATAAAGACCAACTTCATCATGTGTTACAATTAATGGAGTTTCTCCACCATATGTATAAAGACGATGAAAATTACGAATTTCATATTTAAATGCTGTATGATGAATCATGTTTTTATTTGAAGTAACTTTTGGATTTAGCATAGGTATTTCCCAAGTGGAATTGTATAAAACGGGATCACGATATAGCAATGTCTTATTCACTGCACCTTCTGCATCGGCTAAAACGAGGCGTAAATTTGGGCGAGCACATATCAAACGGGGTGGTTTGCTATACGAGTGTTTAAGAAATGTACCACCACAATTGACTATATGTTTGCGGTCTTTAGTTCCGATTTGTACCACAGACCAAATGTTATTCTTTTCAACACAAACTATAGATCGATATTGAGTGGATACTAACAAATAGCCTTGATGTGCAGATAATTGTACAATAGTGTACGCTTCATTGAGTATTTCTACAGATGTACACCTATGCTATACGGAAATATATACATATAACCAGTATTGGATATATTTAATTTGAAATTATATATCATTGTACTAACCGCTTGATAATCGAATTCTGTTAATACAACTACACCTTTACAATCTCCCGAATATAATTTCATGCCATTTTTTGACCATTCGCAGCAGGAAATTTGAACGTCATGTAAATATTTGGTGGTAAAACGTTGATTAGTCTTTTTGCGTGAACTAGGCGTTATTATTATTAAATCTGGTGGTAATTCTTTTGGGATTTGAAAGGCGAATATTTGCCCATCCAAAGTACCTGCAGCTACCATATATTCGACAGTATCCACTACTTTCACACAAGTTACTTGACTTGAAGACTCTGTTTTAAGTTTTTGTACTGCACCACTTTGACGATTGTACCAAAAAACTATTCCAACATCACTACCTAAGGCTAAAAAATTATCCAAAGCATCGCAGCATGTAATACTTATGTCAAATTTGTTTGGGAATATATGTGTTGGTATACGTTCCATTACACCTGTTAAGGGTGCCCATTCTCTTATAGAATAAATCTCCTTTGCATTCATCGAGCCGATTTTCTACAGTTTTACATTTCATTTAGTACACACATATTAAGAGAAAACATTTTTTAATTTATTACAAAGAGGAATTGTTAAAAAACTTGTTGTTCTTCATTATATTTACGGTATTGCTGCTATAAACAATAATGGTTATTAATAATATTACACTAAAAATAAAATGCAATTTCATTTAACTTAGTTGGTGGATATTTACGATTAAATGCACTAATATATTAGTACCAAGTACTGGTAAATATTATGCACTAGTTTATATTTATATTAGCGTTTAGAAGTGAGATATTTGAACAAATTGGTTTATTACTTTAGAATATATTCCACAAAAATCAAGATAAAATTTGTGTCAGTTCACTTAATCGAATTTTGTTTGAATTAGAAAATAGACAAAAAAAACGAAAAATTCAGTGCATAATATAAATTATTTATATTGACTCTAATATCTAGTTCACTTGAAAGTTTAGTTCAAGTGAACTAGAAAATTAAATTGCTTATGCAAACACTAGGAAATATTATAGTCTATTAAATGTGAAATAAGTATATAAAAACTGATAAGCAGCAATGGATAATAACGAAACTATATCTAATCGAAATCCCATAATAAACGAAACAAGCTCCATATCGTCATTAAATTTAGGACATGTTGCTGACAGTGCAGCCACAATACCGTCAGTTTTAAGGACACCAGTTGGTAATGTTAAACCTTTGGCCCCAGCCCCGCTAGCACCGGGAACATCTGTCACACCATTTAATGGTATTAACAATTATGGAATGAATAGTGCTTATGCTTTTGGTAATAACTTCGGAAATTACGGTTTTACTTGTGGCAATGGTTTTGGCAATAATTATGGAATGTACGGTGGAGGCATTTATAATCGTTTTGGTAATATAAATAGTATGAACTATACAGATCCCGAATCACGTTTTATACATTTAATGGAAGCAAGTTCACGACCAGCATTTGAAAGTATTGAATCTTTAGTAATGGTCATCAATAATATAGCATCAATGTTGGATTCCACTTTTTTTGCTTTGACTAGTTCATTCCGAGCCATCTTAGGTGTGGCTGCTAACATAAGTCGCATACGTAATGTATTCGCTCAATTTTGGCAAACTTTTGCTATATTACGCAGCATACATTGGATTTATCGAAAATTGTTGTATTGGGTTCGCCTTTCAAATGTAAACCCACAAGCACAATCATTTAAAGAAGCTTTTGCTGAGGCTGTAAATAAAACTGAAGTTGAAAGAAATGGTGCCCCTAAATTGCCTCAAAAAAATCAATCACCATGGCCAATATTAGCTTTCGTTAGTTTCATAATTGGTGCACCCTATCTCATAATGAAATTAGTTGGCACTGTAGTAACTTCTGTTAAGGAAGATGCTCTTGATCCACAAAAATGGATTAATCCTATACAAACGGTGGCCTTATATGATTTTCAAGGTAGAAACTCCTCTGAACTTAGTATAAATGCTAATGATACGATTAGTATAGCTCCTAAAGAAATACAAAACACATTGGGCCTTTTAAATACAGGATTTGCAATGGCTACAAATGGTCGACAAGTTGGTCTAATCCCCATTAATTATGTTAAAAGTCCTCAACAGATGCGACAA
Organism: Melophagus ovinus; assembly: GCA_023089585.1. Classification (NCBI taxonomy): domain Eukaryota; kingdom Metazoa; phylum Arthropoda; class Insecta; order Diptera; family Hippoboscidae; genus Melophagus; species Melophagus ovinus. The sequence goes on along the minus strand of JAKKIB010000176.1, from coordinate 4,175,688 downwards.
GAAGAGGCATTATCTAAGGCTGCCAAAACATTAGAAGAATCTAAGCCATTACATATAAAAAATAATGCATTAGAAACAAGTGATATTAAATAAAACAAATTATTTTTGTATTTCAGATTGAAAATTAATACTTATTGAATTACTTTTTTGCTGTAACGTGGTATAAAGTTTTGTTTTCATTACTTTGTTTGGCGTATCACTATTAATATTTTATTTTTATTTTTTTTGTGTCTTGGATATTTTTGGTTTCTTTTTTTTTTGGAAATAGATCTATATTATAATAAGTGAATTGATCTGTACATAATAATAAAGAAATAAGTATAAAAATTATATTTGAGTACCTATTTTATATCTTATTATAAATTATGGGTGTAAACCAATACTTACGGGTAATGAACAAATATGAAAGTTTGTGGGACTTTGTCGACCATTTAAAGAGTGGTATTCTTAATTTGGATTGTACTCTTGATCGATTCGAAAAGTTTTCAGTATAAACTTGCGTATATGAAATGCAATTTCTCTGCTAAAACTTAAGTGTCATAGTTCAATTTTTATGATCGGGAGAAGGCTTACAGAGGGCAAACGACAGATCGCTTCAAAATTTAATGTTAATTAAGAGTATATGCACTTAACACATTATTTGATTCTACCTGAATTGAATATACCATTTACACCAAGAAAATGCGTGTGTGTTTATGTGTGGTAAATATAACAACTCCGATTTATTTTAAAACAACAGTGAAGTTTTTTGTGTATGGCTGGATGTTTTGTAAAAAAAATTCAGAAACCTGGAAACTCTATTTTATTCACGTTTATTAATTCAATTTGTGAAAGATAATTGGAGGTTAGCACTATTGAAATAATTCGTATTAGAAGGAATAAAATAAAATAGTTTAAAATAAACGAAGATGCCTAAAGTGAGAGGTACAACTGGCCCGCCTCGACGGCAGGGCATTAATAAAAGTAACCACTCCATGAATCCTGATAGATCAAAGGCTGATCTTAAAGGTGTAGCCAAACCAAGAACCAGAGGTACAATAAAACGTTTACAAATGTATAGGAATTTCAAAGCAAAACGTAACAGTGATGGTAAAATTATAGCACCAGCTCCATTTCAAGGTAGGTTGCCTTCTGGTACAATGGCTCGAGTGGAACCTACACCAAAATGGTTCAGTAACTCACGTGTTATATCGCAATCAGCCTTACAAAAATTCCAAGAAGAAATCGGGAAGGCAATTAAAGATCCATATCAAGTAATTATGAAACCGACCCAATTACCAATTACGTTATTAAATGAATCGGCAAAATATCAGCGCGTCCATTTATTGGAAACTGAAACTTTTGAAAGTGTTTTTGGTCCAAAAAAACAAAGAAAGCGCGTTAATTTGAAGGTTAGAGACTTAGATGATCTAAGCCGTGCCGCTGATGAACGTGCAGACAATTATGATCCTACTAAGGATTATGATTTGGTACAAGAGGACACAGGCGAAAAAGATGCTCAAAGGGATTGGATATTTGGCGCAGGTCAAAGTAAAAGAATATGGAATGAATTATATAAAGTAATTGATGCCTCAGATGTGTTATTACAAGTATTAGATGCAAGAGATCCTCTTGGAACGAGATCTAAACAAATTGAGGAATTCTTAAAAAAAGAAAAACCGTATAAACATTTATTTTTCATATTAAATAAGGTGGATTTAGTACCTGTTTGGGTTACTCAACGTTGGGTGGCTATATTAAGTGCTGAGTATCCCACGATAGCTTTTCATGCTTCACTACAACACCCATTCGGCAAAGGTGCTTTAATTAACTTGTTGCGACAATTGGGAAAATTACATATGGATAAAAAACAAATTAGTGTTGGATTTATTGGTTATCCTAATGTAGGCAAATCATCGGTTATTAATGCATTGCGCTCAAAGAAAGTATGCAACGTGGCTCCAATAGCGGGAGAAACGAAAGTATGGCAATATATTACTTTAATGAGACGAATATATTTGATTGATTGTCCAGGTGTTGTTTATCCTACAAACGAAACAGATTGTGAGAAGGTATTAAAAGGTGTGGTACGTGTTGAATTGGTAACAAATCCTGAAGATTATGTGGAAACTGTACTACAAAGAGTACGTCCAGAATATATACGAAAAACTTATAAAATTGATAAATGGTCATCCTATTTAGATTTCTTAGAACAATATGCAAAAAAATGCGGCAAATTGTTAAAAGGTGGTGAACCAGATATAACAGTCACATCTCGTATGGTACTCAATGATTGGCAGCGTGGTAAATTACCGTTTTATGTTGTCCCTGAAGGTTTCGAAATTCCAAAATCTCAACAACAAAGTAATGAAATATCTGAAAATGGGCAAGAACAAATCAATACAAACTCTACTAAATGTGATGACGGCGTTATTGCCTCTAAATCAGAGACGAACTCTTTTGGTAGTGTGTGTGAACCTGTTAAAAAAGCAAAAGAATTTAAAGCATTACAGGACTTTCGCAAAATTAAGGTTGGTGTTGAATATATGGAGGAAGATACACGTGAATTGGATCAAATGGATTTGGTATTATTAGAACAACAAAAACAAGAACACTTAAAGAAGCGGAAAAACAATGAATTGAAAAATCCAGAAACTAATGACGATTCAAGTGATGGGGCTAGCGATTTTTATTCAGAAGATGAATATAACGAAGAATCGGAGAAAGTAGTTCATAAAAAATCACGCCCTAAACGTAAACAGACAGTTGTAATTACTTCATCTGGTAAGTTTAAAGTAGAAGAAATAGGAGAAGACGACTTAAATGGTTATAGAAATGTTGATACCCCAAAAAAAAATAAATTGACTGCTAAACAGAAGCGTGCTGTAGAATGTAAACAGAGTAGAAGAAAAGTGGGCAGTAACTTCTATGAAGTAACTAATGTTAAAAATCGCAATCGAAATAAAAAGAAATCTATTTAAATGAATTAAAAAATAAATCAGATTCAAGTTAAATATATAATGCTAAACATGATTGAAATTGACCAAAAAAGGCTATAACTTAAATGCTCGCCATCATTTTCATCAGCAAGTGAGTCGTGGTGGCCCATATATTTTGAAAGTAGTGCCCCCAGTCTCTAGGGAGTAAGCGTGTAAAACAAGTACAACAGAAGAACCTTTCTCACTTAACATCGAATCTTAGACATTTTGCCAGAATATTTATAGAATTTTAGGTATTTGTTTCTTACATAAGCGGAATAAAATAGCACTTTTACCTTATAAAATTCTAAATTTATTTTCCATTCAAATTAACTATTCTATTCCTCAACGCATGGCTTTTTTTTAATAATCTGCCGTCCTACTAGATCGTATTTAATGCCATCATTGTTAGAACAAAGCGGATCTTCGTCACTATCGCTACTCATCTCAGAATCGCTGGACTCTGGATAGGACCCCAAACCCGGTAAAATAGCGACACACTTGAAGAAACCCTTATCAAGTGTATTTGTGTTTAGATAGTATGGGAAAGTCGTTGGCGTTTTTCCACCGTGCGTTTTTTGCTCAGCATTGCTATTTTCAGTATTTTTTATTTGTGTTTCAATTTTTAGCTGTTTAGATTCTGTGAAAGTTTGTTCCTTATTTTGCGCTTCAGTTGCGGTAACAGTAGATGAAACTTCACCATTTTTACGTTTGATACCAACGCTTAAAAGAGACTTTTGTGATGATTTTGAGGCAGTGTTGACGGTTTTCATTGTTTTATCATTTGTCTTTAATTCTGATAGAATTTTCTTGTCAACAGCTTCCTCTTGTAAGGTAGCTACACGACTACGGAACTCTTTAATTTCTTTTTCCTCTTCAAGCATTTGTTTCTTTTCTATATTTAATTTATTTTGATCAACCATTTCTAAAAATTGTACTTCATCATTATTAAGACCACGTATAAGATTTTTAAATTTGTGAGCCTCCTCATATTCTAAATCTTTTTTTACTTTTTGCTCTTGTAGTCTATCATATAATGAACGTGGATCATAGGGTTCTTCAGGACGCTCTTCAGGCTGATCTGGTGTACGAACCTTTTCCCATTCCTCCTGTCTTTTCTTTCGAGCTTCAGCTATTTCTTTCTCTGAAATGAATCCTGAACTCATTACAAATATTTCGAAAACCTTTTTTCTTTTTTCAAAAATGCTCCGCGTATAATTGCACTTCGTTTTTAAAGTATAAAGAATATTAAACTTTTTTTAGCATAAGAAAACATCATGAGGCATGTTCAATGAGTAAACAAAATAATAGAAGTCATCCATTGAAGATAGTGCAGCTCATAATAAAATAGAGTAGTTCAATATATTTTTATGCATTATGAAGTTTAATGTTGGGAAAAATGAATCGTAAAATTTAGATTGTTTTTTTTGTAAAGAAGATATTTTAAAATCAAATATGTAGGTTTTTATTTATGTTTTTTCATTCAGTTTCTTTGAGACAATACAAATATCACTAATATATATGAAAAATGATGCACATATTAGTTCATTTGATATTGCGCTAGATTTAGTTCAGTCAAAGTTGGCTAATGTTTTGCTAATTTCTCTTAATCAGAAATTCAAGCTAATATTTTCAGTCTTCGTAAAATTGTGAAATCGTGAGGTTGGTAGATTGAGTGTTGTAAATTAGTGTGTCGTGTTGCTCCTAATACCAAGATTAATAATACTAACGCTAGTAATTAATAACAATAACAAAAAGAAAAGAAACATTTAAATAACACTAAGGTGCTTAATAGAAAAATATCTGAAAAAAAAACATACACACACAAAACAAAGAAATATAAAAAGACAGAGAGGAAGAAGAAACCAAATAATAATATAAATGCCGTCGTGATAAGTATGTAATAAATACAACTTGTAATATGTAATCACAAAAATTCATTTTACAATATACAATAAATAATGTTAATGTGTATGTATGTATTGTATGCATTTTAACCTAACTACGATATGTTTCTATGGCCCATAAGCTGAGTGATCTCAGCATAAAACATTGTCATTAGTAAAAAAGACAATATGGCCGCCACTTGTTGGATGTTGTATGCTTAAAACAAACAACAAAAAAAAAAAAATAACAAAAGAAAAACAACACAACAACTAATAATTAATAATAATAATAAAGAAAGAAAAGCAATTATTAAATTTTATATTATCTTACAAGTTTTCTTTCTCCTTTTTTTTCGTTTGGTTTAAGTGGATTTAAAGCAGGAAATATACATATAATTTGGAATAACAAATCAGTGGATTTTTTTATCTGATTTTTTTTTTTCGTTATATGTGAATTCTTTTGTACATTTCGTGCGTTAGACAAAAAAAAAAAAAGAAAATCAACGTAAGTGATCGTCGTCGCAAGGGCCGCAGGAAAGAGCAAGAGAGTGAGAAAAAGAGTTAGCGAAGAGATAAAAGAGCAGAGTGTGGTAAAAAAAAAGTAAAATCACCACGAAAAAATTAAATGGTAATTAAAGGAATCCAAAAAAAAAGTGAAAAATGTGAAAAAAATAATATAAAACTAGATAGAAAAGGAAATTAATTAAAAATATGTTTGAAGAACTTTGTTCTCTTTTTTTTCGTTTTTCGTCGTATTTTTCTCCTCTTGTTTTTTTTTTTTATTAAAACATTTATCATAAAAGCATATATAAAAAATATATAAGATCGTATAGCTCATAAGCATATATTTATGTGTATATATGTGTATACGTATATATATTTTTTCATATAAAACCAATTATTTTCGTCAAAGTTTATTTCGCAGTAATTATTAAGAATAAGAGATGTTAACTGCAAGAATTAGTCTCCGATAATTCGCATTTTGTACTTTAATTTTTTTTTGTTTTTATTACGGATTTCATTTCAACATCGATGTATTTCTTACCATTTTCTTACTTGTCGATTCTCTGATATTATTTTATTTACTTGTTGCTTAAAGTAAATTTTCATATATGCATGAGGTAATAAATTAACTTTCTTTGCTTGCACACAGTTTTATACATTTGCTTTTTTATGCTTAACGATCACAAATTTTAGGGATATATTCATTTAATGAAAAATATTTGTTACACAAACATAAGAGTAAGGTAAAAGTTCTGGATCAGTCACAAATTCTTAATTGAACTAGCAAATCCATATCCAATCGTCTATTCGTCTGTCAGTCAGTCTGTCTGCCTGTCTGTTTGATTATTTGCTCTTCATTGTGTGTTACATTTTGATGGTCACTATTAAATTCATTGAATCCTGATCAATTCATGTATGAAAGTTACTTTTTAAAATGATCTAAATTGATTACAAGAACACGCCCCCACAATCTAAGCTAAGAACAACATTGAAATTTTGAATTTTTTCAGTCTTTTCTTTTTCGTTTTTACAAAAAGAAAAATAGAACATCGAAATTTCCTAAAACTATACAAAATGAAAAAAAACCAACCACGCCTACTTTACGTTATAACATTTATATGTTTTTATATGTTTATTTTTACATTAACGTCTACTTTTTTTTAAATTCCTGACCTGTAAATTTCACATTGATAATATAATAATAGTGTGGCTTATCGATTAAGGCATACACAGGTATGAAACATGTTGTATGTTTTTGAAAGGCATCTGATCGGTTTGATATCATATTCTGCATCCTTTTAAATCTATATGTCTGTCCATGTGTTTGCCCATAGTTATCGATTATTGAATTACTATATGACTTTTTATTTTTGATAATATATTCGATACAGTATGACATCTAGATGCTCAAAGTCCAGAAGATATGGCCATTGACCATTGAGCTGCAGAATTTAAGATTTATATTTTAAGATTACACTGGTTCATTTTATAGAGTTGCTTGCCTCTCCCTTCCTTCTTTCTATGTAAATATTTGTGGTACTTGATTTATAATTCATATTCTTTAACTTGCCTTTAAATTAAGAGCAGTCTAAGAAATTGGTAGGTTCCATTTTTAACATCCCATTTATTTATCCCTTTTCAAATCTTTCAAATTTTTTTAACTACCTTGCTTTTTTCATTCATTGCCTTAACTTTTCAGTGAAATTAAGGGAAATTAATGGGTTCGCTAATAAATTAAACGATCTTTATTTAATGGCTGGGATTTGGACTTGTATTTAGTAAAATGGACGATTGTAACTTATAAAAACATTGTTATATTTTCGATTTGTTATAATTCTTGTTTAAATTCAGTTCTACCAACCTTTTCATAAAAAACTCTCTGCCATTTTCTGTACCTGCTCTGTATCTCTTTTTTTTCTCTTTTTATTTATCTTTATCTCTCTCTTTCTCTCTCTCTCTCTCTTTCTCTTTCTCTCTTTATATCCTTACAATCAATTACATCCAATGTGATTAAAAACGCTTCATATTTCATAGCATATAAAGAATTTTTCAAATCATTCGAAAATAACAATTTTTCTATTTTTTCCTTTTGTAATTTATTTACATAATTTTTTTAAATTAGATTTAAAAAAAATCTATAAGATATTGCTTCATATTTCGCAGCCATGTAGCGAATTCATGTTTCTTATAAATCAAATTCTGCTTATACTTTTTTTTTAACAAAATTAATAATTTGCATTAATTTTAATATTTAGTAATAACAGAGGAAGTATTGCGATTGGTGCAAGTATAGGGCACTCTACACACGTCGCCGTTTGATACTAATATTTTTTTTCTTCTGTTTTTGTTTTTTTTTTCTTTGTGTTTTGTTTTCCAACAGTTTTATATTGTGCCATCATTTCTTATGGTCATTGTATTTGAATGGCAATATAAAAATCAAAACAAATCTAAGCAAAACAAAACGAAGTCAAACTAGACGTAAACGAAACGAAACGAAAATCAAATAGCAGAATCGATGTAAAGCGTACATTTTAGAGTGCACTTTTTCTATTTATTTCTCTTTTCTTCTTCCTTTTTTTTGTTTGAATTTTTCTTTTGGTTATGGCGCTTCCAAAAAAAAAAAAAAATTGAAAAATAAAAATAAATATATAAATATAAAATAAAAAAGAAAGAAAAAAAAGCAAAATACGTTGCTTTTCCTTTTAGTTTTATTAAATGTTTCCTTTTTTTTTTTAAATATCATTAATCAGAAAACATTGTTAATACAAACAAGTTGAAAAATCTATGGAAGACCCATCCGTTACTAAAAGGTAAGATTTTAAGAATTTTTTTCTTTATTTATTTATTATTTTATTGTTATTGTGTCTTCTTTGCTTCATTTTCATTATAATTTTTTTGATTTTTTTTTGTTTTTTTTTTTTGGCAAAATTAAAAATTTTTAAAATATTTTAAAATTATCATTAATATCTAGCAGGATTAATTGATAATTCAATTTCATAAAACGACACATTTTTATTTGCGAATTTTTACTAATTTAACAAGTTAACTTACACTTGCAATTTTCTCTCGCACTTGTAATATAAACATTTAAATTATTTCTTTCACTCTTTTGTATATGTGTATGTGTATGTGTATGTGTATGTGTATGTGTATGTGTGTATATGTATGTGTGTATGAATGTATGTGTTGCTGTTTTTGTTATTATTATTATTATTATTATTATTATTATTATTATTATTATTGTTTTTGTTGTTGTTATCTGCTTTGTTTTGTTATCTCTACTAAAACGTTTATTGTTGGAGAGCGCCATTTGTGGTAATAAAAATTCAATTTGAATAATAGTAAAAATATATGAAATCATCAATATAAAACAAATAGGAACGTTAAGAAAAATCGATCACAATCGATTCTTAAATACTTTACAACATTTTGTTTAATATATTTGTTTGACAAATCAAAATCAGCCAACTAATAATAAAGAAATTGTGTATTTTTGTATGAAGCATCCATCTAAAGAATTATCAGCCGAAAATATTGATCAAATGTGAAATTTGGATCAAATTTGGTGGCCATATTTTATATAACAAAATATCGTGACGAGCTATTTTTTTTTTTTTGGTCTTCTAAATTATTTAAAGTTGCGATTTTATTTTCTTTCCACCGATATCGACCCCTTTTTTTGGAATTAGGCTTTATTTGTTAACTGACTATAAAATAAGTTCATTCTAATCATGTTTGAAGAGTTCATATTTGGGTTCATATTTTAAAAACTTCAGTCTGTAATGGACAGAAACTATTAAGGGTCATAGTAAAAGGTTAGTTTGTTTCAAGTTGTTGTTACAAACATGCGCAGTAACTTAGAATAATCTATGCTAATGCTTATTTGTATTGCAGTAGAAAATTAAAAACTAATCGATTAAATCGATGCTAGCTGAAAATTATTCATCGATTTTTTCAAATCATATTATTCCGAACATGGAATGGAAACTTTTAGCTTGGCTAAGCTACAGTTACAATTAAAGAATGGTATGTCTAAAATAAATTGTCTGGTGTTAGCTCTTTGCCTAAATCGTGTCCAAAAAGATAAAATTGCTGCCATAGTATGTAGAAATCTATTCAGGCTTTCTATAAGGGCTTGGTACACTCATAATTTTATTTACTATTTCTCTGCGGCTTATTTAAGAAGTTCTTAAGAAGTAAGTTCTGTCTATAAAATAATTTTTTTTCAACGAGTCCATTTCAAGATTCTTTTAGTTTTTCAAATGCAAAAGTCTCCTAGTTATGTTTTGTGTCAACATTGCAATGTCAATATTAATAACGACATAAATTCGCCATGTCCCGACAATTTACATTAAATGAATCTTTTATGAAATCATATCCCATTTTGATGATTGTAATCCCAAGAACTTTAAGAAGTTATTAAAAGCTTTAACATTGAAGGCCTAAGAAGAATTTGGCAATTTCGAGTTCGAGAGTTTTAGGGAGTATAATCAAAAAGGGGTCCTCATTTCATCGTTCGTTCTCATATCAATAAAAAGAAGACATCTATTACAAAATCTCATGTAAATGATGATGCATTTTTGAAGATTCATTGATGAGCGTTTTAGTGGTATTTCCTTTACTTTTATACTTTATGTAGATATGTAAATATTGTTGTAATATAAAATTTATTCTCGGAATTTGTTTAGCAAAATAAAACAAAAGGAAAAAAAACAGAAATAAAACACGAAAAACGTAAAATGAATAATAAAAAAAAAAAAAGAAGGAAAAAAGAACTAAAAAAAGAAAAAATTAAGTTGCAGTGCATTGATTGAACGGTTGATTGACTTATGTTTTCTTCAAATCAACAATGAAAACTTCATCGTCACAGTTAAGCTCTAGTGATTTATTTTTATTTCTTTTTTTATTTATTTACTTATATTTTCTTAACCTTCCTGCGCACATGATAAATATTTTATTGTACATAAGTGTAAAACTCTATTTTTTAGAAGTAAAAAATTCCAAAAAACAAAAAAGACAAAAAAAAATGTGGGGGAAAAAATTATATGAAATATGGAGTCATATTAAGAAAAATGCTGCTTTATGAAGTGTAATAAAAATAAAATAAAAACTGTCTTTATTTTCATGGAGTATTTTTATATAATTAGAAAATATTGATGTTCGAGACTCTAAAGTTTCAGAGTTAACCCGCATTAACATTTTAGTTGGGCAGGCTTTAATGCATGTTGAACGTGTCACTTCCAACTCTCCATGTGTCCCATGTCCCATATCCCATGTCCCATGTCCCATGTCCCATATCCCATATCCCATATCCCATATCCCATATCCCATATCCCATGTCCCATATCCATGTCCCATATCCATGTCCATATCCCATATCCAATTATCCTTCCATGTCCCATATCCCATATCCATGTCCATATCCCATGTCCCATTATCCCATATCCTCCATATCCCATGTCCATATCCCATGTCCCATATCCCATATCCCATTCCATCCCATGTCCATATCCCATTCCATGTCCCATATTCCCATGTCCCATATCCCATGTCCCATATATCCCTATCCCATGTCCCATATCCATGTCCCATATCCAGTCCCATATCCCATGTCCCATATCCGTCCATTCCCATTCCCATGTCCATGTCCATCCCATGTTCCCATATCCCATGTCCCATATCCCATGTCCATATCCATGTCCCATATCCATGTCATCCATGATCCCATGTCCCATATCCCATGTCCCATATCCCATGTCCCATATCCCATGTCCCATATCCCATGTCCCATATCCCATGTCCCATATCCCATGTCCCATATCCCATGTCCCATATCCATTCCCATTACCCATTCCCATTCCCATGTCCCATATCCCATGTCCCATATCCCATGTCCCATATCCCATGTCCCATATCCCATGTCCCATATCCATGTCCCATATTCCCATATCCTATATGTCCCATATCCCATGTCCCATATCCCATGTCCCATATCCCAGTATTCCCATATTCCCATGTCCATTCCCATTCCATTCCATATCCATGTCCCATATCCCATGTCCCATATCCCATGTCCCATATCCCATGTCCCATATCCCATATCCCATGTCCCATATCCCATATCCCATGTCCCATATCCCATGTCCCATATCCCATGTCCCATATCCCATGTCCCATATCCATTCCCATATCCTCCATATCCCATGTCCCATATCCCATTCCATATCACCATGTCCCATATCCATGTCCATATCCCATGTCCCATATCCCATATCCCATGTCCCATGTCCCATATCCCATATCCCATATCCCATGTCCCATATCCCATGTCCCATATCCATATCCATTCCCATATCCCATGTCCCATATCATTCCCATCCATGTCCCATATCCATGTCCATATCCCATGTCCCATATCCCATATCCCATGTCCCATATCCCATGTCCCATATCCCATGTCCCATATCCCATGTCCCATATCCCATGTCCCATATCCCATGTCCAAATCCCATGTCCCATAGTCCCAATCCATGTCCCATATCCCATGTCACGCTTGCTAAATCTTCTCAAAGCATTTTTGGCCCTACTCAACTATTGCTAGTATGAACCACTTTAATTCTAAAAATCGTGTTTTTGTCTTTTTTTTCAGCAACTTTCAGAATTTATTATCATTGGAATTGAAAAAAGGGGCTTTCGAAAATTCATTTTAATCGATTCAATTATGGTTGTAATTTTTATGCAATGTTATCTATGTATGTGGGCAATATTATAAAAAAAAAATATATTTGTAACAATAATCAAAAACATCTGGTACAAATGCTATCGAATTAAAAAAAGCTCGACCATTTGTTCAAATCTTATTGACTAACAATTATTGAATGGAGACTTAAAATACATAAATGCACAGGAAACTATACTAGAAAATTTTATTCATATATAGCATATGTTGTATGGTAGGTCGTTTGAAAAGTCATTTTATGATTTTTCATTTTTTTTTTTATTAAAAATTGTTTAAATTTTTTAGTAAAATTAAAAGAAATATTTTTTTTAAATTGAACATTTATTTTAATTTGAATTTTTTTTTGCAATCAGCTCTCATGCGAATAAAGCATGAGATTGATAGAACGCCAATGGCTAAAATTTATTATGAAATTCTCATATCACAATTTTATGATACAAACTTAACTTTTGCTGCTTTCTCTTTAAATTAACTTTCCAAACACCCCACTATCTACATATACACACATATATATAAAGTATTTTTAAGCAAACCAAAAAAAAAAAAGAGTGAGAAGCGAAAAAAAAAGAAAATATCATGATATAAAAGTATACATCACAATTTAGAGTAGAGACTAAGAAATACACACTTTATGACGCTAACGTCACTATTTGCAAATATATATGAAATAGAGTGTTGAGGCCTTTTCCATTTTTTAGATTGGGTATGAAAAAAAAACAAAGAAATAAGAATCGTAGAATATTTGGGTAAAGTCAATTCACGATTCATACCAGCTTCATACTGCTTGTGGCAGTTGCCTAAAAATTTCAATATTGTCATGGAAATTGTTAAGTTTTTGCAATTATTTCAATATGAAATGTTACCGAATTACCATGGAAGCAATTTCTTTAAATATCTATAATTTTAAGCTATAGAACTGTGACTGATCAGCGTTTCAAATAGTAATGTGAAATGTTTGACAGTTAAAATGTCATGTTCAGTCATGTTCGATATGACACATTTTGTTCTATACTATTAAGTAATCAATTTCAGAAGTTCAAAACTGGTCCCAATAAGCATTTGGCATTTAGCGGAGTCAAAGTGCATACACTTGACAGAATTATTTTATCATGCTGATAAGACTTTCTTTTGGAGTTTATTGCAAAATTTTCTGTAAATTTTTTTTTTAGGTAAAATGCTCCAACATCTGGACGTCTGGATACTGTAAACAGCAAATTGCATTATCGATATTTATTTGTATACTTTACATCATTTATGGTAGAGTTTATGTAAAAATTTTTCAGAAGAGTTTAAAGATAGATTCATTTCTTATTATACCAATCAATTCAGAAACCGTATAGTCTGATTTTTTCTTTATGTTCCAATTATAGATCTCAAATTTGCCAGATATTGTAATGAAGTTTCGTCTATAGTTTGTGATTGGCCATTGGATTTAAATCAATTTTATGACCATGTTCCATATGAGGCCCTTTACGATAAAAGTCTTTATATGGATAGATTAGAAGATCCATTTTTTGGACCCTCTTCCAAATAATCGTACTTCTCAAGTGAATAAAAATTTTACAATTTTTTTTTCTGTTACTTTCTTGACTTGAAATTCATTTTACAGGAAATTTGTATTAGTTGTCGGGACCGATCAACTACAAAGTTCTCATTTATTTCCTATTTTATTGTATTTTATTTAATTTAGTTTAATTTAATTTAATTTTATTAACAAACCTTTGTTTAGTAGTTGGCAATTGAATATACAATTGTTGGGGTCTTGTTGGTTAGTTGACTGGTTGGATGGTTGATTGCTTGGTTGGTTGATTGGTTCGTTGGTTGATTAGTTCATTGGTTGCTTAGTTGGTTGGTTGGTTCGTTTGTTGGTTCGTTAGTTAGTTGGCTAGTTGGTTTGTTGGTTGCTTGATTTGTTGGTTGCTTGGTTGCTTGGTTGGTTGGTTGGATTGATTGATTGCTTGGTCGATGACTGGCGTTGTGGTAAATGGTGTCAAACTTATTATTATTATATTATTATTATTATTATTTTTCTTATTGTTGTTGCTTTTTCTCATGTTTTGTAATTTTTAATTTTCTCTTCACTGCCTTTTGGTATTTCTTTTTTATTTTTATAGTGCTGATTTTACATTACAACGCTACTTATTATTAAGGGTTAAATTTTAGCATTAGGTTGTGTAATAAGTACATACATATGCATAATATATATATATATATATATATATGTAATTTATGCATGAACAAGAAGAAAAATTCGCTACCATATGTATTTATTTAAATACGATACGGCATATAGAAATTAACAACAATAACAACAACAGCAATAGCACCACCAACATTATATGTTGTTTATATGAATTTTACATGCATATCTCTATTTGCTTACTTCTACTTATACATTTTTTTGTGTTTTTTTTTTTTTTCTCCTTTTCGCCTTTTTTTCCTTGTTTTTCTCTCTTTTTGGTTTTTTATGTTTACTTTTTTGCTGTTGCATTGAAAAATTAAATGCAAATTTTTCATTTTGTTTGGCTCTGTTTTGTTTCTTGATAAATATTCATTATAATTGTTGCTCTTGTTGCTCTTGTTGCTCTTGTTACTCTTGTTATTATTATTACTGCATATAAGTAAATTTGTTATTGTATTTTTTTGTGCTACACTCAATTATAACTATAACTATATATATCTATCTATGTGTGTGTGTATGTGTGTATGTGTGTGTGTGTGTGTGTGTGTGTGTGTGTGTGTGTGTGTGTGTGTTGTGTGTGGTTGTGTGTTGTGTGTGGGTGTGTGTTGTGTGTGTGTGTGTGGTGTGTGTGTGTGTGTGTGGGTGTTTGTGCGATATATACAATTAATCTAATAAACTTCTATTCTACTTATTATTAATAATTTTTCTTTTTATTCTTCGTCTTCTTCTTCTTCTTCTTCTTCTTGTTATTCTTAGTTTCTTAAAATTAAAATTCATGGAATATATTGGATTGGCCATTAAATGATTAAACTTTTAACACAATTCTGTACTTTACATTCAAAACATTGAATTGTGATGTTTTCGTTTTGGGAAAAAAAGCAAAAAAACAAAAGAATTATTCTAATTTAATTAGATTCTTTCGTTTTTGAAATTATAACCAAATTACAATGTTGAAGGGATATTGTTTCTAAAAAGAACATAAACTAAGTATTGCAATAATTTATAAAAAAAAATTTTTGAAAATGGTCGAAAACAATTTTCTTATATATAAATATTTTTTCTTATAGTTTGCGAGTAATGAGTAAAAAAAAAAAAAATGAGATGTTCTCAGTTTACGTGGAATTGTGGGCGTATATTTCGTTCGTTTTGACCAAGCAGCATGAAAAAGCTTTCTATATTTGTGCCAAATTTCAGCTCGATAACTCCTTTTTCTTTTGCAGTCACCAGAATAATGGTAACAACATATGCTCCGACGGACAGACATACAGATAGGCAGACAGCCAGCGCCCAATCTCAGTCGTTTCAAGGTTATATACACTTTATAGGATTTGCAAAGTTTCCTATTGAATGTTACAAACATTATAATAAAATGAGTATACCACCAAACTTTGGATGGTGGTTTTAAAAAAAAAATTCCCAAAAAAACAAAAATTTCATTTAGAATATTCATAACATTTAGTTACCAAACCAAGAATGATTTTCTATTTTTTATTGCTGCTTTCTTTTATTTTCTTTTTCTTCTTTTTCTTCTTTTTCTTCTTTTTCTTTTTTCTTTGGTTTAAATATTTTATCAATCAGTGTATGGCAATATAATAAATAATTGATATAAAAGTGAAATGTAGCAAAATGTTATAATTGATGGTTTCAATTTAAATGTTGTTGCATTTTTCCATTTTACATAAACTTTACAAATTTGGCCTAATAAGTCTTAATATAAACGTATCGATAAATAAATTATTAAATAAATCTGAAAATCATTTGAATTATGGCATGATAAATGTTTAATAAAAAAGAAAGAATGAGAAGCATTGTTGTTGTTGGGCCATTTTTGAGCCCAATAACGACGAAAGAATGAAAATCGGCCAAACAACAACAACAATTTACACATATGATTTTCATTTAGTCAAAACAATTAGATTAACAGCAAATAATAATAATAATAATAATAATAATAATAAAATTGGCAACAAAGCCACATGAAATAGAACTGGTTACGATAAAACACAAAATTCAAAATTAAAAAAAAAAAAAAGAAAAAGGGAAACAACTAAAAAAAAAAAACCGAAATAACAATAACGAAACAACAACAGCAGCAATAATAATAATTAAAATAAAAATAAAAATAATAACAATGTAATAAACTTTCATTTTTATTAATGTGGAATGAAAATGGTGAAGGAAGAAGGGCAAAAAATTTCATCATATAAATGAATTCTTTGTTCTTTTGTTTCTTTTGTGTTGTTGTTGTGTTATTATTATTATTATTTTTTTTTTATTATTTGTTTAATTGATTTACTTTTAATTTTGTTTTATTGTATTTTTTAAAGTTGGAGGATTTTGAGATTTATATGCCCATGGTTGAGCAATTAATTTTTTGACGGATCTCTATAAAAATCAGAAGGAATTGAAAATGAAATTATTTTTCATATTAAATCGATGGTTTTGGCATGTTTAAATTTATCTATTAAATTTTAAAATAGAATTGTTCAAAAAACGAAAGATTTGAATATGAAATGAAATTGTACAATTTTGAATTTATTTTGACTTTTTTTTTTAACTATTTTATTATTAATTTTTTATTTTTAATTATTTATTTTTTGAAAGATAATTTTTGCAAACTATTAAGTATATAAAATTAGAGCCAGGGTCAATATACTATTTTTTTTTTTTTTGAGTCATCTTCCTTTACTTTGAACTTGTATTTTTGAATGTCATGGAAGAAATATTAAGGCATCTCAAAAACGGAAATTTTGGTCTAAAAATAATTAACATGGAATATTTTTACATTTTTATGTATTTAATATGAGTATCGAATTCGAGCCGAAATGTGTCCATTAATTTGGAGACCACTTCAAATTTTCAAGTGTTTTCAAAACACTTGAAAATTGCAATTTTTTATGAATTTAATTTATAAATGATTTTCCTAAATTCCCAATAAAATTAATCAATAGAATTGCAGGGTATTAAGAAATCGGTCTAAACTCATAAATCATAATGCTTTCCCTTAATATTATTTATTGCATTTCTATTTATTTCTTCAATTACGCTTATTCGTTCTTTTTGGCTTTTCTTGCATCTGCCATATGACAAATGTATTTGTCGTTGCGTCAATATCGCCTTTACATGATGATTAAGATAAATTTTGTTGTATTTAGTAATGTGATGATGATTCTCTTTTTTTGAAATATTTTCATGCAAATATTTTTATTCAATTTTTAAATATTTTTTTTTTATAGTTTTTTCTTGTGAGTTGTATGTTAACTGCAAGGACTATAATCTACATCCTACATTCTACACCCTACACATGTAGTGTAAGATATTATAAGTTTATGCAGATGTTAATAACATTCAGAAAAAATTGAAATAGATCCAGCTTTTACTAAATTTAACCGATCGTATCAGTATCATTTCCTAAAATAATTAGAGTCTGTCTGTCCGTCCATGTATCCTATATCTGTCCATGTATATTTGTTATCAAGCTTCAGATCATACATAATTTAATAAAATGTGGTACATACAATGAATTTTGATTCATTTCGTAGCACATTATAGAATCGCACCATTTTTATGATCACATCTCATAGAAGGTCTTACTGAAAAAAAAAGGGGTGTGAGAATAAATGCGAATCTATCAGCAAAGACCCAAATCGTAATATATAGCAGAGCTCTGTTAAATGCTTAACAGAATTCTGTTAAATGTACTACATTTACTGAAATTCTGCTAAGTGGTTAACAGAGCTCTGCTATATATTTTGGTTTGTGTCTTTGCTAGGTAAAATTCTTATTTATCCTAATACATTTAACAAAAGTCTTTATAAGGAAAGAACCTACAATTGTTTCAGATATTTTAATAAAAATTGATACTGATTGATTGTACTTTAACATGAAATACACGTATACAAATTTGGTTAAAGATCGAAAAATTTTTACAACTTCTTGCTATGTAATGCTTTCTTTGAAAAAGAAAATATCATTATATGAACAAAAGTTATATTTTAATAAAAAATTTGCATTGTCTTGTATTTGTAAAAAAAAAAATTAGGTATATGAAAATTTGAACCAGATCAGTCCATTTTTTTGAAAAAAAATAATATACAAATTATAATTTTTCAGGTCTTATTTGACTTTTTACTCACATTAGATAAAGTGGTGTAGGGTATTTATTTAAACTATCCCAATAGACACAAAAATTTTTGACTTATTTTAATTAAAGTTTCCTCAGTTCAATTCACTCTCAAATAATATTAATGGGTTAGCAGTTGTTTCGTTGTTGATTGGTGACTCAAGAAATGTCCAAAAAGAAAATGACCAAAAACAATACAAAATCATATGATGGGCTTGCATTTAATGTAAATAAATAGTTCATAGGGAGTTTAAAAAATTTTTGGAAAGTGCACCGCGCAAAAAAAAAAAAAAATTGAAAAAAAAAAAAAATGATTGCATCAATCAGACCGTTAACAAGTTATTTAGTCAGTTTATGACCAGTTAGATAGTTTAGATAATTATGTCATAATAGATAGATGGCCTTATTACCGGTTTTACCGGTTCACAGTTGATCTTTTCAATGTAGTTGTTGTACTTATTTCACTCTTATTATTATTATTATTATTATTATTGTTGTTGTTTATAAACTTTTTCTGTTTATAATTTTGTATGGGCCACACAAAAATATACATGCTATATAAATGCAATTTATTAATATATCAATTCCATCGTACATGAGAATCTACAAATACAATAAAATATAAACGACGATATTTATTATACATAATATTAAAATTCTTGTTTGTATATATAATATTATATATATATATATAATATATATATGTTTTTTATTTATTTGTGTGTGTGTGTGTGTGTGTGTGGTGTGTTGTGTGTGTGTGTGGCTCTGTGTGTGTGTGTGTGTGTGTGTGGTGTGTGTGTTGTGTGTGTGTGTTGTCTGTTGTGTGCTGTGTGTGTGCGACCAATCCCGAGAAGCACCTGCTCAATTGGGAGTGGCTCATGAGATGGTTTCTGATCCATATCCATCAGGGGGCATGTCGCGGGCGTAGCTCGACCTATTATGTTTATACCACAATTATGTTTCTGTCGAGCAGGGTGCCATTTCCCGAATAAAATGGCTAGCTGGGTAGGCTTATCGGGCTAATTTAATCTAAGCCAAGGGGTAATAAGAAGGCTCCGAATCCTTACACCAAGGATTAAGCTAACTAGATGAGGTGCAATAGTGGCTTTAAATTGGAAGCTAGTCGTGACGGTGGCATGCATGTGATGTGTCGTGTCTACCAACGCTAACGATCATAAGTATGTTTATCCCATGCATTTGAGCCTTCCAGGCAGGTATGCATGTAAAACACTAACTGTATGTCTGTGTGTGTGTCCTGTTGTGTGTCGCGTGTGTGTGTTGTGTTGTGTGTGTGTGTGTGTGTGTGTGTGTGTGTTGGTGTGTTGTTGTGTGGTGTGTGTGGTGTTGTGTGGTGTGTGTTTGTGTGTGTTGTGTGTGTGTGTGTGTGTGTGTGTGTTGTTGTGGTGTGTGTGTGTGTGTGTGTGTTGTGTTGTTGTTGTGGTGTGTGTGTCTTTTGTATTTTATATAACTTGAAAAATGATGAAATAATTTAAAATTGTTATTGGCTTTGGTTTTTTTTTGTTTTTTTGGTTTTGCTTCACTTTAAAATATCTTCCTATTTCTCATTTTTTTTTTTACTTTCTTTTACTTTCCCTTTTGTTCATCTTCATTTAACTCATATAATGAAAGTTAGAGGGAATAATTCTGAGATTCTTTAATGAATTCTCTGAGAACTGAATTGAAATTTTTTCCAGACATTCATAGAAGTTTTATTAAGTTGAATGGAGTTTGAATAAATTCCAATTATTTGAAGTCTAAATTATCAACTTAAGGCCTATTTGTCGATTTGCATTATCACATAGAAAAAATGGATATTTGCAGGATAATTTTATTGAAATTTTCTGAAAATGCTTAATTGAAAGTTACGTATACGAATACACAGAAAATGGGAAATTTTTTAGTGTTCACTGTTCAAATTAAAGATTTTTCTGTTCTTTTGATTCCTTTTTTTTTTTTTTTTTTGGTTTTTGGTTTTTTTCATCCTCTCAAAATGGAATAGTTTTATGATTTCTAAGAAGGCAAGAGGAATTTTTTTAGTTGAACATGGCTGACTATTAAATTCTCTACACCATTTTATTTTATTGTGATGAAAAAGTCAACTAAGCAAATGTAACAATTTTGGAAAAGAAAAATATTTATAATTTTTAAATGATTTAGAAAGAAGAAGAAGCAAATGCTGTAGAAGTAGAGAATCCAAGAAATGGCAGAATTTCAACTCTAATGATAAATAACATTTTTAGCTACTGATTTAACTTTCATTCAACATTTGAATGATTCCAAAAAAAAAAAAAAAAAAAAAAAAAAAAGGAATGAAAATTGTAAATTATAAAACTTTAAGAGTTGACATTTTGCAGCTACTCCATCTATAAACTTCAAGGAAAAAGAAGAAGAAGAAAAAAAAGAAGAAAATAACCAAACTATGTAAAAAAATTTGTAATTTTTTTTATCCATTATGGCCGTTTTTTTTTTTTGCTCCAACTCATTACTCGAAAATGCCATGGTGGAATATTCTGAAAATTTATGTGTTAAAAATTTGTAAAAAATTTAATAACAATAATTTAATATCTGATTGAAGGGTATTTTGAAGATTTGAGGCGACAGCTACAACATAAATTTTTTTTTGTTCAATGTTGCTTTTTTTTCAATGTTTTCGCACAATAAATCCTGCTTAAATGTATTTAATTGATATAATTGTTGAGGACATTTACCTTGAATGTAGCAATGGCAATAGCAGCACAACAACAACAACAATAATAATAATAATAATAATAATAATAATAATAATAATAATGATAATAGGAGTAATAATAATAATGATAATAGGAGTAATAATAGGAATAATACAGGGTGTTAAGATAAGTACGAGTCTAACTAGCAAAGATCCTGAGCTCTGTTAAGTGCTTAACAGAATTCTGTTAAGTGTATTCTTGGAATGCTTTTGATGAATTTGCTATTTAAAAAAAATTTTTTTTTCAAAATTTTTATGGGGAAAACAAAATAAGAATTCAATATATTTTAATTTATTAAAATTTTTAGTAAGAGACTATTTTTAGTGTGCAAATTATTGGATTGAAAAAAGTCAAAGTTTACCAGGCCACTTCGATCAAAATCGATGCTGCAGCAAAATAAAACAAGCATCACGTTAATTTTTGATCTATACGCTATTAGAAAATGTGCAACAGTCTTGGCACTGATCCCGAAAAAAGTTTTTTAGACGACTTTAAGAAAAGTGTCTTTTTAATATTGAAATTAAGTACAATACTAAGTCTATCCCACTAAAAACTTGGACAAAAGTAAAAATACCATTATTCTATTCTAAAAAGAAATAATTTTCAAAAATATGCAACTAACTGTACGGAAACATCGAATACTTATTGCTAAGTGTATTTAAGAAATTGTCCTTTTCAACCAATTAGTATAGTGATATTTGGAGGAATAGTACAACGAAACTAAATACTGTGGAATTTAAATGTAGTCGTGATATGGATCTCCGGAGGATTATCTCTCGGAATTTATATCAGATATATCGCTGTGATCTCGATTTTTAATTTTTTTCGATTTTGAAAAAAAATTTTTTTTTACATTATTCAAGAAAATTACCATAACAAAGTAAAGTTAGAGTGGGCGGTACGGTCAAACTAAGTACTGAGCCACTCCAATGTTATCATGTTATGGCTCTATGGAGAATTATTTCTCGGAATTTATATCAGATATAGGAATCGGAATAAGTATAACAATCATGAAATCGAAACGAGGAAAAACGAAATTATGGTTGAGTTTCATGAACGATCCATTTTTGTTGTCATTGAATTATTTGAATGAAATTTTGTAGAAAGTTTCAATTAATTTATAACTTCATCGTCTTTTAACTTCTAAATGGTGATGGTTATATTTGTAATTAATCATATATTTATTAATATGTAAAGCAAAGAAATGGAGTTATAATTTATTACAAGAATTTAATATTTAATATTCTTTATAATTTGCAGATTGCTTGATTTTAGCATCGATGAGCATGATTATGATGAAGTTGACGAACAGTCAACAACAATTACAGCAACAGCAACACCAACATCAGCAGCAGCAGCAGCAACAGGAACAACAACAGCAACAGCATCAATATCAATACCAGGGTCAACAACTATTATTACAGCAGCAACAGCAACAGCAACAGCAACAACAACAACAACAACAACAACAGTCAATGATCCAACATTATTTTGGTATAATATTGAAAATATCAATAGAGGTAGAAGCAGCATTAGCAATAGTGGCTGCAATAACACTAACAACGCATCTTGTCAATTTTTATCGGCCACAGAATTATCATCGATTACAATAACGGGAGAGATATCACCACCGCCAGAATTGCCGCCACCAAAACAAAAGCACAAACAAAGACATTCACTAACAAAGGACGATTATAACAATAGTAGCAATAATAATAGTAATAACAATAACAATATTAATAACAATAGCAATATTAATAACAATAGCAACAATAATAAAATTAATAATAATTTCAATAAGAAAGGTAAAACGAAATCATCAAATAAATTAGCGAAATCATCGAAAATACCGCGTTCACCATCATTTGCGAATACATTGAACGGTATCGGTTATACAAATTTTCAACCTCCACCCATTTCGGGTATAATATCACATAAAAACACCACAACCATTACCACCATTATTAATACATCAAAGTCATGTGTCACCAAATAAATTTCTATTAAATACAAACAATGCCCATAATGTTGTGGGCAATTTTTTTAATTCAACCAGCAACAATAACCAGACCAACAATAATAATAACAATAATTTACACAAAAATTCCATAAATAATAATAATAATAATAATAATAATAATAATAATAATAATAATAATAACAACAACAATAATAGCAATAATAATAATAATAATAATAATAAAAATAATAATAATAATAATAGTAATAATAATAATAATAATAATAATCTAAGTGGTATTTGTGGTAAAATGATGGCAAATAATTTGACAACAGCTAATGGGCAAGTACATTGGAATAGTTCTAATATGGGTCGTCGTACACCGTTACATATTTCATCAAATTTAAGCGGTGAATCATCAAAAAATTTTCAATATTTAACATTAACGATACGAAAAGATGAAAATGGGTATGGCATGAAGGTGAGTCTTTACACTAACTACTTTCTTTTCCTCCCATTTTTTTTTATGTCCACCATTCAGAAGATGGTGGTATACTTATTTTGTTATTAGATTTTGTAACGCTTTAATGGAAACGTTGTAGAATCTATTAAATGATTTATACAGGTTTGATCATCTGTCCATCTGTCCATCTGTCCATGTATTTTAAATATTCTCTTGATCACAAAGAAAAACAGATATCAATTTCAAATTTTTTAGAAATATTTGTAGTTTATTTATGTACATTGATTGATATTGAAAATGAGTTTAATCGGTTAAAGAACACGCCCATAATAAAAAAATAAAAATTCTCGAAAATTATAATTTTCTACAAACATAACATTTTATACGAAATTATACAATTTCAAATGATCTGCCTATAAATTAACAAACAATATCTGGAGGACGGTGAGTAACAAAGATTTAGCCACAGCCAAATACAATTTTCTCACTTGAACTTTTCCATTCACACAGCTTCTGGTTATATTTTCTATAGTTTATTTTATTCTGTTTTATAAAATTAATTTATTCTTAATTTTCTTGTTTAATTAAGTTTTCATACTTTTTAATTAATATGTGATGCGACACTTTTATATTGAGATGGCGCACAAAAAAAAAAAAAATTATAAATAATATTTGATGGAATCTTGAAAACAGCTATTTATGATATATGACTATGGGGGCATGACAAATTTATGCCACTGCAAAATAGATAAATCCATTCGAGAATGAATCAGTATTCAATGTTTATTTTTCTTCTTCTTTCTTAAATGCATTTTCTGAAACGCATGCAGTACAAATATGAAAGCAAGTTGCCACATTAAAGAAAAAAGTGACAATTCGTAATGAATGATCCTTGCTTAATGATCTATGCATTTAAGGAGATTGTAAAAAAAAATTTTAGTTCATGGAGGATCTTCATTGTAAAAATAAAACGTCTATGTATAAAATTTTATTCAGATGTTAAGAATTGTCATAAATTGCGACCTATAGGATTTATCTTGATATTAAGAATACATAAAGAATACATAAGGGCAGATAGACAGACGGATAGACAGATGGATAGATAAATAGATAGACAGACGGATACTCAAACAGATAGACAGAGGGACAGATAACATTCCATATGTGTTTTACATGCATACCTGCCGTGAAGGCTTAACTGCATGGTACACAATTGTACAAGCGCTAGCGTTGGTAATCATCTACACAAGGTACATATTACCGTCACAACTAGCTTCCAAACAGAGCGATAGACTGGCGGATAGGCAGATAGATAGTCAGACGGATATATAGATGAATAGACCGACAGATAGACAGATGAATAAGCTGACGAATAGGCAGACGGATAGAGAGACAGATGGATAAACTGATGGATGGACAGATAGATAGGCAGACAGACGGATAGACAAATGGATGGATAGATAGATAAGTAGGCAGGCAGATGCACAGACAGATAGAGAGACACATAGAAAGATGGATAACCACACCTACAGACAGACAGACGGATAGACAAATGGATAATAAAACAGACAGCTATAAATTCATTTTCGTCAAATATGTCAAAATCGATCTGAACATATAATTTGCAAATCAAATCAATCACAAATCAATAAATAGCTTAGATTAGTGTAGGGTTTAATGTATGTATCCGCAAATTTTTGGATGACGATTAGAAATATGAAAGAATAAAAATGATATAAAAATGATAAATAATCAAAAATATAATAAAAAATATAAAACGACAAAAAAAAAAAAAAAAGAAAACATGCCAACAAAATTATTGACGGTGGTTGACTTTCATTTCATTGCTATTGTTTTTGTTGTACTTATTGTTATATTTGGACATATGCCAGAATAAAAAAAAAATTTAGCAAAAAAAAAAAAAAAACTAGAAGCAAAGGAAACAACAAAAGAAAAAGAAAAAAGAAGAAAGAAAAATTGATATATTTGTTTAAATCGAAATATTTATTGACGTACGTATAATCTAACGCAGATGGATGGATTAAGGTATATTAAGCAAATAAACAAATTTTACTTATAAATAATAATGAGTTATTCAGCATTTCAGTACTTGTTGTTTTTATTGTTGTCGAAAAAGTAAACAAAAAAAAAAATCAAAATTAAAAGCGTTTGTTTTTTTTTTCTGTTTATTTAAATTATTTATACGATTTTTATTTTTTTCTCACGTCAATTTATGCGTAACGTTGTCTAATTATTCGTTGAAAAGAAAATGAAAACGAAAATGAAAATTAAAAAGAAAAAGCAAAACAGAAACCAAGTAAAATTTATATATAAAAAAAAAATTTTTTTTATTGTTGCATAATTAATATGATGATGTTTTTTTTTCTTCCTTTTTTGGTTATTTGATTCATAACAGGTCTCTGGTGATAAGCCGGTTTTTGTGGAAAGTGTTAGGCCTGGGGGTGCAGCACAAATAGCTGGCTTAATAGCTGGCGATATGATTTTAAAGGTTAGTTTCATTTTACAAAAATATATTATTTCAATTTAAATAATTTACTTTTCATTCACGTACCCCAAAAAAAAAAAACAATACTTATGCTTCATAATTGATTTATTTCTAGGTGAATGGTACTGAGGTTCGTTCAGAAAAGCATCCAACTGTCGTCGCCTTAATTAAAGGTAATTTTATATAATATGTTCTAGATATGGAAAAAAGGCATAATGAAATATAAAGCAATACATTTCAAACTTGAAATTTCAATTTTCCAATTACACACATACACACAGAGAGAGAGAGAGAGAGTGTGTGTGTGTATGTGTGTGCGATATAGAGCATAATAAATCACCCAACATTATGATTATATGATTTAGTTTTCCAGTAGTAGTAATTTTCTATTAACTGAAAAATATAAAAAAAATGAAATTTATAGGCGTGGCCGATCTTTTGTCGTTTGCATGTACTGAGACAAAAAAATAATGCACAAATTTTTCTTTGAAAGAAACATAATAATAATAAAAAAGGAAATGACAGGCAGACAGACAGACAGTTCAGTGTGTGCTTTACATGCATACCTGCCGTGAAGGCTTAGCTGCATGGTACACAAATGTACAAGTGAGCGCTAGCGTTGGTGGTCATGTTACACATGGTGCATGCTACCGTCACGACTAGCTTCCAATTAAAACCCAGTTTTGCGCCTTATATATATGGCTTAATCTTTGGTATCTAGATTTGGAGCCTTTCAATTACTCCTTGGCTTAGTTTGGTTAGCTCAATAAGCCCTCCCAGCTACTCATTTTATTCAACAAATTGGACCCTGCACGGCAAGCATATAAATGTTGGAACGAGATACACCTGCGATATGGGCACTACAGCCCCCACGAAGCCAATCTCAAAATCATCATGATCAAAACTGGTGATCCCGTGGTACTAAATTAAATCTTTGGTCGGGTCCTATGACTCATGATGGCCCTTGATGGCCGGCATCACCAATGACCACTTCATGAGCCATTCCCAATTGAGCAGGTGCTTCTCGGGACTGGTTGTCCGCTGACAGACAGACAGACAGACAGACATGTCTAAATTGATTGGCGACGCCGTTTTACATCATTTATCTGCATCTGAGATTTTATGGCGGGGAGAATACTAAAAATGCGCGGACAGACAAACAGACAGACAGATAGACAAAATGTCTGCCTGTCTATCTGTCTATCTGTTTGTCAATGTCAATTTAGAATTTGATGTTGATCCAGCAATTTCGACGCTTCCTTTTTGAATGTTCCAAACAGAAAGACAAAATGAATTATACTCCCAAACCTCTGGATGGTGTTTATAAAAAATTTAAGTGTATAACTAAAAGTTAACAATAGATTTGATATATCGCAATAATATGAAAATTAACAGAAAAAGGAAAGGAAAATAATCAACGAACAACTAAAAAACAAAAAATAGAAAAAATAAGGAGAAGGAAAATGCAATTTAATGCAAAAAGAAATTAAATTAAATAAATAAATGTAGGAAAAATAATAACCATAACAATAATATTCAAAAAAAAAAAAAAAAAAAAAATAACAACAATAACAACAACAAAACGTCAACACAAAAATAATAAGCAAAATGAAGTCACAACAACGATTACTTCTTTTATTTTCAATTTTATTTTTTGTTATTTTTATGTTTATTATAAAAGAGAATTAAGAAAAAAAAGGAAAAGAAAAGAAAGGAAAAAAAAAAGAAAAAGTAACAATCAAACACGAAATATATTGCATTATAAATTATTGAACTAGTGTAGTTAGTTAGTTGTAGTAGTAACAAGATAAATGAATAAATGAAAAAAAGCAAGAAAAGCAAAAAAAATTTTTGTTGTAATAATTTTACAAATACTTTTGGCCAGCGTTCGTCCCATCAATACGCATTAATTTATGTATTAACAAGTTATTGTTGTTGTTGTTATTATTATTATTATTGTTGTTATTGTTACATACCGATAGTTGTATAAAAATGTCTTTGTATTTGTGTATGTAATTATTGCACATAAATTAAGAAAAAAAAAACTATGCTTATAAATGAAAGATTGAGGGACTGAGAGAGATAGATAGATAAATATAAAAGATAATGGAGAAGAAGAAGAAAAGAGAAGGGCAAAAAAAGTAATAAACTTTTTTTTTCGTTTCGTATTATTTTTATTTAATTTTTTTATTTTTTCCCGTTTGAATAGTGCCAGACATTGTGACGCATATTTATTGTAATAGAAATATCAAGTCAACTTTGTCGATGAGAAAACAGAGCAAATAAATATTGAACAAATTTATATCGATTATGGCCAAAAATTTTGATACCAACCAGGCGTGCACTCCCATACAAATTAGCGATTAAATTAATGATTCATAACAGCAAGCACAACATGATGCCACCTCTGTGTGATAAATGACATTCATGAGGGAAAGCATTGAATCATAAGAAACTTTATATAACTTATATAACTTAGAACATTTTGAGTGGGCAATGATTCATTGATTCCATATTTGATTATTTGGAGATAAAAGCGTTTTGCCGGATTAATGATTCGAAAGTGTTACATTTTGATCTATTATCTGTTACGCTTAAAGACGAGTTATAGAGATCTTCTTTAGGGATCTTCTTTAACGATCTTCTTTGGCGAACTTCTTCAAAGATCTTCTGTTGCGATCTTTTTTAGTGATCTTCTTCAGTGATCTTTTTTAGCCGTCTTCTGTAGCGATCCTCTTTAGAGATCTTCTTTAGCGACCTTCTTCAGTGTTCTTTTTTAGCGATCTTCTTCAGCGGTCTTCTTTAGTGACCTTCTTTAGGGATTTTCTTTAGTGATCTTCTTCAGCGATCTTCTTTAGGAACTCCTTAGCGATCCTCTTTAGCGATCTTTTTTAGGGATCTTCTTTAGAGATTTTCTTCAGCGATCTTTTTAATCGATCTTCTTTAGAGGTCTTTTTTAGTGACTTTCTTAAGGGATCTTCTTTAGTGATCTTTTCTAGAGATCTTCTTTAACGATCTTCTTTAAGGATCTTCTTTAGCGATCCTCTTTAGAGATCTTCTTTAGCGACCTTCTTCAGCGATCTTTTTTAGCCGTCTTCTATAGCAATCTTCTTTAGAGATCCTCTTTAGCGATCTTCTTTAAGGATCTTCTTTAGCAATCTTCTTTAGAGATTTTCTTTAGAGATCTCCTTGAGCGATCTTTCTTAGGGAATTTTAGAGATCATCTTTAGGGATCTTCTTTAGAGATCTTTTTAGGAATCTTCTTTAGCGATGTTCTTTATAGATTTTCTTTAGGGATATTTTTTAGCGATCTTCTTTGGCGATCTTCTGGAAAGATGTTCCTCTGTAAACAATACGGCTAATTTTCGCTACTTATAACAGCAATGACAATGAAAGTGAAAGAAGGAACTTCCATGCTCTTGTCACGTATATAAATACACGGACAGCCAAATTAGAAATTTTGATGTTTTATTTCGACTGTTACAAACTTTTTGAATAATCTAGTGTATATGTACAATATCTGGGGGATAACATAAAAAAAAAGTGAATAGAAAAAGTAGTGAAATAAAACATAAGAAGTAAGATGATCTCTATTATAAAGATGTTACGGAAGTTAATATGCCATGGGAATAGTTAATGATTTGTTTAAGCAAGATGCAATTGATAGTTACACTTGCTTCTTCATTGTTGTTGTTTCATGGTAAATGTGTTTGTTTCAAGAAAATGTAATATATGTAAAGGTATAATATCTAACAATTTAATATGACTTTCTAAATTATTTAAAACTACACCTTCTGGCCGTTTAGCTACCTGTTACCTGCTCATGTATATTTCTATTATGTACTCAACTTTCAGATTATAACTTATTATTCATTTTCGCTATATATATGTATAGGATATTATAAGTTTGTGTAAATGTTTGTAATATCCAAAAAGGATGTTTAAAATAAAAGAAATTTTATATTATATCGATCGGAGGGGAATCAAATTCTCAATGGATTTTATGTTTACGTTAATTTGGTCCACGTCAATTTGATATCAATTTACATTTTTCGATTTTTAAGATATTTTAAAGAAAATTTGATATATCGCTAACGTTCTTCGACCCAAATACGAAATCTATTGGGGAAGCATCAGTTCGCATGTAACGTTTTTGTTTCGTAAAAAAAAACGTGATTCTATAAAAAAAAAATCAAATTTTGAATAATTTTTAACTAAATATATAAATATTTAAAGAGATTTCCTTTATAAAATATAAAATTTGATTCAAATTGAATTTTTCAAATCGAATTTTTTTGGAAAATTTTTACCCTTTTGAATAGTAAGTATAACTAATTTTTATTAATATTTTTAACACATTAGGCAGAATGGTGTCGGGCAGTTCGAATCGAGTCGCCACAATCGATCATAAAGTTCATGTATATTTTAGAAAAATTTATTATAAAGACATGTATTGATTAAGAGGCAAATGTTATAGCAAGTGTATGCGAGTTTTATCAATTCTAAGGCCATATTTTGAAAGCAATATTATAATTGTAAATATAGATTGATGAAAGTCATTTGGGGATGGTATACCAGTTAATCGCTTATATCTATATGAAAAATATCAAAATGGTTCAATATGTTTCTTTGGGCAGTACCGATTGAAGGATTGATAAACTCTCATTCAGAAAGTAAATATTCTATAAAAAAAAGAAAGTTTCAATTGGATGTGGTGGAATATAGTTCTCTAATTTAGAAAGACCAATGCCCTTGGAAATACCTCGATAAATTTTCAATATTTAATGTTTTCTGATTAATGCAAAAAAAAAAAAATGCAGAAAGAAAAGAAAAATAACAATTTAATATATCTCGGAAGTTTTTGATTAAGCGTGATCGAGTCATTTTTTCTTCTTTCTTTTTTTTTTTGACAAAATACGATTTGAACTTTGTGCAGGATAAATATGGCGAAATTTTGCCTTCTTTTTATTACTTATTACAAAAAATAAATAAATAAATAAAACCAAAACTTTTTTGTTAAATAAAAAATAAAAAAAACAAGCAGAAATATTTGCCCTTTAAGCTAAATCGTGAGCGTGATCAGTTTGACTTGTTTGCGCATTGAATTCGCTTATAAGAACTTTCAACATTTTTATTTTTTTGTTTTCGTTTTGTTTTTTGTTTGACAAATATCGAATGTAAATATCTTAATTTTTCTACTAATCGAAAAATGCCATTTAATATAAAGCAATTAAAATACAAACGCATGCAAAAATTATGATTCCAAAGGATTTTTTTTTTTTAGGAATTTAACAATATGATAGAAATTTTTCAATGTAAATATATCAAAATTTTCATGATCTGAAATGATTTTCTTCCTACAAAACTACATGGAATTTTTAATTTTGCCACGTGGCCTATTTCAATATAAAGCAAAATTAATGTAAAAATCAATTGAATTTATTGAAATTTTTCTTTACTTCAAATGATTTTTTAATTGTACAGTTTGCCAGTCAAAAAGAATTAGCGAATACTTTAAAGCCACTTTCTGAATATTTTTGCAAAGTTAGTACAAAAATATTCTTCTTTAAGTTGCTGTCAAAAAATTTCTGAATAATAATAAACGTTTAAGTAGAATTTTATTGGGCCTTTCAAGATATAACTATGAACTTTTTTTTTTTTAGAAGTTTGCAGTAACTTCCTGGTGATAGTAATTATTGCCTTCCATCACTTTAACTTTATTACACAAAGCGGTCGTTCTATTTATCATCTAATTTCCCAACATGATAATAATAATAATATTTTCTTGGTAATTTCATATAAATCAAGCATAACATGCCTGAAGGAAATATGCTCATTTCCCTAAAATGTTTTGCATTATCTACAAATTCAGATACTTTATAAAATGAAATCAAATGTGTTCAGTTTAGATGAGTATTAAATTTAAAATCGATTTAACTGCAACAACTAATTTTTCTTTTATATTTACTTCTCTCTGAATCCATTTATATTTGTTTGTTTGTGTAGGCCTATTTGAAATGTTACTCTTAATAGTAAAAATTCAATTATCATTTAGATAATAGAACGATTAATAGATCAATTTTTTTCCAGGCAATTTCGCCTGAATGAATATTTCTTTCCTCCTTGAAGCTGTAATTATTTTCATTTTCATATTTCTTCGTATATAATCGAAAGATCTAGCCCCTTTTTTTTTGATATTGTGATTTTCATTTTACTTGTGAATTGAACAATAAAAAATACATGTAAAATTTAGTCTTAATTTATGGTGGATATTCAAGTTTCGATTTCAGCCAATTAGTTCTGCCTGTCTTGGTTGTTCTATTATTATTTCTTTTTTTTTTTTTTTTTTTTATCACACATATTTATTCTGTTATCGTTTAATTGTAAAAATTCTTACACTCTACACTGATTTTGATAAAATATTATGGCAGTTGTCCTTAATACAATGCAATATCGTATATTAATTTAAAAAAAAAAAAAACGTTATTTATGTATGTGTGTGTGTATGTATGTATATTATGTATTGTATGTTGTACAAAGTTGCAGATAATATGTTTTTGCATATATAAATGCATAACTTTTTCTTTTATTTATTTATTAATTAATTTTTTTTTTGCCTACATAAAAAAATTTATATTGTCTTTGTGGCATTTTGTTGAAATCATTGAAAAAATCAACATCCATTCTTAAAAAAGCAGTGCATTAATTTCAAGAAAGGAATAATAAGTAAGCACATTATAAATGGGATGAGTGAATGGATGGATGGACGGTTGGATGAATGGACGATTGGATGAATGTTATTTAATTATTGTAAGACTCATTATGTAAATGTTTATTATGTGAAGTAGGCGTGATAGATTATTTATTGGTGAAATTTCTATTCCATTTTAAAATTTTCTAACATTTCAAACTTTTAATCTAACGGCATGTTTTTGAGTGATATATAATAAGATAGGCATCGTGTGTTTTGGCTTCCAATTTAATGTGTATTATGGTCGTGTCATTTGTCTAATGTAAACTCAATTAATTCAATATCTTACTTATTTGTATGAAATTTTAATGTTTTTTCAACACTTCAAGGCATTATCTTTAATTAAGTACTCATCAACTGGTTTTTTTATATAATAAATATAATTTTATATTATAAAATAATATATAATTTTAGAATATTTTAAAAATGTGTTTATTCAATGAAAATTATATTAATATAATTAATATTATTTTTATATGATCTTTATATTTATTTGTAGCATCCACAATTGTGGAATTGATCGTTAAACGTAATCCACTTGTAATGCCCTCTACACCAGTTCTATCTGGACGAGATCGTACAGCTTCTATTACTGGACCACAACCTGTTGATGTAAATCATTATTATTTTAGTTTTCTGTTTTCCTTTTTTTCTTCTTTTTCCTATTTAAAAAAAAAGTTTTTTTTTCATTTTTTTTAATGCATGCCTTTCTTTACCCTTTTTATAGAGTATAAAACGTCGTGAAATGGAAACATATAAAATACAAACATTGCAAAAAATGTTGGAACAAGAAAAATTAAATTTAGAACGTTTAAAAGGTGACACAAATAATCCTAGTTATAAATTATCAGAAGCAAATATACGAACATTAAGGGAACAGTTACGTCAAGTTGGCGCCGAGGTACGTATGAGTTTTTTTTTTTTTTGCTTTTCTTTATTAAAGTTTTTCATTTTTGCAATTTTGTTTTGCCAAATTATTCGGTCAATATTTGGTTTTTTTGCCATTTTTACCTCTAAAATTTTTGTATCATGAAAAGTTAACTTTATTTTATGCCTCTTGTTGTCGCAGTTTTTGTTGAATTTTTATCCAATTTTTGCCCACTTTTAAGTAGTGGAGAAGATCGATTTCATTACTTATTTAATAAATTATTGCATTCCATTGAATAAAAGTAGATTGTTGTGGAGTGTTAAGTGGTTTATAAAAACCTTTATGGGGAATAGGTAAAGCAGTAGTATTAGCCATATATTTTGTAAAGATCGCAGAAATTAAAGCCCTTTAGTTCACTTAATATGATTGTTCAATAAAATCGTCTCCGGTTTTAACGTACAATCTAAGAAAAGGAATGTGTAAAATACAAAATTGAATAAGAAAAATATGCAGAAAGAGCAAAAAATATATTAATCCGATCCAAGTAAGACAAATTTGGCAGATATAGTGTGATAAAAAGCAAAAGTGGTACTTTATCTAGATTTTTCGTTAGCAGTATTTAAAATTGTGAATACTTTCCAAAGCACTTTATTCAAAATGGGGTTTTAAGGTGGTTGGGGTGGGGGTGGGGGTGTGGCTTACGGGAAAGGTTCTATCGCCTGTACACCAAATTTCTCCCATTCTTTGCTCTGATAATTAGAAAAAATAGCTACGCATTGGATAAATATATGAATAGACACGTTCGAATCGATTTAGAAAATGTCTGACGAGTTTATAGATACAATAATATCTGAATCTGGCTTAACTCGTTCCATGCGTTATATAGGAACTTCTATTCTGTATTTTAAGCGGTGTCAGGTACACTTATTATTCTGAGAAGTGTGTCATTACACGTACCACTTTTTAAATAGTTTTGGATTAATCATATTACGAATATTTGGCCAATGAATTATGTTAAGTTTGATAATAACAAAATTTATATATGATGAAGTCTGTAGAGATTTGTTCAATATAATAAAAGATGACTCTCGAAAGAAAAAATATGACTAGGGAATAATAGATTTAGCCAAAATAATATTGTAATATAATACAAGCATTATATCGTAATGATTATAATAAATTGATATTGATCAATATTGATATATACGCTTCATATACAGAAGCGTTTAAGTAAAAGCCACAAGAAATTACTTTCAGTACATTTTCGAATGTTCAGCACAATTAATGTTCATGCACATAACAAAAACAAAAAAAAAACAAAATTCGTATCATTCAACAGGATGCACCAACCCCAAATCCAACGTCAATGCCATTACCGCCACCTCCATCAACATCTATAAAATCCTTATCATCAATGGCAAATAATAATCAAGTCAATAAAACGGTACATCATTTGTCGCCTTCTACTACCAATATCAATTTAAATACTACTACATGCACAACAACAAATTCCCCTTCTACTATTATTACTACCACCACAATCACTACTACTACTGCTACAACCATAACAAATACTACTACCAGTACTAGTCATGCTATACATATCGGTCATCAATTCCATTTACATTTAAATAACCATCAGGCACATCATCATCATCATTCTCATCATCATCATCATCATCATCATCATCATAATCAAGCTACCACACCACAACCACAATCAACAGTAACATCACAATCGTCACCAGCTTTTCTATCCTTATTACCGCGATCCCTGTCATCGTTATCTTTGGGTGGTCGTAAAAATAAAGTTGACAAAGACTTGATAACGGCTTCATTAAATAATACAACGGATTTTTTACAAACACACTCCAATTCACCTAGTAATGTGAATGCGATGAGTGCTTCGATTATGGGCTGTTCAATAGGATTAATGACTAGCCCACCAAATCCGCCATCGTATAATATGTCACAGTCTTTGCATACACCATTGCAGATACCAGTACATCGCAATTCCGCACAACAATTATTCCATTTACATCAGCAACAATTATTGCAACAGCAACAAGTTATGAAAAATTCACCGAAAAGTGGTGGTAAAAGCAAAAATAAATTTGCTGCAAAAGGCGGTGGCAAAGGTTTCATTGAAGAGGATATACCACCACCATTGCCCCAACGCAATGCACCGCGTGCAATACAATTGTACACATTAACTGATTTAAATGAGAATGCTAATGCTGCCAACGGTTTAATGAATGCGAATGCCTCACCCATTTCCGATTTAGATCATGTGGTAGCAGGTACAGCGTCACCATTACGCAATTCTCCACAACCACAAACATCAATATCAACAAATTCACCACATCACAATGGCAATAATACTAATCACAGTAGCAATACTAATAATAACAATAATAATAGTAAGTGTAGTGGTAGTAAACAAATGAAACGTTCTAAAGCCAAAACTAAAGCTTTGTCGGATCCAAAAATGTCAGCACAAGTTTTTATACAAATGGAGAGTATGTCAAATGCAGCCATACAAACACATAATAACACGTTAGTGGATGGTTGTGGTAGATTGTTAGATGAATGTACACCACCACCATTGCCGCCACGACAAGCCGGCATGCATGATGATGCAATGAAAGGGAGCTTTCAAAATTTATCAACTAGGCCACCCCCAAATAGTTTGGATACATTAATGCAATATCCATTAGTATCTACATGTACAGCCGTTCAACGTGATAATATGGTAGCGGCATTTCCTTTATCACAACGTCCTAATATTGTACAACAATTGCAACAACATCAACAACAACAACAGCAGCAACAACAACAACAACAGCAGCAGCAGCAGCAACAATATTTACAAAATACCAATGTTGGTGGTCAACATGCAACAGGTGTAAGTATCTGCTATAAATTAATTCAACTTCATCTGCCATAGTTTAGCTTTGCCTCATCTCATGTAAAACTAATGCTTAGTGATTCTTATTTTTAGCTCTTGTTGTTACATTAATTAATTTTATAACGAAATATGTATAGCATTATAAATCATTTTCAAATGATAACCAAGCTAAAGCTTAATATATCATTTGACATTTATCTTTTAATAAATTTTGGCACCTTAAAAAAATCTAATCACGTTATGCATACAAACAATGATATCCATTGTATAGCACTCTTATTAACAAGTAACACTTATATATACATAAGTATATTTTTTGCGCCATTTTCGAGTATGGGTTTTTTGTTCCTTTTTTTCCCTTGTTAGATTAATCCTCCATATATATGGCTTCAGCTACTTCTTTGAAATTTTCTGATGGATGTTCCTTTGCTTTATTTTAAGTGTGTTTTGTTTTTTGTTATATTATTGTTTTTATCACTTGTACCTCGTATAAAATATTTAACGCTTTAATTATTATTATCGATAATTTATTCTGTTACAGGCTTTAGGACAGGCGCCACATAATTTGAGTCATGTGAATAAACATAGACGTGTTATATCGTCACCAGACACAACACATTACCGGCATCCAGAACGCCAATTGAAAACCAATTCAGATTCATGGGAATTATTAGAAAGAGATTATGAGGATACACCGCCTGGTACACCGCCACCACCGTATAGGCATGCCCATTCAGCTAGCATGTCTGGTAATGAAGATGGCATGTTAGAGCATTTTGCTTCACCTCCACCGCCTGCACATTCCAGTCGTATACAAGCCGCTCAAATGATTAGTACACAAAAAGAAATCATTTCGATGGAAGATGAGGATACTTCTGATCAAGAAGGGCCTTTTATTGATGAAAATGGTCCATTCAATTCTTTTCAACGTTTATTAGAAACAGAAAATGTTGCTTTTTTAGCTGTCTTTCTAAATTATGTCCTCTCCAATTCAGAGCCGGCTCCATTGTTATTCTACTTGATAACCGGTTTATGTAAGGAGGGTACAGCCAAAGATATGCGTAAATGGGTGTACGAAATACATTCAACATTCCTGGTACCTAGGGCACCACTATCTTGGTACCGGTTAGATGAAACCTTAGCTAGAGAGGTGGATGCTGTATTACAAAATGAATTTGATAAAGTGGAAATATTAAGAAAGGTCTTCTGGAAGAGTCGAAAAAAAGCTCGTGACATAATATGTGAACAATTAAGAGAATTTCAAGCAAAACGTACCGCTGGTTTAGGCACTATATATGGACCAACTGATGCCCAATTATTAGAAGCTAAGGGTGATAAACAAAAAGAACAACATATATTTGAAGAAACTTTAATGAAAAAACTTCAAATATTATTAGAAGAATTTGAAAAAGACGCACCCTTAGAGGATCCTAGAAAATCAGCATTATGCTCTGCTTTATCAACGGTAATTCATCGAATATTTATGACGCGCCCGAACAGTATTATTGATCGAGTTAATCAATTTGTTAATCGTGAAAAAAGTTTTAAATCATTGATAATGGGCAAGAAAGGAAAAGTATGAAATTTCTTATCATTTATTTTATTACAAATTATATTTTTGTACTAATTATTTTTTATGATATTTTATTTTTTGTTACATAGAATATTGTACGTGGTCATCCATTAGTATTGAGACAATATTACGAAGTGACCCACTGCAATCATTGCCAAACAATAATCTGGGGAATTAGCCCCCAAGGTTTTCATTGTACAGATTGTAAATTAAACATTCACCGACTTTGTTCGAAAGTTTTGGAAGAGAATTGTCCCGGTCCATTGCCACAAGCTAAACGTAAGGATAAAGATTTACATAACGACAATAAGATAAGCAAATTGATGGGTAAAATACGCCCAAGAACTTCAACCGACCTAAGTGGAGATAAGCGCTCACGTCAAGAACCAGATGATCTTGATCCAATGGATTTTCCTAATGGTAAGTGAATGATATAAATTTATTAATAATTACTTACGTATCTATACAAATGTGTTAAAAATTTATAATTCGAAAAATTCAAAATCTTACTATATACGCTGTTTGAATATGCTATACAAAATTTATACATTCAAAAAGCGAAAACACTTAAATACAAATTCCGCTATTCTGTGAAGTATTTATAGTCATTCTATTTGATTAACTTTATAAAAAGCCTTATTTAACATTTTACTGATCTCTTTTACAATATTCATATCATATAGATAATCCAGATAACCCCATTGTTTTTCTTTACTTTGATTAGTTTTTATAGAAATATAAGTGAACTAAGTAGTAAAATATTTTGCCGGCTTAATGTTACATAGAAGGAGTACGTATGACAGATTATCCGTATAAAAATGCATATTTACGTATAAAATGCATATTATTGTTAGACTGAAGGCAAAAGACATTTTGCGATGTTATTTTAAAGAAAATAACCAACATTAACACATGTCCTTTGCGAACTATTTTTTACACTTCTTCTAAATGTTTGGGCACTGTCTTTATTATTTGAAATTAACAATTAGAGCTTCTAATAATTTTGAAAATATACGTAAATACAAGAATTCATTAGTTTTTTTAAAGTCAAGTTGTATGAAAGAGGAATTTTCCACTACTATCACTTGAATTGAGCCGAAAAATGTTTCTACTTTGTCTCTACTTGGATTTCACCAAGTACCCCAATTTACAAAACGTCTATGATTGTTAAAGTGCAATAATTATAAAAAGTACTTTGAAAAATAATATTGGTATATCCTGAATGGGTTTATTACAATTTATGCTTAAGTGGAATTGGCAACTCCTTGGAAGAATCCTTTAGCTTCCTAAACAGAAATGTATTTGTTGAGAAATTAGGGCTGTAAATTATTTCCACTTCGATTTATCTGTACGTTAGAGTGAATATATGCATAAATTTATTAAGAGACTACAAAAAGGGGCATTTGCCTCTACTCTTAAATGAATATAGGAATTTTATTTGGCTGAAGTGGTATCTTGACTACTCGCTACCAAGTTATTGTATTGTACATGATAGTAGTGTTCGATTGCCTTCTGATTTGTTGAATCATATCTATATCATATATAAAATAGACTGATAAATTTGTGAGGCTGCATATTGACTTACTTATAAATATTGAATAAAAAAGTGTGAACTTTTATCTAAATAGGTTAACTTTTTTTCTATTTGTGAGTGTGTCCTTTGAACCATTTAGCTGAATTTCGATACCAAACTGCTTGCTTGAGCTTGTAGCGTTTCTCCCAAATTGGATCAAATTTTTAATAGCTTTTTTAATAACTTTATTCAAGGTTCAACAAAAGGAACCTAGCCCAAAGGAGTGTAATCCTGACACTTTGGTGGTGTATATAAAAATAGTAGAAGTTAAAATGTCTTACATGAGTGTAGTTTCCTTTTGCGTCCAATCAAATCATATGCACTTTATAATGTACATACACATGTGTAATCTCAATATTGAATTAATTCCACATGATTTAGTGTCCTTCTCCTAAATTGCTATAACATTTCTACGTCTCATTCTCTTTTAAGGCGTTCTCATAAAATGTATAGAATAACCATGCGCCTTCTATTATGTTAATAATAGAAGTACTGCTAATGTAAAATATAGAGTTACCAAGTAAATATTTTGTAATTATAAAAATACTTTAAAATAGACACATTAAAAGGTCTTGTATCGGAACTTAATTTTCTTGCAGAATTTGCTTACAAAAAATGCTCTTTATTCTTGAAATTCACAAAATTATTATTAGTTCGTTATGGAAAATTATTAAAAATGAATTGTGCAAATGGAATGAAATATTGAATATTTGTTGTCAAACTTTTCTATTTATAATATTCATTACCATTATTACTGTGGAAATTTTTATCCCTTTGATATCCTCTTTTTAGATAATAAATGGCTTATAAAATGCGCATGATTTTTTATACTGCTAAATATATTTATGTACAAAGTCTTCTATGTAAGCAACATAATTTTTGTATTAGGATGTACAAAAAGTATAAACAATGGTTTCGGTATATATTTGCCTAAAAATTGCAAAGCAATTTTTGATTAATCATATATTTTGGCCATTATTTTTTGCCATTTTTTGCCTAACTTCATAATTTCATTGAAGTAAAATTTAATTGTTTATCAACCATTAAGAGAGTTTTCACTTCAGATACCTCGATATTCGACCTATACTTTTTAACGGCTCGAGACCATTTATTTTGACTCATCAGCGTTGCCCTGCAACTACAACTTTTTTCATGTTGACGAATTCCGTTTACTTTTTTTAAATTACTTCGTTCAGAAGGTCAAGAAGGTTCAGAAGGTAGAGAATCAAACAAGCCACTGTACATTGTTGGAGTGCTTTGCAATAGACAATTTTCTTATTAACCTATCAATCCAAACTGTGAAATTCTAATCATAATCTCTTGCATTAGATGTCGCATTGAATTCACATTCCACCTACTATAATAATACGGTTTACAAATTATTCGATTTTGGAATCATTTCACTAGTAATAATTCGATGGTTCAAATTTCTTTGCTTTAATTTATAAGGTACCCAAACATTGACCATGCCCATGGTTTATTGCACACCTGCCGTGATGGCTTAATTGCATGGTACACTAAAGTACAATTTGTGCGTTAGGGTTGGTAGACGGTTGGTGCATGGTGCCGTCAGCCTAACTTCCAATTTAAAGCCCGTATTGCACTTTATATATGAGGCTTAACCTTTGGTAACCAGGTTCAGGATCTTTCCAAAACCTCTAGGCCTAGTTTTCTTAGCTCACGAAGCCTAGCCAACTACCCGTTTCATTGAAGTAATGAGACTCCGTTCGACAAACATATAGATATATGATTAACTGGCACTGACCCCGATGGGGGCAGCCAACTCTAATATGATGATTCCGTGGTACCCGAATCGCATTAACTCATGAGTCGCCCTAACCATCCCAACAGCTTGCACATTGATCCAGTACCACCACTTCTAAACTTTCCGCTATTACTGTTTTATATGATCTAATAAATGAATAGACATGCTTTTTTGTACAAAAAAAAAAATATCACGCATTTGTAAGTGACTCTTTGCTAAAAGAGAAAGAGAAAATTATTGACAAAACGCTAAATATAATTTTGAAAACAAAAACAAAAATATTAAAGAAAGAAAGAAAGCACTTATTTTAAATAAAATATAAATGCATACACATACTGTCAATAGTTAACCGCAGCAAAGCAATAGGCAATAAAGCACTGAGAACAGATAAAATATATAATATTTCTATTTGAGATGATGTTCGTACACTTTGAAAAGAGAGAAGTGCAAGAGCGCAAGCTAGAATGTAAAATATTTTCTATCAGAGATAAAAATATAAACACAAAAAAAAAAAAATTAAACAGAATCAAAAAGAAAAAAAATAAAAAGAAGAAATAAAAAGAAAACAAAAACAAATTTTAGTTATTGTTTGTTTTTTTTTTTGCATTTATGTTATTTATTAAAGTAGATAAACGCACAAAAAACGTACACACATTACTCCATAATATTTTCTATGAATTTTTATAAATTTATAGAGTTATTAATGTAAAAAGTCTGTGTCTGTCTGTCTATATCTGTCTGCCTATGTCTGTCTGTCTGTCTATCTATCTGTATGTTATATATACACTTGTATTCCATAATAATCTCCATCTCACTCTAGGCGGCACTTTGTTTGAATGAAAAATTATTTAAAATATATAGAGAAGATGAGATAGTCTTTCGGTAAATGGCAAACAATTAAGACGTGTCGTTCATACAATGAATACCGTTAAATGATGAACGTAATTTCATATTAAAATAATCATAAAATAATGAAATAATTCAATAATTCAATAAATAAGTAACACTTAATAAATCGTGTAGAAAAAGTAGTAGGATACATACAAAATTCCCAAAAGAAGTAACAAACAAAATAAACACAACAATAAAAATAAAAATTATCGTATAAATAAAAGTTTTTTTTTTTTCTTATATATAATTTAAATAAATAGCACTTTTTTCATATCACTTCACTTCAAATGTATAGATATAGATAGTTTTTTTTTGAAAAAAAAAAACAAAAAAAAAGACAAAATACACATACACACATAATTATATATATATATATACATACATACATACATAAAAATATACATAAAACGGTTAGAGCCTTAATAGTGGTCGGTGGTATTGTTAAGCGATATCTCCCTTTTTTAATATTCAATTTTGGTGTATATTATTACAGATTGATTAATTACTATGTTCATATTTTTATTTAAGCCCTAAAAGTACAATATAAACTCTCCTCAGAACATAAAAAAA
Organism: Melophagus ovinus; assembly: GCA_023089585.1. NCBI lineage: Eukaryota > Metazoa > Arthropoda > Insecta > Diptera > Hippoboscidae > Melophagus > Melophagus ovinus. Next base: position 4,132,740 of record JAKKIB010000176.1, on the reverse strand, counting down.
AAACAAACAAAAATAAAAGAAGAAATAAAAAAACCAAAAACCTTTCAAGATATATATGAAATATAAACGGCTAAAGTGTGAAATTTTAATATCCACCATCAAAAGATATTCATTCATTGTAGTTGATATAATTTAGATTAATATTTATTTTTTAATTTCATTGCAATAAAATGCTAATATATTTAGAAATGTTCAGTCCGGTTTTTGAATAATGGTAAATGGTACCTGCCATGGCGGCTTAACGGCATGGCATAGGTTTGATAATTACGATTGTTGATACCACTCTACCAATTAGCACTAACTACCAATCTAAAGATCGCATTGCATCTTACATGCGGCATATCCGCTTTGGTAAAGTGTGAAAATATCCCATGGAGTGGTCGAGCAGTTAGGCCAAAGTTATACCACAAAGTTTACCAATTGGCCATTTATTAAGGGTTTTGAATAAACCCACTCGATAATCATGTAAATATAAGGGAACAAGTAAGGGCCGCAATTTGGATGCAATTTGTATGCAATTTGGAAAAAGATTGCAATACCAGGAAATGGCCCTTAAAACTGACAATTTCATGACATCAAATTAAATCTTTAGTCCATTATTTTCAAAGCCTGCTACCTAAGTTATGCTGGCGCTTCTTGGTAGCCAAATTTTTTTTTTTTTTTGGGTTTTTTTGGTTTTTTTTTAGGCCATCTATAAAATAGAAAAAAGATATCGTTAGTTCAAAATTTCACAAAATCCTTTCCATCTTTAATTCAATGCAAATAATACAACCATAATTTTTGGTTGGATCTTGTTTGATATAAAAAGGAAAATTTAATATCTAAAATTAGAAAGTGTATTCTTTATGGTGGGTTTATTAAATCTTGCTTGATTTCTTTCTCCTGCTACTTTTTTTGTCTTCTTTCCTTTGACTTTTTCTACTTTTACGGACTTTCTTTTCATCCAAACATGTGCATAGCCATGCATGCCTAACAGTGCTTGAAATATATTCAGTACAAAAAAAAAATACTTTTAAAATTAACTGTAATAATTTTAATAGTGAAATGATAAAAAAAAATAATAAATCCTATAAAAATTTTTTTTCTGTTATTTTCTTCTGTTTTTTTTTTTAAATTCAATGATCTTTTTCATATCTCATTACTTTCGTGAATTTATACGTAAAATACATTGAACTGCATGCTATAAAAAAAACAAAAAAAAAATTCTTTTTTTTTTATTAAAATTATTATACAGTTATTTTGTAAAAGCGCAAATTGAACAACTTATCATCAATGCATTGCAGAAAAAAAAAAACAAAAGAAAAACCAAACACATTTACAATAATAATAATAATTAAAAATAAAAATGTAAATAAAAATCGAATCGAATCAAATCGTATTAAAGTGATTTTTCTGTTCAACATAAATATGAAAAAAAATTTTTTTTTTGAGGAGCTTACATTTCGATTAAATTACCATTAAAAAATTTTCAAAAAAAAATATTCACATTTAGTAAAGATTTAAATTTCGAATGCCAGTTTATTAAATTATTAGTTTAGTTTCATATTAAATTTGCTTGTGGATTTGTGAAATGCTTTTTTTTAAAATAAAACCTCTTGTAGATGAAACTTTCTTCCTGATTCCAATTTTTAAAAGTTTCGCAATATTGTTGTTTCAAAGAATTCATTTTTTAAACTCGCAAATTACGAAAATTTTTATATAAAAAAATGTGTGAACGCTTATAGATTTTTAATTATCCAAAGATTCATGCCAAATGCATTAATTGCCATTTGAACCTTTCTTGAAGTGATGGTTGCTGCTAAATTGCGCAGTGCTAGAAGGTCGTAATTAAAAAAAATTGTTCTAAATTAATAATTGAATGCTGTAAAAGATTGCAACAGTTAGACAAATAAATTCTCCTAAGTAAAATTTAATTTGCTAGTAATTATAATAATTTTTTTTTCTTTTATTTTATTTTTTATTTTTTTTAAATGAGAAGTTAGAGCCAGTTTTCAAAGAAACTTTAAGAGGATCATAAAAATTTTCTATATTAACTTTTGAGGAACGTATTTGCTTACTTAGCAGTTTATAGAGCAAGCACTGACATTAAATGTCATCCAAATACGTTTGATTGACATTTATAGAATTTTTGCCGCCATCCAAATACGGCAGTCACGGCAGTCACCATGTTACAATAGACAAAAACAAAACAAAGCAAAATGTAAAAAACAAAAGCAACTGTAAATATTCACCTTAAATAAATGGGGAGTTTTTTTCAATTTTTTTTTTTTTTTTTTTTTTTTTGTCATTATTTACTTATCGTGAACTTGACATTTGCCAAATTCATTTCAGCCTAGATTCTTAGAAATAGGCATCAATTTTTTTGTACCCACCATCCAAAAGTTGGCCATATACACACTTGCTTATTATGTTTGTAACGCCTAAAAGGCATTGGCGTAGTCTTTACAAAGCATAAATATTCTTGGTCAGCATTAAACTCTGAATCAATTTTAGACATATCTGTCCGTGTGTCCGTCTATGATAAACATTTATATGATTGTAAAAAGAAGCAAATATAGAGGTAAAATTTGCCAGGGACATGAAAATTTTTGCATGCTGGTTGATATTAAAAATTGCCAAAAACGTTCAAAGAGCACTTCTACACTGCAACGTAAATTAAGAACACTACTGTTTTTTCAAAGCAAACATTTATAGATTTTCCTTTATAATTTAAAAAGTAAAATAAACAGAAAGTTGATTTTTTTTTGTACAAATATTAAGAACGTCATTATAGAAAGTCTATATAAAAATTGTTTAAATCGACCAAGCCTATCCAAAGTTATACAACTTCAAATTATTTAATTGTATCTGGCTGGTGATTATCAAAGTTTTGGCCCCAATTAAATATAATTTTTGTTGCTTATTGTTGCGTTTTGCTTTAATTTTATATTATTATTATTATTATAATTAAACGTGTAATAAAATTAGTCTAGAATTTCAGCATACAATTTCAGCATATTGAATATTTAAGACCATCCAATTGAAGTTGCTTAGTTGTTTAAAGTTTTATATACAAAATTTCCAAATATTATTAAAATGCAAAATAAAAATTTGAAACAAAAAAATTCTCTGTAAGAAAACTGAATATAAAAGAAATTGGTAAACATTTGTCTGTCTGAATATTTCTTATTATTAATTTAACAAAGGAGTAAAACAAAAAAAAAAAAAAAGGAACAAACCTCAAATTCAAATTTCATATTCCAAAAATTTTTGTAAAAGCGATAACTTTTTATTTGATATGTAGAAATCGTGATGTTTTAGAAATTGGCAATTATTATAACTTTACATTGTATTAGGTTGTTAAAAGAAACATATCATATTCTTTGCCATGGCAGAAGCAAAAAGCATATGCAGAAATCTTCTTTAGAACATTTGTTGAAGATAAATTCACATGAATTGAAATTTTTTGTTTGTAGTGTAATTTTCTTATATTTTGCTTAAAATTTTTCATAGCCACTTTTTGAAAAATTAATGAAAATCAATGAATGAATGAAAGTGCAAATGTTAAGGATTTCAAAGTTAAAGATGGTCTCATATAAATTTAACTAACTACTTATCTAAAGCTATTTACTTAAATATTAAAAATTTTTCAAATTTGAATATTGTATAATAATAGAAAAGTAAAAGTGCCATATATAAATGCGAATGCGCCCTTGCACTTAGTTGTATTTAGTTGCATGTTCTTTCATTAATAAAAAAAAAAAGAAGTTTTTGTCTCGTCTCACTTAATGCAACTCACACCACAACACACAAACAAAATTTAATTTATAATGTAGATCGCATAAAAATTGTTAAATTGTAAGAAATAGAAAATAAATAATAAAAGAGAAAATCGTTTCATACATTTTATATACACATGCATGAATATTTGTTGTATGAATATAATAAAAATTAAGCACGCGACTTGAATAGACTTGAATAGACTTGAATATTAGAAAATGGTGTTAAAAATAAAAATAAAAGATAACGTGATAATTGACTTAGAATTGAAAAATATTATACTTGACTGAAGTTGTGTATGAAATACCTAGTGTACATACACACACACACACACACACACACTACACATCAAACATCTTACAACAAAACAATATGCAACATCAATCAACTCATTCCACCAACCAACTCATTTCACTTATCACTTATTTCGCTTAATATCGAATGGTTGCAGTCTATTTGAATTTTGGTTGGATCTATTTGAATTTTTTTTATTATTGTGACATGAAATTTAATATATATTAGAACATTTTTACGTGTTATATTCTTCACAATAATCATAAAGAATAATGAGCAAATAAATTGTCGAAATTATGAAACATTTCATGCATTCATGCATTATTTCTCATTGATTTAGAATTTTTATTATGGACTAATGTTTAGAAGGAAAAAGGAATTTTCATAAAAATTTTAAAAACTCTAATCCTGATTATGGTACAATTTACTAGTTATACCCTACACCTTTTTTAGTAGTGTAATTATAAACTTGAATGGTGGCTTGTAATACTGAGAAGTAGGTAAAATTGATGAAAACATTTATTATAATAAATTACCTCAGAATAACATTCAAAATTTTATTTAAACATGTCTGTCCATTTATCTATATTTTAACAAATTATAGATTGCATTTTTTGAGATATTTTAATGCAAAATTTTGGTACGTCCATGTGCTTTGGCCCTGATGCAAACTCTATTTGGATACGTTTTTCTTTTTTTTTCTGGTTTGATATTGTTTGCAAATTTTTGCAATAAAATGATTCTCAAGGTTGTAAATCTTTCATGTTATTCAGAAATTATTGAATTATTTTTTTTAATTTTGACAGTTTTTTGATTAAAGAGCATGTAAATATTTACATGTCTTGAAGGTTTTGTTCTTGCCTAATTTTTTTTTTTTTTGTTGGCCTTTTTTTTAGTTTTACCTTTTCCTTTCACATTACATTTTTCATTTTGCTTTTTACTTAATTTTTTTTTTTTCCCTTAAAATTCTCTCTGTTTCAATATAAAACGGATTATACTGATAATATTCCAAATTTGAAAAATATATACATAGAATTTTAAAAAGTCATTTGTAAAATAGAAAAATTCAATTTCCTTTTGTATCATAATTATGTTCAATATTCTAAAGGAATTGTGATAAAAATGCAAAATGTATAATTACAATTCCCTCTGACATGAATTCCATATTACGCGAAAAGAGTGATGAGAGATGAAAGATGAGAGATGAGAGAAGATAGAAGAGAGAAAATTTCAAAATTTCCTTCTTGAATCTAATTTAAAATTTCTTTGATTTATATTTTGAATATAAAATTTTTCATGTTTGCCCATTTCACCTAAAAATTTTACATAGTAATATATTTTCATGGCAGAGAAATTGTCATTTATAAAATAATGAAAGTGTTTTTTTTTTTTTTTTGTTGACTGGGTGACTTTTTAAATTTATTTTCATATTCATTTTAAAATTTATATAATTATTTCATTAACACTAGCGAACGATCCGATCTTCATAATAAAAAAATTTAACTATTTATTGAATTGTCTGTCTGTCTTAATGCTTTATGCCTACAATTTCTAATATTGCCTAATAAATATTTTTGTATGAATTTTTATGTGATAGTGTTATGTTTTGCTGGATCTTTATGGCCTTTGTTTATAAAATATGAAAATTTCAAATGGAAACAATTTGAGTAAGATAAATTTTTATATAGACATATGTTTGCCCATTAATAATTCCATTAAGGCATGTATATTTGTTGCGTAAGGCAAAAGAATTTCATTCATAAAAAAAATATGCTAAGAACTTTATAATTGATTGTGGCCGATTTTTAAACAACCTACCTATCGCTCTGTTTATTTATGATAAATGTCACATAAAACAATTTTAGGTTAATAAAAACAATATCGAAAAAATTATAAAAAAATTCTATTAATAAAAATTATTTGAAAAGTTTGTTATATGAGAAAAGTTTCATTGATCGAAGATGTAACAATCTAGACTAAATTTTACAAACATTTAAATATTTTTTATATCAGAATACAAGGTAAAGCCAATTTTCCTTAAGATTTATGAGTTTTTTTTTTTTTTTTTTGAGAAAAAAAAAGGAAAATAGTTGTAAAAATGATTTTCTTCTGGACCAAATTAAAATTATAATGCTTTTTCTTTTTTTTTAAAAGATTTTATATGGCGTTATGATAATAAAAATGATTCAAATCAAATCATTATCAATACGATTGGTCTCTGGGGCTTTGGCTCATGCAATGTTCCAAATTTTATTAAAATACCTCATAAATTATGATCTGTAACTTCATAATAAATTTACATGGACAGATAGATGGACCACCTTAAAGCAATTCAAAATCAAGTGATTTTTAACTTCATCTTAACTCCTTCTGGACTCCTCCCCCATACCATATAAATAATGTTACTGATAATTATAAGAGAATAAATATGAAACCGTTGTTTACATTTCACATGATTCAATATTTCATGGTGTGTGATGTGTATTATTTGAAAAATTATCTGAATGATTTTTGTATACAATCAATATCAATATGGATCCAATTCATATTTTTATTTATATATGTTACAAATTAATTTATTTATAGGAAATTTATTATGAATGAATTTTATGTGTGTTATTGTGTCATTAAACTACAAAGAATTGATTTTCTCCTTTATTTTCATATTCATCATTTAGAGGGGGAAATCTAAGACATTGTGAAAAGTATTTAATTTTTCCATAAAATGAAATTTTCAAATCTAGACTTTATTTATACTTTTTCTTCTATGTTCTGCCGTAAAGAAAAAAAACAATAAAAAAAAAAAATCAAAAATAAATAAATTTTTTAAAATTTTGAAATTTTTTAAAATTTTGAAATTTTGAAATTTTGAAATTTATATTACATCATTTAATGCGGCCTCTGGAGTGTATGTGTTAGCAAATGTCCATGATTCCTTAATAGCATTAACATTTACAAGATAATTATTAAAATTTTCATGATATTCTTATAATTTGGTATCCTTTATCTAAATAGGATTGTAACTTCCAACGATTGATGGGGTTTTGCCCATACTAAAAGAAGGCGCCTACAAATATTATTAAAGTGAAAGAGTAAATGCCGTTATTATAGATCCTTTGAAGAGCAAAATTAAATTGTTCAGTAAGAAAAGCAACAATCGAGCATAGACCTTTCATAGACCTTTCGTGGTAGTATAAAAATAAATTTACTTACATCCAAATATAACTTTCTGACTTGTAATTTTTTTTTTTTTTGAAAAATCCATATCCAAATATTTCTGATTCATTTTAAGTCGATCTGTCCGTCCGTCCATCTGTCCATGTGAAAAAATTGTCAAAGTGTAGGACACAATTTTGCTGTAATTTAACTGAAATTCAATAAGTAGGCGTAGTTCAACGGCGCTGGAGAATAATTCTAGTTAAAATCAGACTAATATAACGATCATGCGTTCCTACAACGAACTTTTATTCAAAAGATTTTTATATGGAAATATTAACATTTTCTGAATATTTTTTTTTTATAAAAATGCATTGTAGGGTATTTAGTAGTCGGCCCCGAACTTCTATAACGTACTTATTTGTTTTTAATTATATATGAACTATTTTTGGAAAAATGGTCCACTATGAAAGAGACTGATCCTATTAAAAACTCAACATTACACATTGTTTTTTTTTTTTAGTTTAGTTTCGAATTTTTTGGTTTTTGATTTTTGGTTTTTTGTTTGTTTTAATTTCGAATGCCAAAGTTTAGAGTATAAATATGAAAAATCTCTATATAAAAGTGACAAACATTTATTTGTGAAATGTTTTAAAATTCTTAAACTTTTTAATTAAAATAACTATAATGCGTGTTCAATTTACAACAACAAATAAATAAATTGCGAAATTAATATTATAATTGATTTATAATACGATTTGAATATCGGAATATTAACGATTTTTTAATAACGATGATTGAATTGAAAAGGCATTTATTTTATATTAAAACGAAAAACGTAAAAACAATCCAAAAAAAAAAAAAAACAAATCAAAAGAAGATTCATAAATTTATATTAAATATAATGTACAATAATAATAATAAAAATAATAATAATAATAATAATAACAATAATAATAGTAAAAATATTAAAAAAAATTAAATAAAATGGATGGCGAACCAATTATCGTAAATCCGCCCGTTAGGCGTAACCCCAGTATAAAACGTTTATTAAAATTTCCTTGGGGTGGTCAAGGTAAGATTTTTTTATAATTTTTTTTTTTTTTTTTAATATAATATAATTTATTTTTTTGGATGAGTGTGTGTGTATGTGTAATGAGAAACGTATAATGTATTTCGATTTTTTTCTCCTCATTGCAAGAGCTAGGATAATTTTGCAAAGATGTAATCAACATTCAAAAATATTTATTATACAAAATCTTTAAAATGTTGTCAGCTTAAGTGCCTTATTCTACGTCCATATAATATCAAATTACTATTGAAAATTTTTGAAATTTTTTTCTTAAAATTTTTTAATACATAAAGAAATTTTATGCATCACCAGATGGAGGATCTTGAAAATGCTCTTCCTATTATGCTTTATTTTAATAAATTTATTATATAAAAAATATTTTTGTTTTTATCAAATCGATTTCAGTTTTTCAATTTTTCTAAATTTTTTGAGAAAACTCGAAAAACCTCTTTAAAAGTTTTAATTGACATTTCAACTTTTCGAAATTGTCTTCAATAGAAAAAGCCTTACATTTGGTTTATATTTGAGATAAAAGATAAGATGATGAATTGCCTTTATAAATCTTATGCAAAGTTATATTCCGATGCATTCATCAGAATTGTTAATATGTAACTTGTGGTGTGTGTAGTGTAGTCGTCAAATTAAGCTCAATTTCATTCAATTATAATTTTTTTAAATTTTTTTCTTTCTTCATAAAAGTTTTCTTTTTTTAATGGCTAACTATTATTTTAACTTATTTTAATCATACTTTTGATTTTTATTCATGATTTTGTTTTGTAGAAGTTTTACATACTTCATACTTGTATCAGTTGATAACGAACTTACTGAGTCCAAGATAAGTGATAAATAAACTAACAATAAAAAATTATCATTTTTGAATTTTTTTATGCTAAAAGTTAAAATGAATTATTAAATATTTCATTTTATTAATTATTGAATATTTCTGTGGAATTTTGTTAAACTATGCAAGAAATAAATTTGAATAATCATGTTTATGCCATTTAAAATTTAATCAGAAAAATCAACTAAAATCTAAAATTTTATAGTTTTATAAAATAAATGAAAATAAAAAGCAATCAAACAAATCATAATAATTTTCAAATGTTTATATTAAAAAATTATCTGAAAATAAACCATTCAAACATACAAACAATATTTAATTAAAACAAATCATACAAAAACTAACAGTTTGTGGTTCGATCGAGACCAACAATTTTAACGCCATACGGAACGTGCACATTATACTTGTACTTTAGCGTTTGGCGTAGAATATTTCATATTACACACACACACAACACACACACACACACACAACACACACACACACAACACACACACACACACCCCACACACACACACACACACACACACACACACAACACACACACACACACACACACACACACACAACACACACAACACAACCACACACAACACACACACACACACACACACACACACACACACACACACACACAACACACACAAACACACATATATATGTACTTATAAAATTTTGCGTAATTAAACAAAAGAATAAAAGAATAAGGAAAAAAAGAAGAAGAAGAGGAAGCAAAAAAAAAAAATTCAAAAAAAAAAACTATATATAGAGTTTATATGGCTTTATTGGCATCTACTCGATACTTATAAAAGAAAGACAGACCATTTACTATTCGGAATTATGATTGGACGGGACGATAAGCAGCAGGAAATAAATGAGAAGACTTAAACATTAAAAATGTTGTATATGAGTTATATGTAGATCAAAATACAAACGTTCTCAATCAGCATTAAAAATTCTAAATTATTCTTTTTATTTGTATCCATCTGTATTTTGTGCTCTAATGTCAAAATATTAAACTTAAAATTGTGAAAAAATATTGAAACATTTAAATTATTGCAATTTTATAATTACTAATCATTTTTAGTAATCATCGCAAAAGTATGCTATACTTTCAAATTCAATTTTTCTTTTCTTTTATTATATTTATTTTTTATTGTATATTTTTAGGCTTATTTAATGAAATTTCACATTTTCTAATGAAAGGTTGAGAAAAAGTTTTACAATTGCAATCTGTAATTTGCCAACAGACAAACAATAAATAGTTTAAATCGCAAGTAATTCTTAATTAATTAATCTACAAAACAAATAAAAGGCGGGGTCTTTTTTTCTAAACGCGAAAACTGTAAAGATGTAAAAATTTTCAACGGGTAATATATTTTATGAAAATTATCCTGACAACTAAGCCAATGAAAATTTACGACGTACTCAAACCAACAGTACGTTACATTAAAGAATTTCTTTTCAATATTTATGTTTTTAGAACGATTAAATGCAAGATACGTTCTTAACAGTTTTCCGTGTATGGTCTCAATAAAAGGTTTAGTGTTTAAAAATGTGGCACAATCTGTTAAACGTGACACCGAAATCTGCAATTCTTTGTCTATACCATAAAATTAAGAGTATAATCTTCTGTTGGCATTTTTTTTTTAAATAATTGTGCAATTGACGAAAAATAATATTAATGAATTAATGGTGATTTTAGAAATTGAGAAAATTGTAAAATTATCTTTGATAATTTTATATGATCAATGAACCATAGACACGCACCATTTATAGAATATTGGAAATATACTTTCCGCATTCCCTTTAATTAGGTGTACCTATTAAGAGAAAATACATTAAAAAAAAAGTGCAAATGAAAAAAAAAAATTTGAGGGTGTTTTGCTTATAAAAAAAACGAGCGCTTTCAATACAATCAAATTGATTAATGAGAATGTGCTTTTGTTTTTGTTTTTTATTTATTATATTGTTTCACTATTCTCTTAAATATTCAATTAAGCATATTAGTAAAATTCTCTTTGTCTGTCATACATTAAATGATTTCAACTCGCATTGATTTCCCGTTGTTTGAAATTAATAAATTTTCTTTCTCAAATATATAAGTGATATTTAAGATTTTTATTAAATTCGTTATTTTAATATATTTTTTTTAACAGAAATTGCCACATTCTTGAGTTTTTTTTTTTTTTTTGAAGTCGTTTATATTTATCAAATTTGGTCTAGAACAGATCAGTGTTTGGAGCTTCAAATGATTTAAAAACAAGAAAGAACTTTATAGTTGATGGGAGCCGACTCTTAAGTTAAGTACGTTACATCACTTTGCCTAGTGTGATTAAAGTCAAATAAGAGACTTACAAACCAAGGAAATTTGAAAATAATTTGCCATTTTAAAATTGTTTAAGAAGTACGTTATAAGAGGAAATTTTCCAAAAATTGGATCCATATGGTATAAATTTGGCAATGCCTTATATCTATATATTCAAAATTGAAAATTTTGTCTATAAAATGACTTTTTTTCGAAGAAGGGCTTTTTATAAAATGTGGATGTATAAATAGACCGATCTGGACCAAACTTGATACACATGCTTTTCAATTTACATTAAAATATATTTAAATTTTTTCCATATAACGACTTTTTTTTATTATAAGAATAACCTGGCTTTATATGGGGTTTGATCGAAAAAATTATTCAATTTTAACCGTTTTCAATAGAAATCCTTTCTGAGTACAAATTTCAGTTCAAAATTTCTCTAAAATTACAATCTCTAGCTTGCACACAGTTGGACAGAAATATAGGCAGGCTTAAACTGTATCAGGAGGGTTTACTGAGTCGATCAATTTAATAAAAGATGGATTTTGAGTGTTACAAACATCAAGTTCTAAGATTTGTACCATAAGTGTCGTATAATTTTTCTTTACTTTTCTTTACTTTTTTTTTAATTACTTGAATTTGAATTTTAATCAAATTAGGCAAAGTGATTTAGTAGGGTACTATTTAAGAATCGGTTATTTATTTATCAAATTTTCGGTATTTTGCTATTCTCTCACCACACTTTAAATAATACATAGGCAGTAAGAAAGAGAAAGAAAGAAAGAGAGGGAGTAGAAGTGAGTAAGAGTAAGTGTATTATAAAAAAGAAGCTACACATAAATAAACGACAAAACAAAAACAAAAAAACGAGAGAGAAAGTGTGAAAGGGAAAGAGGGGGAGAGAGATAGCGATAGAGAGATAGATAGAGAAATAGAGATTGCATGTACTATTATTATTCAATATTATTCAATATTATTCAATATTATTGTTCAATTGGCAAAAGTAATGCATAGATTTTAGTTTGAGTTGTGATATCATGAGATTGATAATGATCGGTTGAAAATTGAGAAAAAGGGAAAAGAAAATAAATATAAAAGTACAATTAGAAAAACACAAAACACAAATTTAGAAAAAAAATACATTGTTAATTATATAAAAATTGAAATTTAAATAAAATTTATCTAAGACAAACTTTGTACATGAATTTCTTTTCTTTTAATTTTTTTTGTGGATATTTTATATAAATAACATATTTCGATTTAATATAATATTGAATATTATTATTTTGAATGAATGTGTGTGTAAAAGTTCATCTAAAAGGGAATAAAATTAAAAAATAAAAATTCGTAAATTCATAAAAAAAAATTAATTTAAAAACGAAATATTAAACACGTGTTTTTAATTTTACTTATTAATAAAGCAAATAAAAGAAGGCAAAAAAGCAAAAAGACAAGAAAATTCTAATAAATCGTTTAAAAAAATTTTTTTTGTGGTAAAAAAGATTAGATTTTAAAATGTTTTAAAAAGTTCATCTAAATTAAAAAAAAAAACAATTGAAATGAAAGATGCAGAAAAAAAAATATGACTGCATTATTATAAATATAAAAGTAAATTTAAGAATAATAACGGTATTAATATAAAAATTACATTAACAAAGAAATGTGAACAAAAATGGAAAATGTTTTGTTTTGTTTTTAGTTTTTAGTTTTTCTTTTTTGTCTTTTCTTTTTGCTCTCATAAAACTAAAAACGAAAAATTTAATCGTTTAAGAGAAATAAAAAAAAAAACATAAAAAGTAAATGAAAATGAATAATACTGAAAAAGAAGAAGAAAAAGTACAAATTAGAAAATTATTATTGACTCGCATCAAACCCTGGATACCCACCGCCCAAACATTATAACCCGTTCAGTTTTTGAGTAATCGTTAGAAAAATGTTAGCATAAAAATAAAAAACAAAACGGGGAAAATTTGGTATTGCGTAACTTTGCGTGGGCGTAACCGATTTACATCATTTTTTTTATATTTTTATTGTTTTAGATCAATAGCCTTAATAATTGCAGTTAGAAAATTTTCAACTTTCTAACTGTTTCACTTTTCAACTTCAAGTTTAATCAAAAATTATGCATTTTTGCTTCAAAAAAATTAAAGTGTTCTCAGTTTACGTTGCATTGTGGGCGTGTCCTTTGACCGATTTGTCTCCTCTTTCAATACCAATCAATGTACATGAATTTTCAAAATTTCTGCCAAATTTGAAGTCGATATCCTTTAAGTTTTACTGTTTATAAGAATGTTTAACAATACATGGACAGACGGATAGACAGACAGATAGACATGTCTAAATCGCTTCAGAATTTAATGCTGATACTTCTTTTTAGATGTTATGGGCATAATGACAAAATTAATATACCACCAAACTTTGGGTGATAGCTATAAAAACGGTATTTGTGCTTTTGTTGTTGTTGCGGTTATTATTATTATTATTATTATTATTATTATTATTATTATTATTATTATTATTATTAATATTATGTGTGTGTGTGCATGGGTGTTTTTTCTTTATTTTTTGGTTCTTCGGTCTTTTCGTTTATTTGTGGCGTTTTAATTTCGTTGTTGTGTTGTGTTATATTTTATTTAGTTGTTTTATTGTTGTTGTTGTTGTTGTTGTTGTTGTTGTAAAGTAAAAACATTCGTTAATATTATGCGAAAGAAAACAAATTTATACGTGAAACACTTTTCTTACAAATCATGTAAAAAGGGAAATTACATTGACGCCTGAATTCTTCACTCTCGTACTTAAGAATCTTCTTTTACAGTTTACATTCTTCCATTGTATTTGTGCTTTTTACTTGGCTCTTTGTTATTTTTCGTAGCTTTTTTTTTACATTTCATTTATTTATTTTTCGGATATCTTGATAATACGCTTTTGTTGTTGTAAACATCCATCAAAAAGCTATTTCAATAAAGTGATAAAAAAATCACCCCAAAAAAAAAAAAAAAGAAAATGAAAAGCTTTATAGTCGATTGTGATTCACTCTTGAATACCCTGAAGCTCTCGATTTTCATAAAAGTGAACAAAAAGTTAAGAAAATCAGATTCATGTAACTTTTCTGAAAGTAGCACAAAAGAAGAAATAAGTCAAAGGGATATAAAAAATAACAAATAAAAGATAAAAATCAAGCAATTTCGATTCTGCATTGTGTTTGCTCAAAGACTTTATATAAATTTGAAAAAAAAAATTTAAAAAAAAAAGGCAAAAAACAAAAAAATTAAAAAATTTGAAAAATTTCAAAAATTAAAAAAATTTTTTTTAAATTAAAAAAAAAATTTAAGTAACTTAAAGAATGATTATTCCAAAGCAAAAGCATTTGTTCAAAGTTATACGATTTTAATTATTTTTAATAAATTTCATTTTTGTTTCAAAATAAATCGATCATTTCAAATTGTATTGAAATATTCACCAATTATAACAAAATGAGAGGGAAAATGAGAACACAAAAAAAAAAAGCAAAGCAAAGTTATACGTGCTTTGGAAAAATAAGAACAGATAAGAAAACAAGATGGCAAGAAAGTACAAAAAAAAAAAAAACAAATTAAAGGGCACAATGGAAAATCATTGATTGAAAAAATAAAACAGACATAAAAATGATTTACTTTCAACTTCATTAAAATTTGTATGGTTAAAAGTTTTTTTACAGCAAACTCTTTCTTTTGCTGTTTCTGTTTCTTTTGCTGTTTCTGTTTCCTTTTGCGTTTCTGTTTCCTTTTGCGTTTCTGTTTTGTTTTATATACAAAATTATCGAAACTTTATTGTAGTGATCGATTTAGAATCGTTTGTATTTGTTGAACTGCCAAACATAAATTCTAGATCGCAATTTTTAAAATGCGTATTTTCATTTAAAGTTGGCAAAAAAGAGCGTACTTGAAGTGTATTTAAAATAACGAAACATTTTTATGATAATTTCTTACATCTTATTATTTTGAAAATAGTTTTCTTTCAGTATAGTAAAATTATTTTGATAATATATTTCTTTTTTTTTTTTTTTTTGGGGGAAAAAATTCTTCTCTTTAGCGTTTTTATACACTAAACCATTTGCAGTGAACACGATATTAAAAGTTAATGCAAAATGGACTTGAGATAAATCACTTTTTTTGTTACATCGATCGAGAGTTAATATTATTTTCTAAATCGAATTTCCGTTCGACTGATATCTCAATTTACATATTTACAAATTTTTACTAAATTTAATTAGATTTGATTTTTTAGTATATCTCAGACCATTTTGGTGAACATTTCCAACAAAAAGGGTTTTTTCATTTAAAATAATTCGTTATGTAGAAAAGAGTAACAAATTTTAAGAAATTTAAGAAGTTTTTAAGAAATCACCTTTTTGTATCTGAATGTACTTAATGTGTGTAGTAAGTGTAGTCCAAATTGTTCAATTTCTTTTTGTAACCTCTGCCATATAAAGAACTTATTAAAATGTTTAAAAAAAAATTATTATTATTATTATCATTATTTTTTAATATTTTTAAATTATATGCGGAAAAATGAGGTTGGATATTTTAAGTATGGGCCACGATCGTTTACAAAGTCCTTACTTATTCTAAAAAAATTTTATCTTTACAAGAGAAAGTTACATTTAGCTGTGCGATCAAATTTTGTATACTCATTCTAATGTTTATTTCATCTAATGAATGAAATCGATTTTTTTCTCTCTTTTTTTTTTGTTATTGTTGTTGTTTTTGCTTTACATTTTTTTAGAAAAATGGAATCGTGTTCATTATTAATATGTATATGTATGTGTATATATGTATATGTATATGTATATGTGAATTGTTTTGAGTTTGCTTAGAGTTGCTTTGTTGGCTACAATTGTTCTGTCAATTTTCGATTTGAACATATGACATATGTTCCAGAAAAATTCCTGTGCTTTTTCAATTTTATATTGAAATCTCGTCAAGCGTGTCAAAGGACATGCTTAATCATGAACATCATGAACTTTTGATACTGAACTTTAAACTTTCTCTTTTTTTTTTTTCATTTTTCGTTTTTCGTGTGTAAAAACGCAAAAAAAAAACAACAAATTAAAAAATTGGAAGCAAAGGATCAAGAAAAGTGTTCCATTGTTTAGCATATGCTTATTTAATACTAAATATTTTATTGCTGCGGAAATTAAAACCGTTGTAACTGTAAATAAACATAATTATTCCTTTTCATTCATTCATTCTTTCTTTCTTCCTTGCCATCTCTCATTTATGCATATTACGCAACGTTTTATCATTTCTCTGAATGTTGTCTTCATTGTTTTTCTTTCAAATTGCTATTGTGAAATTTTCTTAATCGTATATTTACCTTAGTTTTATACGAATTTCTTTTGCACTCTACATCATTTGAAGTGTTGATTAGACGAAATTTATGCGAAAATTTATGCAAGAACATTTTATGATATCGCTCGCTACACTTAAAATTTCCTTCCATCAATTCCATCATTCAATCAGTTTTATGCCATCAAATTTAAAAAATACTTCTAAGGAGTAACAAATTTAAATCATTCTTCATTTTGGAGGTTTCTTTTTCTTTTCTTTTATTTTATTTTATTTTATTGATTAAATTACTATTATTTATATAATGAAAGAAATTTAAGTTATGAAAAACAATTTAGAATTTTTCCTATTTGTATCTAAAAGGTAATACGCCACAAAGTTTTATAATTATATTAAAAAAAAAAAAAATGTGAATTAAATTGAGCCATGGAAGGCGTAATATAATTTTTCTTTGCCTTGTTTGATTTCATTATTTCATTTTCCTTTAAACTAGTTTAATAAAATGTTAAGAATTTAAAAGTCGACTTCGATTGAGTTTTCTTTAGACATTTGCTAGTGGTAAAATGAAATGAATCACTCATATTTAGTACCACGTTCAGCGTGACCGTTCGAGATCGTTCGTGTAGAATACGAATTACATTGATCATAATGTAAATATTTAGTTACTAAACAAGTCTCAATATATTCATTATTTCATTATACTTTCCAATTAAATGACGTAGAATAAAATGGCAAGAAAATTGATTATTGTTTGGTCATTTGGTTTGATGTTAATTATGAATATCGTATAAATCATATGGTCTAATACGATTAGGTCCATTGTGCTCACTTGATATTTCTTTTTATTATTATTAATTATTATTATTATTATTGTTGTTGTTGTTGTTGTTGTTGTTATATGGAATTGTAAGACAATAAAAAACAGAAAAACCAGAACTTTCTATTAGAATTTGTACTCTTGTACTTGGGCTCCATAATATTAACGCTTATTCATTTTTACTAGTTATAAAGCATTGTTTACATATTTTTTTCATTAATTTCATTAAAGTTAAAAGTTAAATTTGAACAGAATTTAAAGTTAATGTTCCTTTTTAACATGAAATAATTTTGAAATTAAACATTGTAATTAGAAGACCTTAATTTTTTATATACATTCAAATATTGTAGCTTTTTCTTTTTTTTTTTTGTTTTTATATCTACTTTAGTTGAAAAAAAGCCCTATTAGAAATGTAGCAAAATTATTGACATAATCATTTCATTATATCAAATTTAATTCTATATGCAAATGTAGGTGTTAATATTTTTGCTCGCTTCATTGAAATATTCTTTCTAGCGTAAAAGTATATTTAAATTAGACCATCAAAGATCTATTAACACTTTGTAATAATGCAATATTGCAAACTTTACAGTCTCTAAAGTATTGGAGATTCATTGATAAGTGGAATATAACAGAGCTTGTTTTATCATCTAATTATCAAATTTGAGAGCAAATTCTCAATAATTATTGCTTATTGAAAATGATTGACTCAAATCTAAATGATTGTTTACAAATCATCATCATCATTATCATTATTATTATTATTATTATCATCATCATCATCATCAATCATCATTATCATTATCATTAACTGAACTTTTTTAATGCTTATTTATTATAAACATTAAATTTTTATATTGTTGTATACCTTAAAGAAGAAGCATTGTAATATAAATAATTGTTTTTTATTTTGTTAAAAATGCTGATGTAATGCATGATGTAAATTATTTGTAATAATGAGCTTCTTCTTCTTCTTCTTCTTCTGTTTTACATTTTTTCTTTGCTCTTTATTTGTGTGGGCCATAAAAATTATAATTTTGACTGTGTTTTCCTTCGTTTTGTTTCCTTTGATAGGTTTTGTTTGTTTGTTTGTTTGTTTGTTTTTCAGCACAAAATAATCCTAACGAAAATTATAGTTCGCATTAAATAGCAATAAAATGTGTTTAGAATAAGCTTTTTTTTTTCTTTTTAAATATTTCATATAAATCATTTATTTTTGGTTAAACATAACTCTTCGAGTATAATTTTGAACTGGAGTGTAAATCTATAATTTTGATTGAATGCAATTAATTAATACAAAAAATTGATATTCATGTGAATCATAATTTTTCAATTTAGTTGTGCATATTATTTGCGATACATATTTGCATGGTATAATAATTTTATGCAAATTTATGTAACTATTGAGAATTATTTTCAGAATTCGTTTGATTTAAATTAAATTTTTTAAATGATTACTTTTTATTTTATTCCTTCCTTACACCACTTAGGCTTACACCACTTAGTTATTATAAATTAGTGTAGATGTTTGTTACATCCAAACGGTATGGAGATTTTTGCATCTTTTATTATATCAATCGATTTATACGATTCATTTTCGTAATCGATTTTTTTTTTTTTTTTTTGGGTTGACTTCCCATAATTTTCGAACATAGTTTATTATTTCCCTTATGTTTAATATGGCTTTAAGTAATTATCCTTTCGAGGCACTTGTTTTTGCATTTTAAATTATTTTAAGTAATGTATGACATTTTTAATTCTCTACGATATTAAGGCCAGCTGTGTGATCTCGCTTAAGGTTTACAAATGTCATTCTGTTATGTTGATGCTTCGAAGACTCTACAGAGCATGTGTATACTTGATTAGCATCAAATTCTGAAACGATTTAGATAGATCTGTCAGTCTGTCCGTCTATTCGTGTGTTGTTAGCATTCTTGTTATTGCAAAAAAAGAGATATCGAATTCAAATTTGGCAGAAACATTGAAAATTTATATACTTTGGTTGGAATTGAAAATGAATCAAATTGGTTTAAAGATACGCCCCCAAAGCAACATAAACTGAGAACAACTCGATTTTTTTAAGACAACATTTTATCATTTTATGCTCAGAATCTTGAAATTTTCTACAAGCACTAAGAGGCCATTGATCCAGAATGTCTATAGAAAAATCATCTAAATCGACAAAGCCTACTCGTAATTCCACAAAACTAAATTTTCACTTTCTTATGATTTCATTTTGATATCTATTTTGCAAAACCTCAAACAGTCTACGTAACGTAGAGCCACACTCTTTGATTGGTGGTTATTCAAAATTTGACGCCAGTTATCTAGAATTATCTTACCTGTTTAAAGGTTTAAATGTTTAAAGGTACAAACATATAAATTTATTGTCTCGATTAATGATACAAAATAAAAATATGAAATTTTTAAAAATTTTATTGGATTAATGTTTGTTAATGCGTATAATATTTGAAGAATAATCGTCTCAGAACCATTTAATATTTATTAATCTTACGAAATGAATTTTTCAGAAATATCTTATCATTTCCATACACTGATAATTTACAATAATTGATATGTATTTTTTTTTTGTTAATTGCGTAAGCGGTAAATTTTTTATAATTTTATGTACTTACTTCAATATAAAATATTATGGTAAATTTTTAATGATTTGCCGTCTAAATATGCAAAGTTCATATTATACATATTGTCTTATCTTGTATATTATTTCCTTGATTTGCTAGTAATTCATTTTAAATTTTATAGTTAAATTCATTATGACCAGTTTCATTTAAGAGGAAACTTTTTATATGTAAATGATAACATGGAAAAGTGCTTACTCCCATTTGCACTTTTTTTTTCTTTTTCTTTTTCATTTTTTGCCATTTTTTTACACTCACTGCCCATAAGTTACATAGTTACATACAATTTCTATGAAAATTTGTGCTGCAAGATGTTTGGCATTAGCGAGATAGGTTTGATATGGATCTACCTTTTTATTATATCAAACAATTCAAAAATCACTTTCTGATTCGTTAGATAATTTTTCGTCTAATGTTCTGATCATCTGTTGGTTGCTAATTCATGTCAACTTCTTATCAAATTGTAAAGATCGGAATTTTACAGATATTTCGATGAATTTAAATGATTTAAGTATGCTGCAGGTTGATTTATCCCTTGAGAACCCTTTGCAGTTAAAAAAAAAACGCTTTTCAAATAATGGTCTTACATTTATTTCTTTTTAAAGTTGGCTGCCACCAAGCACATCTGCTTCGATATATTAACTTATAGATCAACTTTATCATTCTGAAAATAATTCTGAATTGAGCCAACGTATCACAAAAATATCACATAAAGTATAGCAATTAATTCTAAAGGAAAAATGAAGAGCCTCTCACTGCAATTAATACAATGAGATGGGCTGGACGAATGTATCTTTAGGTAGCCAATAAAATACGCAATTTTTCTTTCTAAACTGGGGACGTTATAAAACTTGCAATTTACGATTTTCCATACAAAAATATTTCATTAACGCTGCTGAGTGACTTCTTTTACTTCTTCTTCTTCTTCTTTTATCTAAAAAAGTGTAGTTTTTCAATTTAAGAGTAACAAAAAAAAATATAAATAAATCAAATTTTTAGCAGCGCATTTAAAAAATAAATTCTTTTACGGTTGCGCAAATTTTTATTACCATAGAATTTCCTGTGCGTTGTGTGTATATGAAAAACAGAATAAATAAAAATACAAATAAAAATACAAAAAAAAATAAAATATTTAGAAATAAGAATAGACTAGAAATAATAATAAGTATTAAGACAAATGTAAATATGACTCTTGTGGCTCTTATGGTTCTTGTGACTCTTGCAGGCACATGTCTAATATTTCTTTAGAGAGAAAAAACTTAATCAAAGGGCTTTTTTTTAAATTGTCCTTTTTTACTTTTTTTTTTTTGCTTGCTTTTGTGAAAATTTTCCAAAAGCATATTTTAGATTTTAGCTAAAGAAATATCATCCTTAATTATGTGCTAATAAAATTTTATCCATTCTCACTCTCTATATATACAACGTGTGTGGCGTGATATTCTTAATGATCATTTCAACTGAAATCATCTAGATTGTGTTGAATTTATTAAAAAAAAAAAAAGAAAATGCCCATTCATTTCATTTCATCTCATTTCATTTCATTTCGTTTCATTTCATCTGGTTTCATTTCATTTCATTTCATTTCATTTCACTAATTAAAGCTACGGAGCATTTTGTAATTGTATGTTGTTCTCATGCTTTTTGGCATTCTGAGAGAAATATTTACAATACTTCTTTCTCACATTTAATTTCATAAATATACTTAAATTGAACTTGACCCGTTATATGATTTTTGTATAATTAAATGACTATCATTTGTTATTACTTGTTGTTTATAGAAAGCTGGCCATCAAAAATTTGTTAATATAGCCATTTCATCAAAATATTTAGAAAATTTACAGAATTTATATATATTTCTATTTTGTAATAAGTTAACAATCTCCATTTAATGCAGCTATATCTGAAAGTTGACCTTAAAAGTACATTGAAATTTTGCAGGAACATTTTAAGGTTCTTGCATTCATTCACATAAATACTCAAAACTAATGAAATTGATTAAACGTTGCGTTCTGCTCACAAATTGCAAATTTGCATGCTCTAAAAATTTATCCTTTCTTGGCAAAGCAATTATATACAAAATCTGCCATTTCTTGCTGATAAAAATGTTAGAATTGTAAAATCGATTGTTGATTAGCAATCTTAAATTCAAAATGGAAGGAAACGATAACGCTCAATCAAAATTTATGAAACATCGATTTTCTAATTTTTATATTATTTCAAGAGCTTTCTTTTTACCAACATTACTTATGGTGAATATTTATGATTTGGTTTTAGACTCATACGAATATTTTTATTTAATATTATTGTTAATATCTCAATATTTTAATTGCCAATTTTTTATTGCTTGTTTTGAGCTTGTTTTATGTTTGCCATTCAAATGATTAGAATAAAGTCGAGAGTAAATTCGATTTCTATAAAAAGTGTATAAATGCAAATCCTTTGTATCAAATTATGTCCGCTTGTGTTGCAAGATGCCTTAGTCCTTGAAAGTGCACAAAATGGAATAAACAATAATTTTTTTTTAAAAGAAAAACAAGTAAAATCTTTATGGTCGATCAGAGTCGACTCTAATATACCCTACACCTACAATGTTTAATGTAATTGAAAAGTCAATAAGATCAATAGCAAGTTAAAAAAAAATTAAAGAAATGTAATTTTCCAGTGATTTAATTGTGATAGATTATCGAAAAAATTGATCGAAACATGGATCAGTAAAAATACAATCAAGTGCCAATTTTCATTAAAAATTGTTAAAATTTTCAGTTATTTTTTTTATAAAACATTTTTCTTCCACCAAAAAAAAAAGAGTGTTATATGGTGAAAGGTCATACAAATATTTCGATC
The DNA here is from genome assembly GCA_023089585.1 of Melophagus ovinus. Classification (NCBI taxonomy): domain Eukaryota; kingdom Metazoa; phylum Arthropoda; class Insecta; order Diptera; family Hippoboscidae; genus Melophagus; species Melophagus ovinus. Next base: position 4,109,674 of record JAKKIB010000176.1, on the reverse strand, counting down.
GTAACCATTTTCAACAGTGTTCGTCTTTGGCTAACAAAGCTTTTAATATAACAAATTTCATCCAAACATCTCAAGAAAATTTCAAAGGTAATTTTGTTACCTTAAAAGAATGGACAGACTGACAGACAAATTGCCTCAAATCGATTCAGAAATTGTTTTAAATTAGATCAGTGTAATATAAGGTGGGTGCACCTTAACTCCTTCTAGGTGTTACTTGTATGCTTGTTGTACTCCAAGGAATAATGTCTGATATAAATATAAGACCTTTTATTGTGCTCTCATACAGCACAACATAAGAAGGTTTACGGAAATCGAAAGATATCAATTCTAAAGTTGATTGATGCATTGACATGGTGATATAAATAAATTGAGGGAAAGAGTGAGAGAGATAGAGATACATAAAGTAAATAAGAGAATAAGAGACGTGTTGAATGATGATCCTCTAGAAGAAAAATATTTCTTTTCTCACTTTCTTTAGTCTGCTTCAACTCATCAACAAAGGCAATGCATATAAACGAAAATTTACCAGGAAAAGTAAGCAAAAAAGTAAATAAACAAAAAAAAAAAAAAATAGAGACATAAAAAAATTAAGGAAATTGATTTTCTTCAATTTGTCTTATTATTATTGCAATAAAATATATTTAAATTGGAGGCAAAAAAAAAATGTCTATCAATAATAAATTTCTTAAAGATAAATTATTAAAGAATTTCAAACGAAATGTATGAATTATTTCAACAAAATATTTTATTTTATACAAAAAAAAATATCTTGATGATTAATAATTATGAAGATGACAAAATTTAACATTAGTTTTCCTTTCTCTGTTTCTTCATAATATAAAAAGGAAAAGTGTTACTGATATTTATATAAAATTTAAATATATAAAATCGTTAATTATTATATAGAGATTCGCTCTCTTTCATTTTTGGACCACCATACTTCGAAAATTGCTGTTTTATAATTTGAATACATACAATTGGACAAGATAACGGACAGATAGTTAAAGTTTAATCGATATAGGAAAATGCTTTTGCTTTTTATTGTTATAATAAAAAAGTGAATTCAAGTCAAACATCAAATTGAAAACAGGCAAAGTTTTTTAGTTGAATATTTAGTTAAAGAAATGCAATAAAAAAAATATATAACAAATTAATTTATATTATTTTATATTATATAAAAAATTTAAAAAAATAGATATTAAATAATGTTTATAACGGAGTTGCCATTTAATGAAAAATTAAAGAGATAATCATAACGAGAATATAAAATAAGTATGTGGTCTCGTTTAACGGGTAATAATAACACTGCTACTGGTACTACTACTCTTCCATCAAAAGTTAGTAATACAGAGGATAAAAGAGCGGTAACAACATCTGCAACAAATATCACATCTGCCTGTCATGTAGCAATGGCAAATAATAATAATAATAATAATAATAATGATAATAATAATAATAATAATGAACGTACATCAAAATTTGAGAAATTTCGTCCAGCCAGTTTCCGACGAAAGATCAATGCGCAATCAAATATAAAAACAAAACCAAAACGATCAAATAGTCCTCATGTTTTATTAAAATCTCGATTAAATACCTCCTTAGAAGACAGTGAAGTATTGGCGAATGCTAAAACGTTAGCACTTTCTTCTAAAGATGATAAGCCGTCACAAATTACCTTAAACTCTAAGGAAAATGCTAAACATCGGATACAGCGGGCACAACAGTCACAGCAGCCCAATAAAATGCAAACTACAAGTGATGTAGTGGCCTCTGATAGGACTCATATAAATAGCGTTTGTAAAAATAATGTAAAAAAACCTAAGAAACATAAAGCAATAATAAAAACGAATGAAATAAAATTTAAAGATGAAAATGTGCCACACAATGAAAATTCTTCAGATAATGCAAAAGTTATATCAGCGAATAATAATCTCAGTAAAACAGTATTGGATGATATTGCACAAAGCAGTAAAGGTGTTGTTGACAATATTTATGATGATGATAAAGATAATGATGGCAATGATAATGACGATGATGATGATGATGATGATGATGATGATGATGATGAAGATGAAGACGTAGATACTCCAGATAGCGATGATACGCAGTTATCTCAAGTACATCAATTGCATGTTGTTTTAAATGGACTTAAATCTTCAAATAATTTACAGTTGCAGGACGATAGTGGTGCTAAAGAGAAGATTCTCCTTACAGATCCCAAATTTCGCAATAATAGAATCGAGAAAAGTTCATCAAAAACTAAAATCGTTGATGTTGAGAAACGGGATGGTATAAAGCGTTCTCTTAGTAATCGTAAAAATTCATCTGCAAATTTGAAAGATGATTTAATAAAACAATGCACAAAAAATGGAAAAAGTACAATAAAATTTGAAACGAAAAAACCTAATCGCATACAAGCAAATCTAAATTTACCTGCTTTGGTGAAATTTGTTTTAAATAATAAAAAATTTCTAAATACCGATGAGTTCACTTTAGTGCGACAACGTTCAATATCAGAAGCGGCTTCAAATATTATACAAGTAGCTTCAACATGCAAACCATTACCTATTGCCCTGAAATATCCATCAGAAAATGTTGTTGCTGATGCCCCGAAACCTAATGATTTGAAAACGGAACGTAATGTCATTTTAGTAAGGAAGCAAAATTTTGACAATGAAAAACTTCATAATAATTTTCATAAAACGTATAATAATGTTAATAATAATAATAATAATAATAATAATAATAATAATAATAATAATAATAATATAATAATAAAAATAATGGTAATGATAGTGGTAATGGTAATGGTAATGGTAATATCGGGGCGAATACAATCAAAGCGACGGAGAAGGAAAGAAAATTTAATAGCATTACTACAAATGTGAAACGTCATAGTTCGAATAGTAGTAAAAGTAGTGGCAATTATGAAGATGAAGCATTTTATTCATGTGATGATTCAGAAATCCAAAATGATATTGATAATAATGATGCCATCTTAATGGAACAGAAAGATAAATTTAAAAAATTACCTTGTCCAATTAAAGGCAAATTACCTTCACCATCTTTGAAATCGAGAGTAGCAGCGAAGATCAATCAGACAACAAATAATTATAGAAATCGTAAAGCAGCTAATAAAACGAATAAGCAAATAAATCGTAATACATTGGCAACATGTGAAACAATATCCAGTGAAAAGTATAAAAATTGCAAAAAGCCGACAAGTTCCGGTGAGGAAGTGATTTAAGAAAAAAATGTTTTTTTTTTTAAATGATATTTCATTTAATACTAGTTAATGCATAACTTATTCAGGCATTTCTTAATACGCTAAAAATATTTTTACAATCAATAGATTTTCAATACTTTTCATACATAACATACCATAACGTTTGCTTTAAGTACTCAAAAGAATTTTTCGTTTTTTTTGGTTTTTTGTTTTTTTGTTTATTTTCAGAACGTTCACATTTTACCTCAATACAGCGACAACCATCAGATCGGCGTTCGGATGCTGTTAATGTATCATTACGATCCAATGGTAATAATTCTGCTCATATTAATACCAGCGATTTACAAAATTCCTTTCATGGTGGTGAGAGCACAACAAATGCTATGGGTGGCAGTTGCCCAACAACTTTACAACCGTGCAATTCAAGTCAGGATGGCATGACCATCTCAACAACATCAGCGTTAAGTGGTACAACCGGAAGTAATATCAGTGGTGGTATATCACCGGGTGGTATAATTGGTGCTTTAAATGAGTTGAAAGCGCAGGACGCATGTGAAAGTACTGTAGTCCGACGTGAACGGTAAATATTTAATACTTATTCAATTATAATTATCTTTGTTATTAATAAGAACGATTTAATTTTTCTTGTTTGATTCATCTTTTTTTAAATAGTTTACATCATCAACATCAACAAAATAAAAGTGCTCCGGTATCCGTAAATCGTTCCGAATCGTATAAGGAACGTTTATCACATAAACGTAATCGTAGTCAACGTAAGACTTCCGATCCAAGCTTAACATCAAGGCCAAAGTAAGTAGATTTGTAGACATTTGATAAACGATATTTAAAACTAGCTATTTAAATTCTTTAACCTAGAGTTGACCTGACATCATACACACACAAAAATTGTGATATTAAATAAATTGAATAAATTGTTTATTTGTTTTCATTTGTAAATCATAAATGGTCCAATAGAATTTGATATGTAGAATAGACTTGATATGAACACATTTTCCAATTTATGCATTATATGTACTTTAAGTGCACATTCCTTTGTATCATATCTGTTTTGTATGGAGATTACACTATAAATTACCCGGAGAGTGTAATGATTTCAGAGACAAGTACATCACAAGTAGAAAGCTTTAGATTGCCACATTTTCAGTGTACAAATTGTCGAAATCTATTAAAATCTTATTGCAAAATGATTCAAAGCCCGTCTTTTTGTTCGCTTATTACGTTATTTAAACTCGGTCCTCTAAATTTTGAGATATTTTAATAAGGTTTGTGATATCTGGCGGTACTTGAACTCCTTGCCCTTGAGTATTATTTATTGTATCACATATTTTTTATGATCATATCTCGTTTTGAAAAGTTGCTACATGATACAGACCCTAATTTCAAAGTGACTTGTATTTGGCCATAATAAACCAATGTGAAAAATTTGTATCGCGTGAATCCATGCCTTGATAAAGTTCCTTTAAAAGCGCCATTACAAAAAATATGAATTAATTTGGTTTTACGAAAATATTTATAATATACGTGCTGAGTAATTGGCAAAGGTGATAACAATTGAATTTGTAGAGTATTTCATATTCCACAAAATTTTACATGTTCAATATCATAGTGTAAAAGGCGCCTTATATTTAGCAGTCATTTTCGACAGTTTATATTTATTAATTTTTGTTTGTGCAATATTTTTTGTTTTGTTGTTTCGATGTTTTTCTTATTGTTATTATAGGCATTCTTTGTTTACCTGTATTGGTAGCAGCTTCTTGACGTTTTATCGGAAAGCGTATTTTCTCATTTTCAAATTAGTTGGTTTATTTTTGTCCGTTTTCGTTTCTTTATATTATTACTTCACATTATTATATGTTGTTTTCCTCTATGTGGAGCATAAACAAAACGCAAATGCTGATGGTTTCCCTGTTTTTGGTCTTGCCTTTAATTCATAATTAGAGCATCAGTATGATTGTGAGAAAGATATGTTACGTTACGGTGCGTCGCTACGGTTAATATTTTGCATTTTTAATAACTAAAAATAAAATAGAAAACAATATTTAATATTATCGGTAAACAATGCATATAATTTTCGCTAAGCGACGCATATAATTAGTAATTAATATTATAAATATTATAGGGGCGTTTTAATTAAATTATTATAAACTTTAAATACGATGCTACGATTTATTTTGTTTAATGCTACTTAAATTTCAAGAAGGCAGACTTGAAGTAAAAATAGTTTTTTTTCTTCTTTGTAATGTATTTTAGAAAGAGCGACAATTCAAACGAGAAAAAGAAAACTTACAACTTTGAATTATTCAATATATTTATAAGTGTACAAGTGTATAAATAATGTTTTCGAAATTGGCTTTTTGCGCTTTCATTTTCGGTAAATGTGTATCAAAATATATTTAAAAAAAAAAATTGAATTTTCTATTTGGAATTTTTGTAAAAGTTCTCTCTATCATCGCACAATATTTATCCAAAAATTCCAAAAAAAAAAAAACTATCATCATGCCAAACTAGAAAAAGAATTTATTTCGCCATATCTAAATATCGCTTTCTTATTCCTTTAAATTAGAATTTTTTTTAAATTGAATGAAACTCATGAGCTGATGTTTGGAATTGAATGTAATTAATTGTATGGCAACATGTAATTTTAAATTCTGAAAATCCGACAAAATTTTAAAGTAATCATTTCTCAATTAAAAAAAAGTTATGCAGAAATAAACAATAAATTGCATACATTGGACTGTTATAAATAGATCTTTATGACGTAGTAGAATTCACCAATTGTAGTTATTTTCAATTTTTAGTCGCCATGGTTATATCTCTATTCCAACATTTAGAAATTGGAAATTCTAAAAAGAAATTTGCAAAGGTCACACGTTCGTCCTTTGCCCTAAAGATATTGATTATATATAAAAAGGAGTTCCAAATGCATTGATTTGGTAAAAATTTTCCATAAGACATTCATTAATTAAAGCAGGCTAAGATACCATCATTCAATTCCGCTAAATTTTATTTAACATTGAATATTTTTTTGAATGCAGTGCGAAGAAGTAATTATATACATGATGCGATTCTGAATCTATCAGTCTGCAATGGCTGCTTAAAAACTTAATTTCATCAAGCTATTGATATCAAAAATTGCAATACGCATATTAAGGGTTTAGTATGAATGTACATTACAAAGGCTAAATAGGCTAATGGACAAATGCATGAATGAGCAAGTTACAATCGACTAAATCAATTGGTATCGTAAGAATTGAATCTTTACTCATCATTACAAAATGTTCTTTAATGTATAAACATAAAAACTTATAATCGTCCATTAAATTTACAATATTATGAGTTTATATATGTACATTTATATGAATCGTATAAAAAGTATTATTCTTAAGTACCTCTGCACTTTTATTCCTGCCTTTCCTGTGCTATTTACATAGTTTTTTTTTCCTTTCTATTTATATGTATATATATATTTTTTTTGTTTTATTTAATTTAATTCTATTTGACTTTTCTTTTTCTTTGGTTTCGCCAGTAACAAATTGATGGCAAATGGAGAAACTCACTTTCACTGTTTATTTATTTGTTTGTTTCTTTCATGCGTATAAAATTTTCTGTTTGTTTGCATTTTAAAACTTCGAACTTGACGATTGACAGCTAGATCAAATAATTCGATACATCATTGTACATTTTCATTGACTAGTTTATTATATTCACTACTCCAGAGATTGGGGGTATATTCATTTTATCATTATTTTTGTAGCAATCAAAAAAGAAACCGGTCGGAGAGTCTATTCTTGATCCGCAACAAATTCTGAATCGATTTAGTTAGGTCTGTAAGTTTGTCTATTTATCTTACTCCTGATTGAGATATCGAGCTCAAATTTGGCAGTAACAAGAGAAGTTCTTACAAATAGATTATTATTAAAAATGAGAAAAATCGGTCAAAGGACACACCCCATAATGCAATGTAAACGAGGAACACCTCGTACTCAGTCACATTGACACACAAATGAGGGAAAGTTTTTTTAAATTTTTCTTATTAACACATTAACATAATTAGAAATTTTGATCCTTTTAGCCAAAGATGCAATTGTTATAATGGAATTGTTCAAGGTTCCCTTAAGAAAAGCACAGTTCTTTGACCTTATTTCCCGTTGTAAAAACGAAATAAATAAATATGAAATAATGATGCGACGACGACGAAGAAGATGATGATGATGATAATGATGATGATGATGACAAGAACAACAACATTAATAATAAAAAACACAACGATAACAATAACAATAAGAATCAGTGGAAATATTAAATAGAATTTATAGATTCCTCCATTTGTTTCTCTTTTCAATTTTCATTTCACATAAATCAATTCATTCGCAATAATTTTATTTTGTTTTTTTTTTTACGTTACACTTCCAGACATTTGAAGGTTAAAATTTCTATTAACCTGTTCGTCTAAGTTTTAAGTTATTTAAAATTTATTTGTTTTACTTAACTCCAGCTGCCTAAATTGTTACAAAACAAAAAGCACTGCAAAAAAGCTTATTTTTCTTCTCTTACTTGTATATCAAAATTTTCCTAAGAAAATTTTGATTATTGTGAAAGTCAAAAAGTATTGCTATTTTTTATTATTATTATTGCTATTTATTATTATGCTATTTATTAATGTTTTTATACCCATCCAATGTTGAAGTTATATTCATTTTGTCATTATATTTGTAACATTCAAAAAGAATCGTTTCGATAAACTTTTGAGCAGCATTAAAATACTGAATCGGTTTGGACGTGTCTGTCAATCTGTCTATATATACGGTCGTAAAAGAAATAATAACGAGTTTAAATTTGGTAGATCCCGAGTTAAAATTTGGTAGGAACAATGCAAGTTCTTGTAAGCCGATTGATTGGTATTTAAAATGGGTAAAATTGATCGAAGCACACATAAACAGTGCAATGTAAACTGAGAACACTTCAATTTTTTAAGCAAAATTTGGTGGTTTTTTTTTTGTTCATTAGTCGCAAATAGCTAAAAATAAACAGGTGTAAATTTTGATAAATATTAAGCCGTTTGGTTTACAATGGCTACAGAAAAATGTTATAAGTCGGCCATGCCTAAGTGAAGAAAATTTTCACTTTTTTATGTTTACGTTTTCGATCTGCTATTGAAAAACTGAAGCAGGCTCTGCATCATAATAACGTTGTGTCTGGGTTGGATGGTGGATATTTAAGATTTGGTCCCAGTCAAATATAATTTTCGTACTTGTTTATTTTTGCTGTTGTTTATTTATTTTTATTTTTATTTTTTGTAATTGAGACTAACCGGAAAAGCAATTGTTGAAAGGTTATATCGTAATAAATTTTACATTTAAATAGTACTTATAAAATTTAAATGAATAATTGTATTGTACAAATTAAAAATTTTGCAATTTTATTTATTTATTTTCCATATACAATACAAACGCATGCCATGTACATATATTCTTTTATTTTATTGTTTGAAATCTAAAAAATCAAGCACAAAAAAATTTAAAAAAAAACACTAAGAAACTTATGTTTTTAGCTGGAGCTAAATGTTGGACAACCATCACCCAGACCCTAACACTATTTGCTACTTTATGGTGCAGATAGATAATTAGCATATATCGGGTAGGCGTAGATGTTGTCGATTTGTACGATTAAAACAACTAATGGCAAAATTTCAGTTTTTTATCTATTTCAGTTATTTTAGTTCAAGTTATTAGCGGAAAACTATAAATTGTTGTTTAGAAAAAGGGAGAGCAGTTTACGTGGCACTGTGGGCGTGTCCTTTACCCGATTTGGTCCATTTTCAGTACTAAAAGTTCATGTACTAAAAATGGAAATGAAAATGAAAAGTTTTTACCAAATTTAAGTTTGATATGTCTTTCTTTTGAAGTCAACAGAATATTTACAATAAAGGATAAACATATCTAAATCGATTCAATTGATTCAAAGTTTGATGCTAAACAAAAATATCTACATGTTATAGGATATCTAAAGCTTCCTTTTAATTATTACAAATCTAATAAGAAAATGTAATGTATATACCCCAAATCTCTGGGTGGTGGTACAAAAAAAAAAAAGAAAAGAGAAGAAAACAATAAAAGAAACAGAAGAAATTCATTTATTTGCTCCAACGATCAGCAACAATTAATTGAATGTATATTTATGATTCTTCAAAATAAATTATTATTTAGACTTTTACATTTAAATTTTTCATATGTAGATAAATTATTCTTTACACGCATATATAACTTATACATACAAACATTACATACATATACATGTATGAAATATTTGTGAAACGAAAAAAAATATAACGAGATATATTATAGTCCTAGAGCCTAGAAACACTTGAAGGATGCAACTGACTTTTGATGTCATTTCTTTGACTTAAATATATGCATAAATTGGCCGGAATGGTTGGCTCCATATTTTTCTTTCTATCGTAAATTCGTACGTAAAAAAATACATCTCGCTTAATTAATCGATGAAATAAACGTAATTTTGATTTTAAGAAATGAAATATAAAAGTCTTAGGTATATGCAAATAGATCAAATTTGATAATATCTTTTCTGGCGTTAATAAACTTCAGTATACTTAACACACGCTCTGTGTGTAAAATATGTATGTAAGATATAATTAAAAGTATAAGGAATGATCGTTGTCTATTTGTTGACATACAAGTGATATATTAAATGTCTTGGCGCCTTTTTACATATTTACATATATATATAAATATGTCTATATAATACATTTTCAGAAACAATTCCTTTAAATAAGTAATTATTGACTTTTTGCCGCTTTGAATGCTTTCAAAGTTGTCAATTGACATTTTAATATCTTATTTATAGGGTAATTTGTTATATTGCACAAATGAATATGTAATTGATATAATATTTTATTCAGTGAGTGCTTTATGTGCATACCTGCCTTGACGGCTTAACTGCATGGTACTATAAACGTCCAATCTGAGCGCTAGGATTAGATAAGATACTTTGATGAAATTCAATATTTGCCAACCGACATTTAAAAAAACAATCGTTTGTATGAAAAGTCTTTACATGCAATTTGAATAGTTTTTTATACCCTACATCACTACACCATTACACCACTAGTGGCATAAAGTATGATAAATTTGTACAGATGTTTGTAACACCCAGAAGGTGCTGAGACAGCCCCAGCATTGATCATACCGATCGACTCCAACGCACTTCTTGATGTGATTTAAGCTTATCCATCTATAGGTCTGTCTGTCTTTCTATCCATTTGAAGTCTGTCCATGTACGTTTGTTATTACGTTACAGGTCTGATTTTTTGAGATATTCTAATGAAATCGTTTAGCTTAGAGACGAGCCCTTTTGAAAGTGGTTAGAATCAGACCATTTTTATGACCACACCCCATATAATATCTTTTTTTAAAAAAAAAATTCATTATATGGAGATAAATTCGAATTCTAAATGTGCTTTAACAAAAATTCATTTCTCATGTAAACATTTGTAGGAAATTTAATTCACATCAGTCCATTTTGAAAAACACTTCTCCGATTTGTTATACCTTTTACAAAAAAAGTGATTATATAAATAAAAGATACAATTTTAAATATATTTTAATGGAAATTGGCTCTGTTTTGCATTTTGCCATGAAAAATGTATGTACCAAGTTTGGTCCAGAACAGTTTATATTGAGAATCCCTTTCTATGAAATTTACCTTTCATTTTTTTAAATTTGGTTGACTTAATCACATTAAGCAAAATCACATTAAACAAAATGGTATCGATTGTAAAATTCTTACTTGTTTTTTTTTTTTTTTTTTGATAAAAATCACCGTTTCTGATACGAAGGAGAAAAATGCAAATCGAATATTAGATCTTCATAGAATAGAAAGACCTCTTTCATCCACTTGTCTTGTAAATACAAATTAATACAGTGGTTTCAACATTTGACCAACAATAATCTTCTAAAGTTATGATGGATGAATCGTATGTCTGGCATTTAATAATAATCGACCACCACCAATTGCAACGCTTTTTTATTTGTTTTGTATATATGAATATAGAATAAATTATTTATAAATTATTACAAGTATCCTATATCTCTACATCTGTAGTTAAAGGATATAATTTGTTTTTTTTTTTGTGGTTTACATTTTCACAATACCCAGAAAAAACGTTCTATTAATATGAATAGAAGGAAAGACAAAATATATTAAATGGCAAGAAGGTGTTATAGAGAAAAAAAATAACAAACAAAAAAAATGAATAATATGTAATAAAATCTTCATGTAAGTCACGGTTTCACGGTTTTGAGAGCATTTTGTAAATCTAAATTGTGCAACACTTTAACAATTTAAACAGAAACGAAAAAGAAAAAAAAAGAAAACAAAATGTAAAAACATCAATTCAAATCATTGCAATATATTAACGTCATTAGCACGATATGAATTGTAGTTGTTATTGTTGTATTGCATTCTGTTTCAAGTTTACATGGATATTTTTTTTAACTAAATAAAATGAAAAGTAAAATTCGTTATAGTCGCAGTAAGAGTTTCAAAGAAATTTTAGGTTATAATCATGACAAGTAAGTGTATGATGTCACGACGTCATATGTGAGTTATTATATCTACGATAATGATATATATATATATATATATATATTATATAAATAAATATACTCTCGTAAAAAAAATCCAATGCACTTTACTTTTTATTTATTATTTTACATGTTTTCTTCTTTTTTTTGTTTGTTTTGTTTGCTTTATTTGTTTATTTATTTTGTTTTGATTTATATTGTTTTATTTGGTTTTGTTATAATATAAATTTTAGTGATGATCAGCCACATGATTTGGGTTTGTCCAATTCCAATGTTAAAGCAAGTTCAAATTCTAGTCTATCATCATCGGGTGGTTGTGGCTCTGAGAGTCTCTCCAATTCGATGGAACAAATGAGTGGTGGTAGTGTAACTGCTACAACTACACCCAATACATCCGTTTATCATCATCATCAACATCATCATCCACATTCACATCCACAGCAACATCATCAACAACATCATTTCCATCAGCATAATCAGCATCATCATCCACAGCATATACAACAACAAGATTCATTTCATGGTAGCGGTGTTGGCGGTGGTGGTGCTGGTGGTAGTGGCGGTGGCGTTGCCAGTGGCAGTGGCAGTGGCATTGGCAGTGGTGGTGGTTCATCAAATGCTAGTTTTTGGAGCGGTAGTAACCACAATACAGTACACTCACGACCATGGCATTTCGATAGTGATGATGATGATGATATCAAAGAAGCAGATTGGAGTTCTTATGTGGCTGCAGAAATATTGGCTGCTTTAACGGATGCTGAAAAGAAAAGACAAGAAATTATTAATGAAATATATCAAACTGAACGCAGTCATGTACGCACTTTGAAATTATTGGAACGTTTATTTTTTTTCCCCCTACAAGAAAGTGGTTTACTATCACAGGAGCATTTATTACTTTTGTTTCCGCCTTCATTAGTATCTTTATGTGATTTGCATGGTAATTTTGAGCAAAAATTGAAACAGCGTCGTCTTGATCATAATTATGTAGTTAACAGTGTTGGCGATTTATTAGCCGGCATGTTTGATGGTAAGAATGGTGAAGAGTTACGCGAATATGCCCGCCAATTTTGTGCACGTCAACAAATAGCTTTAGAAGCACTCAAAGAGAAGAGACGTAAAGATGAAAATCTACAGAAATTATTAACAAAAGCGGAATCGCATAAAGCCTGCCGTCGTTTGCAATTGAAAGACTTATTACCCACAGTTTTGCAACGTCTCACCAAATATCCATTATTATTTGAAAATTTATATAAAGTAACTATACGTGTACAACCAGAAGATACCAATGAAGCAGAGGCCATACAAAAAGCTTTAGAATCATCTAAAAAGATTTTGGTAGATGTCAATCAAGCAGTTAAAACAGCAGAAGATGCTCATAAATTACAAAATATTCAAAAGAAGTTGGATAAATCTACATTTGATAAGGATGAATTTAAGGTTAGGACGAAAGAGCAAAAAGAAAAACAATAATAATTGAAGAATGATACATAAAAATATACAATATTTCGAAATTCCAATACTAATTCTAATAAAAATTTACTTTTAATTGGTTTTTATATTTTGTAAACAGAATTTAGATTTAACTCAACATCGCCTAATCCATGATGGCAGTTTGACAATGAAAAAGAATCCTAGTATACAACTACATGGCTTGTTATTTGAAAACATGATTGTACTGCTAACCAAACAGGTAATAAAACACTGAACTATTTATTCAATAATTTTTCCTATCAGCCATCAGAAAGCCGTCTTTTACTGTATGGATTACTATCTGTCCTTTTGTCTATATAACTTGTGTATTTGTATTTAAAATGGCAGGAGGTAATTTTTGAAATATTTTCATAAAATTTTCTATGCAAGTGTTCAGTTGGCCAACGACAAATGCCACTGAAAATAGTCAGATTGCAGTATTATCCCGGCCATATTGTAAATAACGATTTAATAAAAGAAATAGAATTCTTCAAGCCCACGCCGCTTTTTATAATTACTTCTTAAAAAAAACAAACGGTACTTTGATATACTAAATATCTATATAAAATAAGTAATCAGATTGGCGCGTGGTATAAACATTCCTTTTAACTTTTTTTTTGCGAAGCGAAGGCGCCAGTTTATTTAAGAGTCGAGTTCGATTATCAGTAAAGTAAACTTATTTTATTTTCATTTTATATCATTTAAGGACGATAAATATCTATTAAAATATTTACATGCCACTCGTAACGCTGAAGTGAATAATAAACCAGTTAGCCCAATAATGAGTATCGATTCAGAAACGTTAGTTAGACAAGAGGCTGCTGATAAAAATTCATTTTTTCTTATTAAAACAAAAACATCGCAAATGTTGGAACTGAGAGCACCCAGTAGTTCAGAATGTAAAACGTAAGTACAAAACAAATACTTCATTTTTCATATTTCATGATTTATGAATATTTCATTATGCAAATACTCTGAAATTACTCAACTTAAAAAATACATTTTACATTAAATTTTAACATATTTTTCAACATCAATATATAAAATATATATTATAAAAATTTTGTAAGAAAGAACTCTATTGAAAATGGCCAGAATCGGTACATTTTTATTACCGCATACCATAAAACGCCTCTTTTCAAATCAATCAAAAATTATAGTATTGTTTTTTCATTGTAATTTTAATTACATTACAAATGGTGCAAAATATTTAAATGTCGACTCTGGCTCTAGAAATAGCTCTGCCTCTGATTCTGACCTTGACTCGAATTATAAAGTTCTTACTTGTTTTATTATACATATATATTATATATTAAATTACTTCAAGTGAAGCAATAACAATATAATTTATTTGTTCATGTGTATTGCAGTTGTTTTATAATTTATAATGTAATATTTCTATTATTTAAACTTCTTTTGTGTTTTTTGCATACAAATTGTTACAAATCATAACAATTATGCCTTTATTGAACAAATTTCCACATGGTTATGAAAGAAGTTTGTTCATTGTTACTGTTACTTATTTATGTGATTTTGAATTTGAACCTAAACTTGAACTAAACATTGAACTAAATTTGAACTTGAACTTAATGTTAAGTGCATTAATGCATTATTTACATGAAAAATAATAAAATAAATATATAGGAAAAAAACCTTAAGATTTTGTTATTCAAGTTTATATCACTCATTATTGACTTATTATTATTATTATTATTATTATTATTATTATTATTATTATTGTGCTAATTTTCTCATAAATTTACATTTCTTAGTAAACGTATTAAAATAGCATTACAGAAAAAGTTTGAATCTTTAGCAAGGCAATAGAAAGACTGAGAGAACAACGAAAGTAAGAGATAACAAAGAAAGGCAGAAATGCATAAATTTTATTCAAATATGTCACAATATGAAGAAGAAAAACAAGCAAAATGATAGTTTAGTAAAGTTTTTATACTCACCAAATAATTTCAAATGATGTGAAAATATTTTCATTTTGTCATTATTATTTGTAATATTCAGAAGAAAGTGTTAGAAGTCCTCGATTAGCATCAAATTCTGAATCAATTTAGACATGTCTGTATGTCCATCCATCTGTCCATGTATTGTTAATATTCTCCCATTGGCAAAAAAAGAAATATCGAACTGAAATTTGGCAGGTGCATTAGAAATTCTTGCAGGCGGGTTGGTATTGAAAATAGACAAAATTGGTTAAAAGATGCGCCCACAGTGCAACGTAAAGTAAGGTCATCTCAGTTTTTTTTTTTTAGCAAAGCTGAAGCATCTCGGATTTGGCCCCAGCCACATATTATTTTCTCACTTGTTCCCTTTTTTTATAGTATTTCCACTTCTATCATTATAAAGCTATTGAAAAACTTAATAAAAAAAATTGAAATTTTTTTGAAGTGGTCTATTTTACCGATACATTTATCATTTTAATCCAGTTACTTACATTTGCACAAATTTAATAAACCCTGTATGTTTTTTCATTGTTTTTTATTTTATTTTATTTTATTTATTTATTTTTTTTTTTTTTGGAAAAGTGTGCCGTAGACGTGTAATGTAATATAATTTATTTGACCATCTCAAATTGATTAGTGTGCCCTATTAAGTATGCTCTTAATTATTCAACCACAATAATAATACTCATACTTAATAAAATTTAACAATGTCAATTTTTCTTTTCATCCCATAAGAACTAAGGCAACATTGATCATTGATAGAAAATTAAATACTTTAATAAATAATAATATATGTCTAATAGTGAGAGAGGAATGGAATGAGGGGGAATTACATTTAATAATTTGGTGTAAATGATGACGATCGCAATGGTGTCAAATATTTTCCATGCACATTTATTATAGACACATAATAAAAACAATTATATCGCCGTAATACAAATCGATATGATCGCTTTGATACATTTATGAGCATTTCCCTCTCTGTTCCCCCCTTCAGGGTACAGAGAAAAAGAGGTGGGTTAAACATTAAACATGTCATATTAGACAACTACCGTCAATTTATATTTTAATTTTTTGAACTATCATTTGAAGGCTGTGAGAGTAAAGCCATTTTTGATGATGCCCTGGCATTTTTTTTTCAAATATGCATATAAATAAATAAAAATATATAATTAAAACAAGAAACATTTCAGATTAACTACATCGGACCATTTATGGTAAACATTAAACATTAAAACGAGATATTGATATTTTTTATCTGAAATTAATCGGAAATAAGAAAAGTTGTTATAGAAAGATTTGTGTATGACAAAGATAAGAAAAAAAAATTCTATTAAAAGTTAGGACCATAGTGCCTTGTAAATTGAAAGCACATTAATGGTTTGTAATGCATAATTATAATCTTAGAAATAGCCATCTAAAATACAGGAAATCATATACGTTCATGAGAAATGGTCAAGTTTTTAGGAACCATCAAATCCTCTATATCTTTTAGATTTATATGTATTTTTAATGAATATTAAATTCTTAAATGGTCAAGTTTTGTCCATCTAATTTAAACATTTCTCTAATATCTAAGATTTAGATATCAAGTTGAAATTACACCAGAAACGTTATAGGTTTTTTTTATGCAGATTTTTACTAAAAATTATTCATATCAGGCCTTATTGAACACATTTTCATTTCTTGAAGCTCTACTTTTTCTTTTTGGCATATTATTTATAAAATACAATGAGTATAACAGAAAGTACGATCCTTCCTTCCATTAAACCAAAATTAGTCAAAATTGTCAAAGTTTTCGAAATTATCCATTTTGTTTTAGTTTATGCTTTTCAGTTTTTTGTTTTTCTGTTCTTTCTTTCGTTAAATATATTTTTCTTTTTTCCATTTTCCTTACAAATTATTGAAGATTGAAAATTATTATGTACATTGTAAGTAGGGACTAAAATTATCACAAATCGTATAATGTTTTTTTTGTGATGGCCACATTTGTGATGCGTAATTTATAAGTAGTGCCCCACTGATTTTATGTGAATCTTGCAATTTATTTATTTAATAAAATAAAATTATCTCTCAGAAAAATAACGTAACAGAAAATTTATCATTAATAAATAATTTAGTTTTGTTTGTCCATAATTTCAAAGAGACGAAATTCCATAATGGCGCAATTTTTTTTTTTTTTTTTTTTTGGAACAAAATAAAATGCCTAACTTTTGATCTTTGCCTTTACAAAGCGTTGAAAATATCTTTTAAATATTTATTTATCTATTCATTGTTTTTATTTATTAATTTTTCTTGCATTTCCTTTATTTTTATGATTATTATCTTTATTTTTTGTTGCTTTGCAATTTATTTATAGTGTAATCATAATAATTATTAGATCAGCAGAATTTCATATAAAATATTAGCAGCGTTTTATTTTATTATTGTTTCTTTTTTTATTTTGCTTGTTCTTTCTTTTTTTCTTTCTTTTTTTTTTTTAATGCACAAAATATTTAGTTATGCGTTTCATGAAATTATATGTAAAAAAAATACTCAATTATTATGAATGAATTATAAAAATGATTACTTTCTTAAAAAATTATATCAAATGACATTGTGATCTCATTATGATTATCAATAGTTAATCACAATGTCAGGTAAATTAGGTGAGTATGCAGTATGCATGTAATGTATGCACGTACGTTGTTTATTTAAAATAAACTCAACATTTTATATACCAGTTGACACAGACTGGCCATATATTTGTCCATCTGTCTGTCTATCCATTATTGGTTAATCAATTTATAAATTATCAATTTTAAAAGATATTTCATAAAATTTTGGTATGTAGATAAAACATATTTATTTAATGTCATTAGATCAAAACACGATATTAACAATTATTGATATGACAAATTGATGAATTTCGAAAAATAATTGTTAGATGATAGAAAATTTGTATAACTTTAAGAAGAAAAGGAACAATAAGAAAAACTGCACAATGTTATAGTTTAAAATATTTTATGTTAAATAAGAATCAGTTTAGTCCATTTTTTTTTTTTGAAGCCACAAATATACGTTTGTTTTTTTGCCTTTTCAATATATTGCGTACAATGTATAAGTGAATGGTAGAGCATGTAAAAGGATCGACCTTATCTGGAGTATAATATTTTGATTTATTTTATTATATTTCATTTGGTTACGTTTCAAATTCATATTTAGATATATTCGAGGTAAAATTCGAGGTAAAGTATGATTTTATTACATTACGTCAATTTCAAATGGACAGTTAAGAATTGAGGAAAGAAAACCACATAAATCCATTTATACCTGATTTAATGATCCAACTACAGCAGTCTATGGTGTATGGTTGCCTATGGCCAAATCTTTGATACGCACTCACTATAAAATTTTTGAATTAGAAAAAAAAGTGAAATTGTCGTGGCCAATTTGCATGGCATTTGGTCTTACTACTTGTAAGCTAAGTTTTTACAACGAGGAAAAGGTTATTAACAGGCGGACTGCGCTTCAGAATTAGATGCCTATCAAATATGATTTGGGCCTCACAAACATAATGAGAAAATGAATATAAGCCCAGCTTCTGGATGGTGGGGGTATAAAAACGTAATATTTATATATTATTTTGATACTCACTACTCCACTATTCTAGATGTAAACTACAACGTCTAGAATGTTATATATTTAATCGTATCATATTTCAATATCTATTTGTGAGCATCTCACTTAGTTAAATGATGTTTGAGCATTCTAGTAACAGATAATAAATGACCGGTGAAAGTTTGTTGACCATTCTGAATATCTGTTATATTATTTATACCTATACTACCAAAAGTAACATCTTATTTTTTAAAAAGTGCCTTTCAAATAATGCGAAAGACACATGACTTTTTAGAATACGATAAATGTCTCCATATATAATGAAATTTTCATAATCGATGATTTAAACTTAAGTATAACTGAAAACAAAATTTATGTGACATATTAAAAGTGCATTGTTATTGTATGAATATAATTGACATTAACGCAAAGCAACAGCAAAAGCAAATATCATACGGAAGTAATGTTAAAAAAAAATAATAAGGAAACAATTCAGATCATCTTTAAATAAATTTATATGCTTATAAAGTTCTTTTGATGCATAGAATTTATTAATTTGAATAAAATGTAAAATATTTGCAAATGAATTTATTAATAAATTGCAAGAAATATAGCATTTTTGTTTCCTAACTTTTAAAGCAATTTCATTCTAAAATTCTATAAAATTCCTAAACTTTTTTGTTATATCAACTTTTACTCATTTATTATTTTGTTATAGCTTCCATTTTTACAAGTAACGCCCATTTTATAAAGCCATTAATTACACGCATCATTTGCAACAGATTGTTTGTGATCCATCTCTGATAAATTATTAATCAATATTAGCGAATTTCATTTCATTCATTTGTTTGAATTTACTCTTCTCCTCTGCCTTCTTAACGTTACATATCTCTTATATATCTATTCATCTAATTATCTCTGCTTTTAAGTGTAAACATTTCATGTTAATTACTAATGATGTAAACAAAACAATTCATTGAAAGTATTTCAACATTTTATTAGACTTGTTAGTCAGAGATTGAAATTTTTTTACAAAATATTTACAATATTTCTCTATCTTTCCCTTTTTCTCTATTTATCTGCATTTATCTATATCTTTCTCTAAGGAAGTATCAATTCAGAATTGATGTATGTAACTGCATACATACATACATACGTATGTTTATATATTGCAAATATTTTCTGAGTTAGAGCAAGTTTTTAGAAATTGCCATGATATTTGATGGAAATTGCGGTGAAAATTCTTACAGGTAACTTTTGCATGCAGCATATTGTATTAAGTCCAAATGAACAAAATGGCACGCCCTTAAGGCATTCTAAATTCCATAGATTTTTTCATTTTTTTAAATAAATATTATCATGATTTTCGGATCTCTCCTTCACTTACAGATCTAAAATCCCCAAATTGAAAAATAAAAAAGAAATTATAAATTATAAATCTTTCATTAAACGTAACAGCAATGAAATTTTGCCTTTGCTTTTTTTTTTCTCCTATGCATGATGATCGTAATGCAATTGTTCGTCTGTTACTACAAATTATCGTGTCTCATAATGTATGATAACAAAAAAAAATAAAAAGTGTTTGGTGCGCATTCAAGAATTAATTCTATCTAAGTATTTTACACTAATGTGATACTAATGAATGTTTGCCTGATTGTTTGTGAATCAAAATAAGTTAAACGTGTACATTTACAAAGCATTGCAACATCAGACGCATTGCTTTTAAATCGCACCACCGAAAGGTTGGATGTTCTCATGTAATCATTTCGTTATAACATTTGCAACGCCCAAAAGAGAGTGTCGCAAATGCTATAAAGTATAAATATTCTTGATCTTGATCAATAAACTATGAATCGATTTAGGCATATCTGCCTGTCTGTCTGTCTGTCCGTTTATCTCGGTGTTGTTAATATTCTTCTTGTGGCAAAAAAAAAAATAAGATAAAGACTTTAAATATGGCAGGAACATTGAATGCTTATGTATGTTAGTTGTCCCATTGAAAATGGGACAATTTCCGTCTAGGAAAAGGCCTACAGTGATGCATAAACTGTGAGAACACCTCTATTTATTTTGAAGCAAAACTTTATACTTTTTCGTTTATTACTTGAAAATTGAAACTTTGTAAAAATATTAAGGCCCTTATTTTACAATACTCTTGTAAAAATTGTGCAAATCGACCACGCCTATCCGTAATTATACAACTTCAAATTATTTGCCTGTATCATAAAACCAAACAGCATTTGGATGGTGGTTATCAATGATTTGGCCACACTCAAATATAATTTTCTTACTTGTTTCATTTATTGTAAATATGACATTAGAATGAATTCTCCTCTTTTGAGTAATAATAATAATAAAAGCTTTATGTGCCTCTCAATTATCCTTTTATTACATACGTTTTGAACTCAAACTCACCCAAAACTTTAAAGGTATACTCATTCTATTATAATGTTTATGCAACAATCAATAGAAATTTATATAAAAAAAAAAAATTAAATTCTGCATAAATCTAACATTGTAATCTCCTTCAGTAGGACTACAGATCCATCTATTTGTCTCTCTGTTATAAATGAATATTCTTTTGCCGTAAAAATTTATATATCTTGATATCTGTTTTTCCAGTGTGTAGAGTGGCTGTAATTTTTTCAAATAAAGCTTGTACGCTAAGCGAAATGCAACACTGTAAAATTAACGTTATAGCATAAATGTAGTAGTATAATATTTAACGAAAATTCTAACAAAACTATAAACTCACAAATATCGGCTTTAAATATATCTGGATGATGATGGGTATTGAAGATTTTATTGCCAGCCGATTACATCTAATTTTTTCTCTTGTTGTATATTTGCGAGTAAGAAATTTAAATGGAATTTCTTATTTCTCTCATCTCTTTGTTGTATACTCTCTCTCTCTCTCTCTCTCTTTCTTTCTCCTTATTTTTGTTTTCATTTGATTGTTTGTTTATTTGCTTCATAGCGTTCTCTTGCAAAGTATTTCAATTGCATAAATTATTTTTTAATCTGAAAATGTATTTTGTAGAGAGAAGAATCCTTTATGATTTTCATAATATAAAATGTGAATGTAAATGTTATTGTTGTTGTTGTGTTGTGTTGTGTTGTATTGTGTTGTATTGTGTAGTATTGTGTTGCGTTGCGTGGTCATCGAGACGTATGAGTATACATTTTTTTCTTTTTTTCCTGCTTTTTGATCTCAAATGCAAGCACTCGACTTATACGTTAGATAATTTAATTTGCTTCTTACTTTGATTTGTGTTTTTTTTTTTTTTGGTGCTGGTCTTCCAAGTATGCTGTCACTTTTTTTTTGTTTTTGCTTTTTTTCATGTGTTAATTAATCAGTGTATTCAGTTGGCTAGTCGGTTTTCGCATGTTATGCGGTGTTAACAAGTTTGTTGTTTCTTTTCTCAGTGCGCTGCATGAAAGCAAAACAACGAATTTTTGAAAAACTAAAAGGCGCGCAAATTTTAATATAATTGAAAATTGTCGCGGCTATAGTGTTTTTTCTTTGTTTTTTTTTTTTTTTTGGTTTTTATCAAAATAAATTTAATAAATTTGTTATTTGTAGTTTATTGTGAAATGAAACAAATTTACTGAAATTCGCAAGAAATTTCTCAATATAAATTCACGTGAAATTTAAAATTTTTTTATCTATATAAAAGAAGAAGAAGAAAAAAATAATTGAAAATCTAGAAAGTAAAATAGTTGCGTACATTTTTATCCAAGTTAAATTTTCATCATCAGTTGCATGTTTATTATATTCGACTGTTTTTCAAGTGTGTTTCAAAAATTCGAGATCGAATAAAAATTTCATATTCATCCTGGATTTATGTGCACTATTCGAACTTTATTTTGAATCTTAGCAAATCCCCCTCCCACTTCCCGCTTCCCCTTTCTTCAACACTATGAAATAAGAAATAAAATTATATTATGAAAGGGGGCCTGATATTTTTTTTGATTACTCTTCATGCTAGAATATTACATGAAGGATCGTATTGAAAGACACTGTGAAGAATCTATTAAAGATTTTTTTTTGACGATTAAAATTTTCTAATAAACTTGTTGCAACTTAATTTATAAGTTAAGGAGATAATTCAAAAGATTAATAAAAATAATCATCCATGACAATAGAAAATATTTCTGTATCAATCGGTTTAGAGAACGTTTTTTAAGCCATCATTTTACATAATTTTTACTGCATTCATAAGAACTTATAAATGTGCTATCTATGTTTAATTTTACATATATAATTCTATTTACATTTGTGTCTGTGTCTGAAATTAAATTTTCTACATTCACCATGATGATTATTAATATTTTATGCATAATATCTTTATTCGTTATTATTATTATTATTTTTGTGTTTAAAACCATTGAGATTTTCCTAATAATATTGTAAGAAATAATACTAAAAAAAAAGAGAATAAAATAACAGAAGCCATGGAAAGAAAATAAACAAGTAAAAATAAATTCAATACCAATGTTACATGCTTGTTATGCCCACTACCCAAAGTTTGGTGTAATATTTAATTTGCCATTATGTTTGTACCACCCAAAATCGTCAATGACCCCACAAAGTATGTATTTTCTTGGTTCAAGATCAAATATTCTGAATCGATTTAGACATATCGGTTTGCCTGTCCGTCCGTCTGCCCGACGTGTGTATCTGTCTATTGTAAACATTCTACTGGTCGTACGATTTGAGATAAGAATCATTGGAAACTTGAAGGCTTGCACGCAGGTTGATATTAAAAATAGGCAAAATCGGTCAAAGGACACGCCCACGTTGCAACAAACCTCGTTTTTTTAAGCAAAGTTTAGTATTTTTTTTTTGCTCATCATTTGGAAACAGCAAAAGATAGAAAACTAAATATTTTGCATAAGTAGGAAGGCTATTGGTCTACAATGTCTGTCCAAAAAATTCATACAAATCGGTTACGCATACGCGAAGTTATAACATAGTAAATTTTCATTTTTTTATGCTTACATTTTCAATTTACTGTAAAAAGCACTGAATCAGATTCTGAGTCGTAATAACACTCACGGTGTATGGCTATGGGTTGGATGGTTGGCATCTAAGATTTTCTTTCTTTTGTTAATTTATTGACTTGATTTTTGTATTGTTTAATAAGAAAGTTTGGCTTTTTGATTAGAGGCTGGCTAGAAAAATATTTTGAGGTAAAAATTGGAAAGAATATTGAATTATAATTATATAAATAATTGATTTGGCAATTAATCGTTTACAGATTGTATGATTGGTACTAGCACATTTTCTTAACATTAATGTAAGTTTGTCGTAATTATATTTTCAAATAATAATTGGTGAAAAAATCGGAATGCAACATGATTTTATAAGAAGTTATGGGCGATATAACTGAATGAAAGTATAAGCTTATAAAAATTGCTCTGTTATAATTCATGATGATTGTTAGTTTTTCATTGAAACATTTTCAATTGCATTTGATGCGTTTCATATCAAGGTCATTAACATAATGATTACACAAAAGTTTCGTGTATTTAAAATTTAAAGTCCCAAAAAAGGGCAAAACCACCAAAAAAAAAAAGGCAAAAAAAGAAAAAAACGAAAAAATAATTTAAAATCTCTAAGTTAACCATTCAATATTATTAATAAGGATAACATTTGAAAGTGTCATAAGAAAATAGCTAAATAAAAATGCTTTCAATTAATTTGGAATTCATGAAAATTTCGTACTTTTGTTAGTTAATATTTGATGGATGGGTGAATTTAATGGCATAAACAATTTTTTTATTAGTCATTTTTCTGCACTTGAAGTTGCCCATTTTTTTTTTTTTTTAAATACCCTTTTTTGATTTTCTTTAATAAATATTATAATAGACAAAAAATTGTAATCATACAAATAGAAAAGTTTAATTGCAAAACGTACAAAATATTTTGTATGGTTGTTGTTGCATTATTATTATTATATGCAACATTATAATCATCACCAGTTAAAGATGATTGACGATAAATAATTTTATATGCGTAAATCGAAATTATTATTTATTATGATTTATCATTATATGACGACTTTCATAAATCTTTTAACACCATAAATATTCATATATATACATAAATATATAAACATATTTATAAATAAATAGATAAATAGATAAATTATAAAACGTAAGATGGTCAAAAAATAATTTATTATTGTTCTTATATAATAAAATAATCATTGTAGATGGAATGGAATAGATGGAATAGAATAAAATCTAGTTTAGTAAACACATAAAACGTATGATACTTAAGATTCAATTTTCAAAGATTGGTTAAGATTTTAATGATGCTAGTAAAAAGCATATATGGACTTTAGAAGACAATAAATATCTTGCTACACTACTTTGCTTAATGCGTTTAAAATCGTATAAGAGAATTATGAAAGTCAACAAGATTGAGAAGTATCAAAATATAAGCCTGTCTGGATCAAATTTTAGTACACATATTTGTTAAAATCAATATTTAGGGCAGTGCTAACATTTCATTAAAATATATTCAAAATTGTAGCTTTTGTCCGTATAAGAATTTTTTTTTTTTTGAGAAAAGCGTTATATGATTAGTGATCGTAAAAAATGGATCAATCTTGCTCAAATTTAGTATAAAGTTAGTTTTTTTTTATGTT
The DNA here is from genome assembly GCA_023089585.1 of Melophagus ovinus. Taxonomy (NCBI): domain Eukaryota; kingdom Metazoa; phylum Arthropoda; class Insecta; order Diptera; family Hippoboscidae; genus Melophagus; species Melophagus ovinus. The sequence goes on along the minus strand of JAKKIB010000176.1, from coordinate 4,084,140 downwards.
AAAATCCAACTAAACGCTACTTTATATACTCAAAACTATGCTCAAAGTTGTAATTTTTTTTAAGAAATGTATTGTATGGAGCGATGGTCATAAAAATGGCCCGATTTTTATCATTTTCAAAAGGCCTCGTTTCACTGAAATATCTCAAACTTTGCTTCAAACTATCTAAAACTTAGCTTAATAATCAATATACATGGACATTAACATATAAAATTTTGGTCCATGTCCGTTAATATTTTTGAGACCCCTTCTAACAAAACGATTTTTTCAAATCATTCGGATATTACACAATTTTTGAATTTTTTGAATATTTTAACAATGAAATGAATGGAAGCTAACTCTTTATTATTATAAAAAATATGAGAATGAGAATGAGAGAATCGCCTTCCCTTCCATGACTAAAATATTTTTCGTGTTAATATTAAGTGGAATGAAAGTTTTCTTTTCAGTATTTTTTTTTTATTTAGTTTTTCTTACTTTTTGTTTTTTAAAAGTTTTCGATTATTCAATTAATCAAAATTTTTTTCCTAATAAATTATAGTCATAATAAATTAAATCATAATAGTAAATATTGTTAGAGCGTCAATTTCTCTTTAATAATTTATCAAAACATTTACACTGCAAAAAAAAAAAAATTATCCGAGTGTATTTTCTAATTTGCATGCATACATTAAAAATTACAATTATGAAAGCATCTACCCCAAACACACATTACAATAAAATACACATTAATTCTATTATATTAATTTATATGCGATCTCTTTGCTTTTCCTTTTTGTGTTTTTGTGTTTTTGCAATATTGAAAACTTGTGTCATATCTGCCTGATATTGCAAACTTTTTTAGTAATTTTTGTAAACAACACTCAACAAATATTGAAGGTATTCTCATTTTGCCATTTTGTTTGTAATGCCTACTAGAAAGTATTGGAGATCTTATAAAATTTTATAGATATTCTTGAGCAGCATCTCCTGGCCGCAAAAAAAAAAAACGCCTAACGACCTCAAATTTACTAGAAACATTGGCAGTTTTTATATGCTAGTTAGTATTGAAAATTGTATTGGATCGTATTGAACATGAACAAAGGTTACATCCACAGTGCAATATAAATTGACAGTATCTTAGTTTTTTTTTTTTTTTTTAACAAAAAAATTATTCTTTTTTTGGGAAACATATAGAAGCCTGAATATTAAGGCCGTTATTCTATAATCTCCAAATGAAAATCGTGACAATTGTAAAAATTAGTCAAGGCCTACTCGAAATTGTTCTAATTATCTGTCTGTCCATCACCCAAATAGGGTGATGGATAAGTATCCAAGAATTGGTCCTAGCCAAATAAAATTTTTACTCATTGCTTTTTCAATATTCTAATCATTATACAAATACAAAAGTTAATTTAGTTTAATGTATTTAATTTAGTTTAAAGTGTTTTTTAAGGGCTATTTATCGGGCTATTTTTTCTTTATTTTTTTATTTTTTTATTAATTTGTGCTATTTGTCAATTGATTTGTTTCCTTTTACCATTTTCATTTATTTTGCCGTAATCATTCTCTCAGTATTCAGTACTCCACCAAAAAAGTACTCATTGATATAAATTGTTGTTATTGTTGCTACTGATGCTGTTGCTGCTGCTGATGCTGTTGCTTTTGTTTCTATTCAACATCATTTATTTAGTATTATAAAATTCAATGTCAGAAAATCTTGCCGCCGTATTCTATTGCAACTTTTGAATAGTTTTTTTTTTGTTTGAAATTTTTCATGTAATAACTTCAAATGTAATCCTGCTGCTTCCATCAACTGCCACATGTCACTAGACTACTATCCATAATTAAAGGGATTTATATTTATTCAATTGAAATTGAATTACATAAAAAATGGCAAAAAAAACAAATTTCGTGTACTGATAAAGAAGTATTATTTACGCGAAAAGTTAGTATTTTTTGAGACTTTTGGATAATCTTCAATATTGATTTTAAATTACAAATGACCAAGAAAGAAACCTTAATACTTTCTAGGCAAAATTTCATAAATTACTTTATGAAATAAAAGCATCAAATTTTACTTCCCTCAGGCAATCAATTCTAACTAAATCTATCAAACTAAATGGAAATTGTGCTGGGAAATGACTTTTTTTGTGTGTGTGTGTGTGTGTGTGTGTGTGTGTGTGTGTGTGTGTGTTGTGTGTGTGTGTGTGTGTGTGTGTGTGTGTTTTGTGTGTGTGTGTGTGTGTGTGTGTTGTGGTGTGTGTGTGTGTGTGTGTGTATGTGTGTGAGTGTACTGTCCTATCAAAATAATCCTCTTATACTATTGTATTTACTTATTAATGTTGTCTAAGCTTGCTTCAATTTTTGGCTTTTTATACCCAGAATTTAGGAGAATACTCATTTTGTCATTTTTATATTTGTAATAGCCAAAAAGAAAAGAAGGAAGCTTCGGATATCCTTGATTAGCATTCAATTGTAATTCGATTTAGACAAGTCTGCCTGTCTGTCTGTCTGTCTGAATATCTATTTGTCCATTAATAACATTCTTTTCGCCTAAACGAAAAATTTCACTCTTTTCGTTATTTTCTATTTCTATTCGTTAATGAAAACCGGAAATAGTATCTAAATCGTAATATCATGATGTATGGGGTAGCTGGTGCGTATTCAAGAGTTGGCCTGCCTTAAGCATATATAATTTTCTTATATGCTATTTTTTTTAAGTTTTTCTATCATGATGATTAAGTCCGTATCGCGTATGTTTTTCTCATTATTTGGTCTTAGTTGTTTTTAAAAACTTTACAATTATTCAACTACTTTATTTAACTTGATATATAAAATATATAAAGTAAATAAATTGACATTTCTTTCATGCTTCACATATTTTTAAAGTGTTATTTTCATCTCACTGATTCTACTCTTACGATTCTATTATTACGATTCTATATTAATCAGATTTCACTTTAAGATTTATTGTTAAACAAGAACAAGTAAAAATTGCAAAAAAAAAAAATAGATTAACTGTTAAGTACTCTACATTTCTTGATGTTTCATATTTGAAAATAGTAAATTTTCAGCAACAACAAAGAAAAGAAAAATTAAGCAAAAATTGTGCCCACAATGAAAAATTTCATTTTACTTAATTACATTCTTTCATTCTTACAACAATTCTCCACATTTTCAAAACGAAATATTAATTACTTATCATATTGCGAGACACAGAATCTATCTATGAATCTCGTATTGTGTAGCATATAAGTTAACGTTTATAGAAAAAGTGACGTAAAATTCATATTCTTTAATAAATTCAATAGTGAAAACTTATTTTATTTATATTTTGTTTTTTTTTTTTTGTTTTTTCTTTGGATTTATTATTTAACTTAAATTTTCCTCTCATGTATTTTTACAGTTCATTAAACACTTTTAAAAAGACCGCTATTGTTTATTATTGACGTTAGCTATATTTTCATCATTTTATGCCTCAGTCTCTTTTTTTCTCTATTTTCTATCTGTCTATCATCCCAATCAATTTAAGTGTAAATAAACAATATTTGTAATAAATTTTGAGATGCTTGTACTTTTGTTTACTTCTAAAGCAACTTTTTCATTGCTTTCGTCTTGTTGTTTACTTTTTTTTTTTCTATTTTCATTGATTGGACTTCACCAATCTTCGTAAATATATTTTAGCAATTTTAACAATATTTAAATCCTGTAGATAGTTTATATTAAAAAATTTGAATTAACAAAAAAAAAGGATAAAATAAAGAAAGGAAAATATAACTTTTAGAATGTTCACGAAATATACGTATTTTAAACGACGTCAAAGTAAAAATTTTTCATCATGGTCGAAGGAACGATTCAAACAGTAGCATTAGAATATTTGAAAAGTTGATTCGCTTTCTTTCTTTGTTGTCTTTAACTATTTCACAACTCTATTAATTTTACAAAAATTAAACCCCTAAATTAAACCAAAAATGGTTTAGTTTAGGGGAAAAGCAAAGGAATGACTCTTCTAACAACTTAATATATTTGAACTATTTTAAGTCAATAACTTCCAATCAAGAACCAATAAAGCAAGTTTTTTTTTTTGTTCTAGAGAATTTTTAATTAGTATGTTAAAGCATATCAAATCTGCTCTAATAATTTCAAATAAATTTAGGCGAATATTTTAGAATAATTTTCTGAATAGTATTTTTATATTATGGCACAAATTATTGTAAGTTTGTGTGAAAGTTTGTAACATCCAGAAGAAGTTGAGATAGACCCACCATTTATTGTACCGATCGATTTAGAATCACTCTCTGAATCGATTTAAGTTTGACTATCTGTCTGTCCGTTTATGAATCAATTAGTCAATGGTCAAGCTATAGGTCGAAATTTTTGAGATATTTTATTGAAATTTGGTACATGTATGAGCTTTGGCCCAAAGACGAACTATATTGAGAATGATTAAAATAGAACTATTTTTGCGGCCACTCCCCATGTAACAGCTTTTTCGGAATAAAAGTTGCAGTTTTAGAGATAGCTTAGCAAAAGTTTGCAAATTAGTCCATTTTAGTATGAAAAATATGCTTACAAAATTTGATGCCCCAGGGATTCATTTTTTGAAGTACCTTCCTTATAAGGAGCTTTTTAAGTTATTATTAAGTAATTTACAAATTATAATTTTTTATTTCGTTGAATTGCAGTTCAGTTATTTAATTTTTTTAAACCCATTAGTCAAAGTGGTGTAGGATATTTAAGAGTCGGCTCCTAACGATTGTAAAATTCCTATTTGTTTCCTATTAACACTTCACTGTGTATTATATTTAAAGAGGAAAATCGGCTTAAAAATCGATTAAAATTTTACAAACGTTTAAAACATTCAGAACCTTTAAAGGCATTCGAGACGAATATAGTAAAAAAAAAAACAAATATTAAGATATTCAAAATAATAATAATAAAAAAAGGGAAAAAAAGAACAACACCTAATTGAGGAGTAGAAGAAGTTAATTGTGCATTATGAACTTTTTATCGCCTGACGATATTTTTAGTGGTGGAAGACGCAAAAGCTTATGTAATGGTGCATTGTTGACATTATCGAGCCAAAATAATGCCGACAATGCTGCCAGTACATCACCAAAAACTAAAAAAAAGAGACGACGCGGCAGTTTTAATGATACAACGGCTAGTATTAGTAAAATGAACGGCGGTAATACAAACAATACTAATCGCCGATCATCTTTGGTAGCCAGGTAAAGAAATATCAAAATTTGTTTGAGAAAATATGAAACGATGTATTGCAATCTCTACCAATCGTTGTATTGTTTTTTAATTAAAAAAGAAAAACTTGAACATACCTTTTTACCATTTAAGAGTTTCCTTTATTTATTAATTTTTCTTATCCGTTTCTTTTTTTTTTTTTTTGGTTTATTAATAGGTGGTTCAAACATATATCAGATGCTGCCGAACAATATAAACCACGTTCAAAGAATATTAATCATGAAACAGTTGATGATCCAGCTATTGCTACTTTACCGCATTCCAATACCCGAGAATCTTTGGAAATGACACCTGAACGATCTGTACCACAAGCGGCCACAGCCATTGTAGTTACAACACCATTGGCTCCCATTATGCCTCTACCGTCCACCAATATTTCCATAATTCACGATAAAATTGTAAATGCACCTATCAGTTATAGCTGTAATGATGTACAATTGCGTAATGCCAGACGGGAAACTACTCCAATGTCAGTACCGGCACCAGCATCGTCATCTTCGGTGGATTATTACAATTTGAATCAGCGTTCCAGTCACAATGAATTGATACCGAATACGGGGGTTGTAAATCGAACTATGTCAACTAGAAGTTGTGGTGAGGCCAATAATAATTATAGTAACATTGGAGAGTTTGCGGCTGCTAATGGTGTTGCTTTACGTCATACCCAGTCCGCTAGACAGGCTAACGGAAGTGGCGACGAATCTTTAGCAGATAGTCCAAATAAACGAGACAGTGCTAGTATTGTGTACTCAAATAATTCTAATAGTACACGAACTTTAATGCAGCCCCCTCCACCTCTGGTTGATCCCAAAGCCATACAAATCAGCATTAGTCCAGCTCATACTGCTCAACCCGTGTTAACCCCCGCTGAAAAATTGAAACGCTTAGATGCTACTATACGCGAGGGCTTAATGGAGAAACAAAAAATTATTTGTGATATGTTTCGCTTGCCAATTGAGCATTTCAATGAAATTGTTGATATAGCAGCAATGCCTGAAGCTCCGAAAGATAGTGCTGATATAGCTTTGGCTGCTTACGCTCAAGTTCAAACGTTAACTGAAGTATTTAACGAATATATGCAGGTAAAATCGGAAAAAGAAATTCTAGGTGTATCTAAAACCGTATGTAATAAATGTTATGAGAAGCAACAGCAAAACGATGACCGTTCAAAATTTGTAAAAGATGAGCGCAATTCTAAAACAATGCAAGAAAAAAGTGAAAAACATATTACTGAGAATGAAGAACTACCACCACCTCTACCTCCTCCTAAAAAGCAAATTGCTCAGGCTCAACAACCTATACCAATGGCTACTATGACCAAATTGCAATCACCTTCAAACCTTATGGAAAGTGACATCCATGAAGATGATGATGGTTATTGTGAATTAGATGAATTACGATTGCCTGCATTGCCGCATTTATTGAAAGCGACACCTGCTAACACAAGTTTGTTAGGCAAATCACAAGTTACACCATCACCACCACCCCCGTCATTACCAGTGAAAAATTCTTTCAATCAAGCCACAATTAATAATAATATACTGATAATACCTCCCATTATCCAAGGTACATGTACTACACCAGAATTGGTGAAACGTCAAAGTATTATAAGTGCTGATAGCATTCCCGAAGAGTCTGCTGATGAAGTAACAAATGCGCTTAACGATGCTATCGACAATGATGGTAATCCTAAAGACACAAAAACACAAGATATACCAATTGAATCCAAAGAAAATTTTGCTGAAACTGTAGCATTAATAGCCAAAGAAACTGATAAAAATAGTATTGCAAACTCTGAAGATCAAGAGAATAAAGTCCAATCAAATCTGGTAGATAAAGCACATTGTATTGTTAAACATGAAACAATTGATGAAGAAGCTGTAGAAAGTGAAGGCAGCATTACACCGACGGAAGTATTAAAAGAAAATTATGGAGACAATGTTGAAAACGATAACAATGATGATAAAGATGAAGATTCTGTTATGCATACAGCTGAATGTGAAACTCCGGATTCGGAAGATATCAAATTAAGTTATCGATGTACAGAAGAGCATAACGAAACGCATGATGCAGCTTATACTAATGAAACTAGTACCACTACATTCATGTCAGCTGAACCTCAACAAAAAAATTCTAAAGCTTCCACTACCATAAGTAATAATATTGAAATGGAATTATTGCACGCTAGCGAACATATGGAAATTAATGAAGCATACGAAACTTTGGTAAGTCGTGCATGATTAATGCTGAAGGTGTAGGGCTATCAAATATTAAATAAATCCTTTTTTTACTTATTATTCCTTCTATTATTATATTCACTTTGCCATTATGTTTATAATGCTTTAACGCAACGGTGGCTTCATAAAGTATATATATTTATGATCAGCATCAAATTCTGAATTGATTTAGACACATCTGTCCGTATGTGGTAAACATTCTCCTGGTTGAAAACAATTAGATATTAACTTTCAATTTGAGAAGAACATTGGAAATCCATGTACATTGGTTGGTATTGAAAATAAGCGAAATGGTCCAGCGGCACGCCCACAGTACAACATAAATTGAGAACACTTTTGTTTTTTAAAGCAAAAATTTATAGAATTTCGTTCATAACTTGAAAACTGAAACAGATAGAAGCCTAAAATTTTGTACAAAGGTTTAGCTCGTTATTCTACAATGTCTACAAAACTCATGCAAATCGTACACACCTATTCACCATTATATAACTTCAAATTATTAATTTAACAAGCAGTGCGTGGGTGATAGGTACCCAAGATTTGGCCCTAACCAAATATAATTTCCTTACTAGTTTTTTATTTTAGGTATTTTTATTTTACTTTACAAATGTATATATACGTAAACATATATATATATATATATATATATATATATGTGTGTGTGTGTGTGTTTATTTGTTATTATATTATATGTTAACAGTCTTCCTTGCAAAAGGCAAATGCTGCTCTATCAATGGTTGACAGTTCAACACAAACTCTACCACTTACGACAGCACTCTCACTCATCACTCCAAATAGTAGCACTACCGGTTTCAATACTATTTCTACAACTACTACCCAAAATAGCACAACTGATGCCACAGAGATCACAATTACTTCAACAGTGGCCAACACTAATACCAACTCCACAATTACACAAAATATATCATCCAACAATAGCAACAGTAACAATAACAGTAACAACAATACAAATGTGAATATAAATACTTCAACAGCAAGTACACAATACGGATTAAGCCGTATACAACAGGCAACCACCAATACATTGGGACCCAGCGTACCTTGTAATGCTCTCAGTAGTATCGTTAATGCGCTAAATGCTCAAATTTCTTTGCTATTGGTAGGTGGAAGGAATATATATATCCTATATATACATATGATAATATTATGTATAAAATATGTATATATATACTTACATATATATATATATATTTATATATATATATATGTATGTATTAAAATTTTCATCATTCAATTAGTTTATAAAATAATAAATTTTGTATTTTAACAATTTTTAATATGTTTAGCCAAAAATTAATGAACGGGATATAGAACGTGAACGATTGCGAAGAGAAAATTTACATCTACGTGAATTATTAAATGCAATGCATGACCGTTTGCGAGTTGAATCAAAAGTGGTATGTATTTTTTTTACTTAATATTACCACAAATATTACTATTAAGAGCTTCTTCAATTCAAGATTTATCCAATATTACGTACTGATTTCTTTGCTTTACATCTGCAGTGAGCTAGAACGCAACAGAGGTCTAGACCAATTTATGTTCAATAGATGGTGTAAAATTGTAAAACACACTACATCTTCCTATCACTAAGACGTTAGCTTTCATTTTGCAATCTTTTAAAATTATTTCCCGTTTTTTTTTTATGCTTTATCGACAAAAACTACCGATTTTACTATAGAGTACTGCTTTATTTATTATTTTAAAATTTAATGATTTACTAGTTGCAAATATGTAATGTAAATCAAATTGTCCCGCTTCTTTTTTTTTAATGTTCATAAAAAGGATAATAAGGTTTTCGCTTTGTATAAGTATGATTGAAATTATTATAAATTGAAAATTAAAGGGAAGTAAAAGGGTACTTTAAAATATTGGTGTAAAGTGAACTAACAGAAATATGACTAATTTCTGTGTTTGATTGTTTGTTTGTTTCATTTAACGTAGAAAACTCCAAGTGACACTTCGGCCAATGTGAAGAAAGTTGTTGGCGAAATTGAAGGTTTCTCACCAGTAGTAATGAAAATGCCCACATCCATGCCCATATCAACTTCCACGCCTACAACTAGTATTACATCATCAATGGCAGATGTCACTTCTATTCAAGAAACTCCAGAAATTCAACAAGTCCATGAAACAACAAATATAAATAATGATAATTTAGTAGCAACAACAAATACACCAAAATCCATAATAACAGCAACAACAATTACAAAATCAATTGAAGCTGAAAATTAACACATATATACATATATATATATATATATATATATATATATATATATATATATATATACAAACATAAACACGCACAAATGTATAATAGCAATATGAAAATATTAAAACACGAAAGAAGCACGAAGGAAGTGAAGAAGTTACACTTGGCTGGGGCCAAACTTTGCATACCCGCCACCCAGGTAGGGCATAATACTTAAGGCGAATGACAAACAGATCATCACTTTTCTATTATTTACATAAATCTTCAATTGTTTTGTGTGTTACGTAGCTCAGGAATAATAAGTGGAATATGAGGGTGAAAATATTATTTTATAATATATAATTAAACAGACGTAGTCAGACGGATGGATTAGACGCATCTCACAGCCAGACATGGCTAGATCGATTCAGAATTTGCTGCTGTTTAATAATGATATAAAATATATATACTTAATTGGATCTGTGGGGTTTGTGCTTAGGGCATATTTAGTGGGCAGATGGGTGGTGGGGTATTAGACGTAAAAAATTTTAAATTTAATTAATAATTATTTATAACATATATGTTAATTAGAAAAAAAGCGAAATTCAAATAGAAGTGTGACGCCCAATTAAATTGGTTTTTATTATTATTATTACCATTTTGTTTATTTTTTTACTTTTTTTTAAGAACAAGCGTATCAATCCATAATTACAAACATAACAATAATCAGAATTTATCTTTAATTTGCAGAAAAAGAGAAGAAGAAAAAGAAAAACTAAATTAGACGCGAAAAGTGAAAATTATGTTTAGAATATAGAAATTATTGTAATCATTAATTTTTAAAAATTTCCATTTAATTCAATTATTTCAACATATAATAATAATAATTTTTATTATGTCTATTTTATGTTATTGGCATATATTTTCAACAATATCTTTATTATCCACTAAACTTTGTTTCGCTAAATATACAAATACGGGCAAGTAACGGTTTATATGTATGTATAAGAAATTTATGATTAACAAAATCGAAATATATTAAGCTTAGCTTCATCACGCCTACAACAAAATATTCACAAAATAGAACACAATATATATTTGCTGAAACAATAAATTACATTTTTGGTTATTAATAACTTTAAAAAAAAATATCTATAATGATTATGATGCTGCATGCAGATATTGTTATTGATACTGATACTAATGACAATGATTATAAACATATATAGTAATATTAATATAATAATAATAAAAATGTAATTATGGATATTTTCTCATTTTTTTTAGCAACTATAATTCGTTCATATTTAATATTTTGTTGCTACAGGATTTTAGTTAAAAGTAATTGAATGGAACTTTAAATGTAATTTTACCCTCTTCCAATATGACCATTCACTCACAATCATTCTCTAAATAAATGGATAAAAACTAAAAGAACAGCAACTAGTAACAAATCGTAAAAAAGGATGCTTTCAAAACGAAGAAACATCTTATAAATGCACTTCGTAGAGATCGAGAGTAATGGAGAGGGGGGAAGCACGAAAAATAGATTGGTTTTTCATAATAAAAAAATATACGTAGCATATAAAATAGCTTAAGCACATGATGATTGAGTATAGAGAATGGTTTAGCGTTTTTCAACTTCCATTCTATACTTTCTTTATTTACTTGTTGATTGCTTGGTTACTTGCTAGAATAATTCTTATTTCAATTTTGCTTTGCTTTAATAATCAAACAAATAATTAATAACAGCACAATAAATGAAAAATATTTTAGACTAAAAGAAACAATATACAAAAATTTTTCTAACAAAATTTTAATAATTTTTTTATAAATATTTAACTTTATATTTGTAAAAAAATTTTCTTTACGCGTTTTTGTTATAACGCGTAAAGAAAATTCGTAAAATATATTTTATAAGAAAGTAACAAGCCGCTATTTCAGTTATAATAATATTGTAATAACCGTCATCATGAAACATTAAGATGAAGGTAACTTAAAAATGTTGAGATAAAAATAAAAAAAAGTATATTTAACAAATTACCGCAAAAAATATTTTGCTTTGGCTTTCTTTGGAATGGAAATGGAATAATTAACATTTGACATCAAATGTGTAATATAATCACATATATAAGTGGCCATTGTCCATTGACATTTCCGACTTTGACATTTGATATGCCTCCGCTATTTCTTATACTGTCAGCATTGTCATACCCAACAATTCATCTAAAAATCCATGCTTTTTAAAATGTACAAACTTCTTTTAAGACATGTCCAGTGCACATATATATTTATATATATATATACATATATATAAGCCAAATGCCAAACAAAGAAAAAACAAGAAGAATGTCAACAATTTTTCAAGCCATATCAATTCCTAAATCGACCGACAACGCAAGTATTGTTTTCCTCCAAATTCAATAACAATCTGTCTTAAGTATGAAATATTACTCTACAAATTTTAAAAAAGATCCATTCTAGTCGGTCACAAGTCCACAAGGCCGTAAATTTTTAGCAATCGTATAAGCAAGAACCATGGACTTTGCTATCACTGTCATTGCCGCTGTCCCTGTCGATGTCGTCCATTCAAAAATACTGTAGACATGCCAATTTATTGGTAAATATTAACGAAAGTGATCGTCAAAATCTCGAACGCTCGAATGACTCGATGCCACCACTTCTTTGAGTTGACAAGAATTGATATGTAATGTATGATATATATTACTTAGGATCACGCACACTGCCTCTTAAAATATTTTTGCTTTGAACATAATTTACTTTGTATTATTAATCAAAAAATTGACAATCGAAAACATTTTATTATCGTAAAACAACAAACATATATTTTATAGTATTGTTGGAGAATTTTATATAAAATATTTTTTATAATTATTATTATTTATTAATGTATATTTGTTGCAGTAGCCGCATATTAATTGCACAATCTGTAATTGTTTTCCATATTCATTGGTATATAAAACAAAGAAACAAATATATTTTGAATTTAATGGATGGTTGCCAGTCATCATCCGTAATATGGAACAATATTTTTCGATGTTAACGTTTTGGGTACTTCGGCTAAGTGAAGGAATTTAAGGCAAAACTCGTTGGCTCTCAATTATAGCATTATAGAAACCTTCAACGCAAATATAGATACTTACAGCAATTGTTGATATCATTTGAGCTATAGCCAACGGCCCAAAACATACTTCAAATACCATGTGGAGGAGTGGTGCGCAATAATGTGAGGGAACATCTTAAAACTGATAATAATTATAAAGTGTACGTAAAAATTTTTAAAATAATGAATGTGCACACATCATCAGAGCCCAATTATTTTCTATTTGTATGCAAATTGGTTTATTCTATTTCTAATACTTTTTTCAATCAATTGTAACGTTTTACATAAAAATAATTGAAGCACACGAAATAATGAAATTAAAATTTAAAAATAAAAAATAAACATTTTATTGCTGGCTTCCCCTGAAAGTTCTGCTTAGATTAACTGTTATATTTCACCTTACGAAAAGCTCAAGCGCAATTAGTTATTTTCCTTTAAAAACATTTTTGGCACGAACATGGTTAGCCAAAAAATCCAGAGGACACCAAAATAAAACTTTACATTTAAGCAAGTTATTGCAATTATTTCATTTTAAATTATTTTAATAATAACGATCAAATGGACAATGAAAAACAATTTTATTGTAATAAAACAAAATATATGTATATATTTATATATTATAAGAACATTATATACAAAATATGTGAAAACATTTCTTATAATTATTATTATCCAATAATGCATTCCTATTGACGCAACCGCAAATTATTTGTGCAAACTGTAACTATCTTCCATATTCATGGATAGACAAAACAAATAAACAAATATTTTGAAATTAATAGGTGCTTGCCAATCATTATCTGTTACATGGAACGACATTTTCTGAAGTTATCGTTTAGGGTACATCGGCTAAACGAAGGAATTTAAGACGATGTTTGATGGCTTCCAATTGATTTTAGTACCATTATAATCATCTTCATCGTAAAGGTAGATACAAACAGCAATTGTTGATTTTATTCAAACTTTCGCCAACGTCCCAAAACATACTTCAGATTCCATGTGTAGAAGCGGTGCGCAATAATGTGCGGGAACGTCTTAAAACGGAAAATGGTAATATGTACATAAATATTTATAAAATACATAGCGAATGGCCCACGTCGTCGCAGCCCAATTATCGAAATAAGTAATAAACTGTTTTCTATTTCATTTGTTTTCCAATCATTGTAACGTTTTAAATAAAATACAAATTTAGCGAACGAGCGTGCGAAATTTAAAAAAAAATAAAATAAAATAGCAAAATATATTTAATTTTATTGCTTTTTGCTTATTGAAAAATCTGTTAAAACTAAAATTTCAAGCGAAAAGAAATTTTTGACATAATTTAACATGGTTTGACAGAAAATCCCGAGGGCACTAGATACTAAAATTACATCTAAACAAGTTGTTGAAATTACTTTATTTTAAATTACTTAATAAATACTAAATAAATAAATAAAATAATTTGTAATTTAGATAGATACCTTGAACGCGAGTGGACTACGGTTTCCCTTAATAATCGCTGTCATTATTAAGGGAAATAATCACCAATTATTTCCCTTAATATTTGAACATTTTGGCAGCCAATTTATCACAGTTCCAGTACAATTACAAAAAAATTCGCTACAATTACAAAAATTCGCGTATATTGTGCTTTCATAATTTCTAGGTGGAGTGTGTAGTGTTAAGTTGCTGTAATTGCAATGGGCAATTGCAGTTTCATAAGGTTTGCTCAACTGATTTACACTTAGAGAACCATTGAAAAAAAGTTTACAGTTAGAGAGTAATTGATAAAAAAATACTAAAATAACATACATATTATGACTTTATTATATATGAGCGGGCATTGCAGTGAAGACAAATGTTTAGTTCAATTTATTTAGAGAGAGTCTGATTTCTAAGTTATTGTTTACATTCTTAGTATCTGCACATACTCTCTAAACTGAGGGTCTTGTAGTTTTTTGGTTACACCAAAGACTCTCTGTAGTAATTTAGAGAGTTTTTGTCTTGATATAATAGCCCGTTTTTCATGGAAGTACAACAGTTCATTGGAATGCATATCCTCACAAGTGAATTAACAATAAAACAAAGAAAAATGATCATTGTGTAGATGAGCATTTGTCTTGTAAGTTCTTCACTGTTCTTAATAATTAAAAGGGTCACCTTCAAAATTGTGTCATAAAGTAGAAATTCTATAGCGGATTATTGTTTTGATATTTTGCGATAGCAAACATTAACATTAATAAGAAAGTAACAGGTTAATTCCAATTACAATAGTATTAAAAGTAACAAAAAAAAAAAATCATAACCAAATCAAAATATCAAAAATTTTTATATTTTAAACAAAATTATAATTATATTAATAATAATAGCAAAAAAAAGTTTTATAAAAAATACAGTAAACTTTCATTTCATATAATATAAACTAAACTATCGCATATATGGGAAATGTCTATAGCAGTTATTACAATCGCACGGATCAGGTATATATCCCCTAAATTTTATATATTTATAAAAATTTTCATAGAGTAAGTTATACTCCATGAAAAGTGTCATTATAAAACTCTAGCAAAATCGTTATAACCGATCGGTACTGCTGTTATTAAACACTCTACACCACCACCAAATATAAAATTTATAGAGTTTATATGTACGACAGTGTAAGATTTTGTTAGTGTTGATTATAATAATAATATTTAAAAAACAATTGCAATACGGGATAAATTAATGCTGTAGACAACTCACAGACACGCTTAAATCGATGCAAAATATCATTCTAAATGAATAGTACATTAAATAGATTTATTTCAGAGCCATTTAATTGTTACATGCTTTTGTACAAACTTACCATGCCCTACATCACAAGTGGTACCACACATAAATATAATAATCATGCATAATAAAAATAAACGTATTAAGAATATAGATAAACAGAGGGAACAAAAAGGTGTTTAAGATTAAATAAACTTTAAAGGGAATGTTTACCTTGTAATTCCATTCAATTCTTCTTAAAACTAAATATTCCATATAATATGTCAAATTTTCCTTAAAAAGTATTTTGTATAGTGTCAATGATAATAATAACAGAAATAATGAATAGTTTTAAATACCGTTACAAATGTAATACCGTAAATAAAAATTGCAATAATTTCAAAAGTGTATGAAAAAACATACTTATAAACCGTTACGTTTTGCATATTTTAATATATATTTTTTGAGGTGCACCACTCAGGGACTAGCAGTATACTTATTAAATCAAAAATATTTGTCTCGTTCAAAAAGAAAATACCATGAATAATAACAGGAGACTCTTCAAGACTCTTCAGAGTACAATACATATTTGTACAAATTCAGTTTATGATTATATCTGAATTTGTCCATTTAATCCATTTGTCCATTTGTCCATGTAATTGTCCATCTGTACATTTGTTGTACACATTAATGCTGATTAGTGTAGTCCAAAGTAGAAGCAACAATAGTTCGTGTATGTAAGAAACCCAAATCAGTCAGTCTGCACTAAAAATACGTCTGTCATTTAAATTGAAAATTTTTTAATATTCAAATTTTCACATTTTCAAATTTTTCCACTCTTTAAACATAAAATATTGAGAACAAACTGAGTATAGAAAAGTAATCATGAACCTGCAATCGGTCATGCTTAATCGATGCTGTACAACATTCAAATTTTCATTATAAACTTTTTGCTCACTTGCCGAAAAATTAATTAATAAATTCGAAGTAGATTTTCGAAATATTGGACATTTATCAGTCACGTTTATCAGGCGCAATGTATTGTGTATGAAGTATTGTGTGATGAAGAGTAGCTACACACACCAAATACAACTACTGATTCTTTGCTCTATTAATTAAAAAGAAAAAATTTTTAGAAACTTTTGCATGAAATGCATCATTTGCAGTAGAATCATTGATTGCAATAATAATTAAAATTGAAAATGTTATGAAATTTTTACGACTCCATCGATTCTGATAAATCGATTGTGCAATCCAAATTATCGTTTCTAGTCATTAGACCACTTGGAATATTCTATATTACAGTAATTAAGTGTTGCACTCAAATCTCTTTGTTTATCTCAATTCTTTTGTTATTCTGTAGCAGGTATTGTAAATTGAGTTTTAGATATTAAGATATAATGATCTATATCATCCAATTAAAATTCCAAAAATTTTGATTAAAGCATTCCATGCTTTTTTTTAATAATTTATTATTCATTTAGGAATGTCAAAATATGAAGAAAGCGGAAATTGTTAGTGTCCCTTTAATTGTGGGAACGAAACCAGATGAAATATTGTATCGTCTAAGGCCAAATATCACTGTACATATTCATCCAAATATTGAATTATTGGGTCAGGAAATTATTTTATATACTAATTATCCAAATGAAGGTATACAAAATATTAAAAACGATTATTATTGGCTATTTGTATTTCATTTATTATTTGCTTTATTATTCTTTTTACGACAAAAAAAAAACAGGTGCAAAATTTAAACGTACAAATTATAAAGTTTTAGATTGGTATTCAAGTAATGGCTCAAGCATCACTAGTAATAAATATCCATCAGTTCAGGTGGTAGATACAGATGTGTACGCTTCGTTACATATGGTAACTTCAGGGACTTTTCATTTTTGGTTTCACTACAAGGAAAAGTAATAAAATCTGCATAGATTTGTGTAGAAATAATGAATTTATATTTCCATATATGTTCTCGTTCTCTCATCACTTCTTTTATATATTTCTAATTTTAGTAATTCTCAAGCTGGTGGCTTATATATACAAATAGAACCTCGATTATATGTAGGGCCACCAGAAAAACAACAAATGTTATGTTTAGATTCTATACGTTGTCAAACAGTTTTAACAAAATTGTTAGGATGCTTTGATACTTGGGATCAAAAATTGCGCGTAACTAAAGAAACTGGTTACAATATGATACATTTTACACCCATTCAAGAATTAGGTAATTCCAATTCAGCATACTCAATACGTAATCAATTGAATATAAATCCAAATTTTATTGCGAGCTCGGGTGAAAAGCCTACATATAGAGATATTGAAAATCTTATACAAAAGATTCGCACTGAATGGAATGTAAGTTAAATTATTATATTATTATTACATGTGACTTTATATCATGCTATACAAGAGAAGATTTGAATATGTAAAATCCTATTCTGTCCAATTAAATCCTAGTATTTTTATGACTTCACTTTACCCTATATGCCTTTTTCAAAATGGTTATAATTCCCGATATTATATAATTTACGAAGTTGTTTTGCATGAAGAAATCTTAAAATTCACTTGAATTATTTAAATTTCAAGTTAACTTTTCTTTCTATTCTTTCTATTTAGACTTTTTCTAACTTTACATTTATTTGCTTTTTAGATTCAATTCTTCCGATAACATTTATCCTTTTCTAGTTTCTTCTGACTAATTTTCGCTTTTTTTTAATTTTTAGCTAGCTTCCATATGCGATATTGTTCTTAATCATACAGCCAATGAATCCGATTGGTTATTAGACCATCCTGAAGTCACTTATTCATGCATTACGTGTCCGTATTTAAGGCCAGCATTTTTATTAGATGCGTTACTTACTCAATGTAGTAATGATATTAGTAATGGCTTATTAGAAGCACGTGGAATACCTCTTATCATATGTACTGAGTCTCATTTAGAAGCTTTAAAACAACAATTAATCGAGAATTATTTACCGAAAATTAAATTACATGAATTATATCAGTGTGATGTAGAGAAGTATGTTCGTGAATTTCTACTTGAAATGCGAAAAAATCCGCCAGCGAAAAATGTAATTAAAGAAGCACGTTTCAAAGAGATTCAATTATTACCGAATATTCAGTACAAACGTTTGGGAGCTACAATTGATATAAATTTAGCTTTAGAAATATTTAATGGCTTTTATCCAGATTGTTTTGACGAAGAGTCACGTTTGCGAAAATGTTCTTATAAATTACGTCAACATTTGGAGGGTCTTAATGAAACGGTACAAAAGGAAATTCAAGGATATTTAAATTGTGCCATAGATAATTGTATAAGTGGGGTACGTCATGAACGTGTACAATTAGACGGCCCGGGCATACGTGAAATTTCTGATAAACATCCACTCTTTGCAAAATATTTTACACAAACTAAAATTATTGGTCAAAGTTTACAACAGATCGAAAAAGCAATGTACACAGAAGTAGAAGGGAAATACCTAATGGCACATAATGGCTGGGTAATAGGCGAAAGAGATCCTTTAAATAATTTCGCTGATCCGCAGCCTGGTCGGGCCAACGTTTATTTGAAACGTGAACTTATAGCCTGGGGCGATTGCGTTAAGTTACGGTATGGTGAGAAACCCACCGATAATCCTTATTTGTGGCAACATATGACTAATTATGTACAAAAAACGGCCGAAATATTCGATGGTATACGTATAGACAATTGTCATTCAACGCCAATTCATGTTGCGGAATATTTTTTAGATGTTGCACGTGAAGTTAATCCGAATTTATACGTCGTTGCGGAATTGTTTACAAATTCGAGTTCTATTGATAATATATTCGTGAATCGGTTGGGCATAACATCGCTAATTAGAGAAGCTCAATCAGCATGGAACGCACATGAACAAGGACGATTAGTTTATTGTTATGGTGGATTGCCAGTCGGTGATTTTTTAATACATCCTCAACGTCCTTTAAATCCTAGCACAGCTCATGCGTTATTTATGGATTTAACTCATGATAATCCATCACCAATTGAGAAAAGATCAATTTATGATTTGTTACCAACGTCAGCTTTAGTAGCAATGGCAAACTGTGCCACAGGTAGTAGTCGAGGTTATGATGAATTAGTACCCCATCATGTAAGTATCTTTCCCTTTTGGTTTTTTTCTTTTACAAAGCATTCTCTATAAGATTTTGTTGCCATGTTTTCAATAAATGACAACACCATTAAGACTAAAAGATTAGCGAAAGACCTTATATTCATCGATGATATTTGATTGAGAATAGTAATGTACTCTTTCTTATTCTATTTCCTATATAATATTATCGTATAGATCCATGTGGTAAATGAAACACGATCATATCAATCATGGAGCACAGACGTGAATTTCAATACTGGTATATTAGCCGCTAAACGCTCTCTAAATATGTTACATGATGAAATGGCTGCAAATAGATTTACCCAAGTTTACGTGGATCAATTTGATGAAAATATAGTATCTGTTACTCGGCATTGTCCCACTACTCACGAAAGTATCATTTTAGTAGCCCATACTGCTTTCAAATATCCTCAAAATAAAACAGATCAAAGTAAGATAAAACCGCTGACATTTGAAGGCCAATTGAAGGAAATCGTATTAGAGGCTGAATTTTATATGAAAGGTAGTCAACCATTTGCAAAACCTACAACCTTCGTCAAAGATCTCAAAATTCTCAGTGGTTATCAACAGTTTCAATTACAAATGCGCAAAAATATATCGTTAAAGCAATCGCGTGTATTCTGCCCTCAACCTAAAATTAATGGCAATACAACAACATTAGAATTTTCAAATTTTCAACCAGGCAGTATTGTGATTATTAGGACTTCCTTGCAAGAACATTTCCCAACGTTAGCTGTACAGCAACTAACCAAAGCAATACGTTATCAAGAATCATCATCGAACTACGAGGAACTTCAAACTATTGTTAATAAAATGAAACTTCCCGACCTAAGTATAAGTTTATTCATGTGTGATGCCGAGGAAAGGGACATGGGTTATGGTGGTGGGCCTTACATTATACCAAATTATGGAGCATTGGTGTATTGCGGATTACAAGGTGTTATATCTGTGTTAGCTGATATATCACCAAAACATGATTTAGGTCATCCTTTATGTAATAATTTACGTGAAGGAAATTGGCTTTTAGGTAATGTATATTGAAATGCGTGGTAAATGGACGAGTGAACAGCCACTTGTGATTACAATTGATTGTGTATTCTTATAGATTATATAAGTCAGCGCCTAATACATCATGAAGGAACACAAAGATTATCATTATGGTTGCAATTAAGTTTTGAACCATTAAAGAAAATGCCACGTTATTTAATTCCTTCGTATTTTGATGCCATTATTACAGAAGTTTATAATATTTTAGTGCATCGTGTATACCAATTAATGCCGGATTTTATAAAAAATGGTCACCAGTTTCCAAAACTTTTGGCGTTGGCTACCTTACAGTTTGTAGCAGTTTCTAAATCAGCTCAATTACCTGAACTAAGTACGTCTCTAGAGCCGCCAACACCTCCTGCTTTATCTAAAATTGTAACCATATCGGCTGGCTTACCACACTTCTCTATCGGATATGCGCGTTGTTGGGGGCGTGACACATTCATTTCCCTAAGAGGTCTAATGTTGTTAACTGGACGTTACAACGAAGCGCGTTTTATTATATTAGCTTACGCTCAATGTTTACGCCATGGTTTAATACCAAATCTATTGAGTGGCGGTCAAAAGCCACGTTATAATTGTCGTGATGCCGTGTGGTGGTGGTTATATAGCATTAAACAATATATTGATGAATCACCACAAGGCACAAAATTACTGAATGATAAAGTTTCTCGTATCTTCCCATATGATGATTCTGAACCACATGGCCCAGGAGAATTCGATCAAAATTTAATTGATGTGATGCAAGAGGCTTTACAAGTTCATTTTCAAGGTTTAGTATTTAAAGAACGTGATGCTGGTCCAGAAATTGATGCCCATATGACGGAGAAGGGATTTACTAATGAAATCGGTGTACATTTAGAAACTGGTTTCGTATTTGGTGGTAATCAATGGAATTGTGGTACATGGATGGATAAAATGGGTTCATCAGAAAAGGCCGGTAATCGAGGTTATCCTAGTAGTCCTAGAGATGGCTCGGCCGTAGAGTTAGTTGGTCTACAATATGCTGTAATTCGCTTTATGGAAAATCTTTGTGCGAAAAGCATTATAGAATATAAATCTGTAACACGTTTTGAATTACATGGTGAAAAGACTACATGGCTGTATAAAGATTGGGCTGATTGCATTAAAGCAAATTTTGAAAAATATTTTTACGTAGAAAATACTGTTGCAGGTTATAAAAATAATATTTATAAAGATTGTTATGGTTCCTCACATCGGGATGCCGATTACCAATTACGTTGCAATTTCCCCATAAGCATGGTTGTGGCTCCAGAACTTTTCGATCCACAACATGCTTGGTTAGCTTTACAAATGGTGCATGAGAAATTATTAGGACCATTGGGTATAAAAACCTTAGATCCTGATGATGCGGATTATCGTGGTTATTATGATAACGCTAATGACTCTACTGATAAGACAATAGCTCATGGCGCTAATTATCATCAAGGGCCTGAATGGATATGGCCAATGGGTTTTTATTTAAGAGCGCGTTTAATATTTGCTAAGAAGCGTGGCCATTTAAAGGATACAATCCGCGACACATGGAATATATTACAAAATCACCTCAAAGAGTTACAGACCTCCCATTGGCGCGGCTTACCGGAATTAACTAATGAAAATGGCGCTTACTGTAGCTATGGTTGCAGTACTCAAGCCTGGAGTGTTTCTTCAATTTTAGAGGTTTTATTCGATTTACATAATCTAGGTGGAAGTGTGTAATAACCATTTGCCGTAAATATATTTTTTTGTACGTTTTATGTCTTTAAAGTTCTATTTTGTTATATTGTTCTAATATTACTATAATTTATTGGCTTGTTATTTTTTTTATTGTTTATATTGTATGGTTTGTTTAACATTGAAATAAAATATGTGAATATATTAAGGTTAAAAAATCGCTAAGCTTATATTTACATAACTTTAAAAGTTCAAGCGTATCAATCCATTCACTCGGCCTTATTAATATATATAATCGATTAATTGATCGATTCAGCAAATCGCCATTATCCCTTCAATGTAATTTTAGCAACTAATTGAAACTTACGCTATACTATCTGTTGACTTAGGGTAAACAGCCCACTCAGTCAATAAATGGCCATGGAAAGATTTAACTTTACTCTGATTATCCGATATATCGGTCAAATTATCATCCTTAATCGATTTCCCATACCTTATCTAGCGCCTAATTTAGGGTTCCGGCACTTCTAGTATATTCAATTAAAATTTTGCACTCACTAAGTTGACTAAGTACATAAAGACTAAATTTATTATAATAATATAATAAGTACTTTTATTTTACAACGCTATAGAAAATGAGAAGTTCTCTTATGTGTAGGTTAGTATAACAAAAGCAAAATGAAAAATTTCGCCTTCTTTCTTTCCTTCTTTTTAATTTTATAAATGCTATTTTCGCCTCTTTTCTGTATCTCTATTGCTTTTGCACACGATTTCTGTTTACAAAGATATTAATAAACAAAAAAAAAAAAACAAAATATTATTTATCAGATGTAGTAATATTGTTAAGACTTTTCATTTATAAATTGCAAAAACTTCACAATGTAAAGCATTTCCTTCACTTTGTTTAATTATTTAAAGGAATATAGATTACAAAAGTAAATATATTGTTTTGCAAGAAATAAATAATCGTGCTGAGTTAAGTCGTGTTGCTATTTTATAACTTGAATGTTGCTAGTGATAAGAAAATTCATGATTTGTAAATATTTACATCTGAGAATAGTACAAGTAATAACAAAAAAAATACCACCACCGCTGCTGTTACGACCAGCACAACAATCATCACAGAAACCACGAGAATCATGTGGACAAATACCGGCTATGTGATGACGTTGGCTAACAGCATTATTGGTGTTGGCATTTTAGCAATGCCTTTCTGTTTTCAAAAAGTATTATTTATAAATATACATATGGCTGTGAAATAATGGATGTAATGACAATTATCATAATATGTGTTTTGTGCTTATATTTTAGTGCGGCATACTGTTGGCCATATTTTTGTTAATATTAAGCAATTGGTTGACAAGAATCTGCTGTCATTATTTGATCAAATCATCATTACTAACAAGAAGAAAAAGTTTCGAATTTTTAGGTAACCGAATTCCTCTCCTGTGTCAATTAAAGGCATTAAAGTAATCCCATATTCATCTTCAATTTTATAATTATTTTCTATAGGATTTCATGCTTTTGGTCCATCTGGTAAATTATTGGTAGAATTGTGCATTATTGGTTATTTATTAGGTACATGTATAACTATTTTGTTGTTGTTGGAGATCTGGGGCCACAAATTGTGACGAAAATGTTCGACATTCAACATGATTTAACAACGCGACATTTACGTACATGGCTAATGAGTGCCGTTACCATATTTTGTATATTACCATTAGCTATGTTAAAGAATGTAGATAGTTTGTCAATAGTTTGTACGGCGTCAATTGGATTTTATATATGTTTAGTGGTAAAAATCATATTGGAATCTCAAACACATGTTATGGCGCACGACTGGCAGGATGCCGTTGTTTATTGGCAACCGCATGGCATTTTACAATGTTTACCCATATTTAGCATGGCATTATCATGCCAAATGCAAATATTTGAAGTATTCAACAGCATTAACAATCAAAGCCTAGAAAAATTGAACGGTATTGTATGTAATGCCACATGGATGTGCACCTTAGTTTATATATCAATGGGTTTCTTTGGTTACGTAGCATTTTGCACTCAAATATTTTCGGGTAAGACAAATTTTTAACTTTAAAACGTGTATATATGTAATGGTTGTTTGGAGAGTTAAGATAGACCACGATCGTTTATATTGAATTGAAAAATATTCCTCTGTAACATTCTTTCAGCTGTCCATTTGTAAAATTAGGTGGAATTTTAATTGTTTATAATTTTTATAAGAAAAGCGAACTCTACATTTACATTTCGAAATAAATTAAGAACATTGATTTTTATATACAGTAAAAGATTTTTTGTATATAGTAGAAGATGTCAGAATGTTGTCTGTTGTGTAATAAGAATCGCGAGATAGATTCACAATTAATTCAATATCTGCAGAGGTGATCAGGAAAGAGGAATTTAATAGACGTATAATTTAACATGCATTTATGTTTGTACTTTAATTAGGTAATATTCTTATGAATTTGACACCATCATTTGGAAGTGATGTTATTAAAGTTGGCTTCGTATTATCAGTGGCCTTCAGTTTTCCACTAGTAATATTTCCATGCCGAGCCAGCTTATATTCCTTATTATACCGCAAAGGTCAAGCCGATGTGGCTGGTTGTTATATACCAGAGAGACGTTTCAAAATCATAACACTTTTTATTGTTATATTCTCATTGAGTATCGCCCTTATGATACCATCTGTTGAGTTAATTATTGGTTTAGTGGGTTCAACCATAGGTGTAGCAATTTGTATTATGTTTCCCGCAGCATGTTTTCGCAAAATTGTTCAGAAAGATTCCACTGAACGTAATTTAGCTCAAGTGATAATTATTGGGGGTTTTTGTTTAATGATTTTGGGCACTTATGCTAACTTAAGTGCAATTGATGCAAAAAGTTCAGGTGCTCATTTGGAAAAATCTAGCAAACAATTAAATCGAAATGATATAATTGAACAACAACAGCAAGAACTTGATAACAACAATTATCAATTAGAGAATATTTTAAAGCAGCCGAGTGCTGATATTAATAATCAGGTACATTTATCTGGAAATGTTAAAATAGAAAAACTTAAGGACGAAAATGACGACGAAGCAAAAGCTAAAGAAAAACAACTGCAACAGTTGCAAAGACTAAGCGAAGTAAATACATCAGGAGCGGCAGTGTCATCACAATCAATATCACCACCACCAGCACAAAAACCCCTACTGCACCAACCTCAACTTCTACCAACTGATATATTGCATAAAGATGATGATGGTAAAGTGAAAGCATCGCCATTATCATCATCCCCACCGCCATTATTATTACATG
This sequence comes from Melophagus ovinus, assembly GCA_023089585.1. Lineage (NCBI taxonomy): Eukaryota > Metazoa > Arthropoda > Insecta > Diptera > Hippoboscidae > Melophagus > Melophagus ovinus. The sequence continues at coordinate 4,058,400 of JAKKIB010000176.1, read as the reverse complement.
TACCCCACACTGATCAAATAATTAAAGTTAATGAGGATAATTTACCACAGCCTATAAATAAAGAGAGTTTAATTAGTAAGCAGCATGATGCTAATGCTAACGATATCGGTAGGCAGATTGATATAGACAAAAAATTTGATAAGCAAATTGATAATGAAGCTATAAAAAAAGAAGAAGCGGAAATTTATCAAGGTGGTGATAAAATGAAGCAGTATCAAAATATTGAAGAATTAGAAAAAACGCAAAATGAATTGAAGAAAACCAAAGAGATATTTGAAAAGCGTGTTAAAGAATTAAAGGTGGAATTGGCAAAACAAAATCAAGAAACGCAAAATCTTGTTGAAGAGAAATTAGGGAAAGTTGTTGAGAAGTTTGAACAAATCGAGCGAAAAGTTGAACAACAACAAAGACAACAAAAACAACCATCAAATTTGAAACAAGCAATATCAAAGAAATATAATGCTAGTAATTACAGTTATAAAATGATGCCAAAGATACAAGAATTTAATGATAAGCATAACGATAACTTATTAGAATATTCTGCTTATAATAATATAAAACAATTAGACTTAGAAAAATTGAATGAGGACATTCACTCAACTGAAATAAAAAATGAAATGAATAAAATCAGTATTGAGACGAATAGTTCTAAAAATAATATTCAACAATCGAAGCCGTTACCGTTAGCTTTATTAATAAATAATACTATTGCATCTAATACAAATAACAACATAAGTCACGAAATATCAAACACTCGATCTGCATTTGCCTCCCCACCTCCATCTCCATTAAAAGATGTTAAAGATGTTTCTGCCAAAGTTAATGACATTAAACAGCAAATTGTCATAGATGATATTAATAAGAAAAACCATAACAATGATAATAATTATACAAACATAAATATAATGGACAAACAAAATGTTGATACCATTCGACGTGATTTATTACAACTAAATGTGGATAATCAGATAGGTATTACCGCAAAGTGGTATGATAATAAGAGTGAAAATGATATAAATGAGAATACGAATCAAAGAATGAAACGATCACCACCTACAAACAGTAATAAAATTACAAATGAAAAGACTGAAAATGATCATGGACATGTTGCTGCCCATGACATTAAAAAGCGTCAAAACTGCCTGAAAACATCACAAAGTCAAAGGGACTTGTTAGATAACAATCAAAATGTAAATGTAAATATGAAGTATAGACGTGATTTGAAATATATTCAAATTGATAACAGATGAAAATAAGATTGAACGGAAATCACAAAAGATACATATATAAATATATATATATATATATATATATATACATATATACTTTAAGTAGATACTTAGATCTGTAAATATTTGCCTACTCGCTATACTTAAATATTATATTGTATATTATAATATGTATTAGGTTCATGAAAATGACCTCAGTTAGTCTCCTTGGTCATTTTGATTTTATGTCAATGATATATACTAATTATATATCATATATATGATAAAGTAAAATGATATAATAATATATGAAATATTTATCTCAGTGTAAATAAAATACAAAATAAAAGTGAAAGCTCCAAAGTTTGGTATTTTTATTTATTATGGCTCAATGTACGTGATTCACTTTGTAGTATTACATGATGAATTCATATAGAAATCTAGTTGAACATTTCGGTAAGTATAATTGAACTAGATAAGTTACAGCATGGAAGCCCGTACTTCACTTTATATGCGAAGTTTAGCCTTGATATCAGATTCAAAGCCTTCGTAAAACCTCTAGGCCTAGTTGGTTTAGCTCAATGGGCCTGGCCAGCTACCCGTTTCTATGAGGAAATGGAACTCCGCGCGACAAGCATATAGAAACAATTTGAATGAGCATTATTAAAACTGGTGATCTCGTGATACTAAATTAAATCATTGTTCCGATCGCGTGAACTCATGTGTGTCTCCATAAGGTGGGCCTTTTTAATGTATTTCTTACGAGCCACTTCCAGTTGACCTGGCGCTTTTCGGAACTGATCGCCCACACATCGGATGTCACACATAAATAAATATACCTCAGAATTCTTAGAAGCAATTTGCACTTTAACAAAAAAATATTTAATATTAATGCTCAAATCGATTTAGGCGAGCTCGAGTCAATTAATACAATAAAATATAGTGGTCTTACATTACTTCTTTTTATTGTTATATAAATCTTTGTAAAAATTTAAATCCTTTTCTAATGGCAATTGTGCCCTAATAAGAAACAAAATTCAATTTTTAATTTATAAAGTAAAATTTTTTGAAATTTTAAAATTTTTACAGCAAGATTTAAATACATCACTATCAATTATTAAAAAATATAAAATAAAACCGTGACATTTCCCAAAACAAAAAGGTAAAAAGGTACAAAAGGTAAAATCTAATCACTTAATTAATTTAACTAGTTACTTTCCTAATCATAATTGTCCATTCTTTACGAGAAATAACTATTTCGAAACATACGCATATCGGAGTTTCTGGGCGGCCTTATACGATTAAGCTTTAACTGCTGATGCCTAGCTTTTTGACAGTATAATTTATCATTTGGATGTTCGCTGTGGCGACTTTGATATTCGGGCAGAGGTTGCGGTTCATAGTAATATTCAGTAGGCCGCCGTCGAGGATATAATTCCATATTATTTATAGTAAAACCAAAGGATTGCTAAAAAATATAATTAAACTTGATCAGATCAGAAACACTGTGATAGTTTCGCTATATTTTTATATGTTAACGTACCCTAAAGGGAAGCATTTTTATTTATTTTTATTCACTATTTATTTCACAAATAATTTTATTTTATAGATTTCCCAAGAAAATATTTTCGTTTTGTACGAAATTTTTTATAATTATAATCTTTTTTTTGACACAAAAATTAATAAGCACTTCAACTCAATTGTATTCAAAAAAATTTAAAACAGTAAAGCAGTAAAAAAAGTTTACAAAGCAATATAAAAAAATTTTAAAAGTAAGTTTGACAAGACGATTCAAACGTATGGCACACTTGTTAATTTTAAATTATGTATTATTATAATTAAGTGAAAGATTCAAAAATTTACTTTGGGTATTTGAAATACCCGCATATCACTTGTTTTTATACCCTCCATCACTTGTGGCATAAACTGTAACTGTTTAGTGCACCGATGTATGTAACACCTAGAGCAACCTGAGTTGGCCCAAAATCCCTTATTGAATCGATTTAAACCAGTTTGATGTACTGGCCGCAATTTTAGATATATATTAATGCATTTGGTATATAGACATGTTTTAAAATCCAAAAACTTTTGGAGTAATATTGAACAATTTTTACAAGTACTATCATCTAATATCTTAATTTAAAGAAAGTTGACATATAAAAAAATTGAAAATTTTGATATTCCTTCACGCAATTCGGTGCACTGTGAACATTTAATATGTTGCATAAGTATGCCAAGTTTGATTCAAATGGATATTTATTTAAAGAGAAACACAAAATTTGTTGGAATATTAATTTTATTCGTGTTATTGCAATAGTTTATTTCTACGTTTTCTATATTTAATTTTTATCTAAATTATTGTGCGCTTTTCTAGATCCTTCGTAAATTAATGTGTAATTTTAATATTAACTTGATTAAATTACATTTAAAGCGCTCTAATTTTGAAATATCCAAAAATGAGCAATTACTTAATTTTAATTTTATGTAATTTCAATTTAAATCCCAGCATTTCACTAAGTACACCAGATAAGGCTGATAATATAAACACTTTAATTGTAGTAAATAGGTATGGATTTGCGCTTAGACCAGATATTTTAAATGGTGTTTCCAATTCTTTTAATAAATCGGCTGCCAATTTTAACACACTGTTGCTAACCATTAATTCATCTTTCTTTTTCGGCTTCTTTTCAATCTAATTTAAAGAAAAAAAAAAGAGTAAAAAAATTATATTTGGTTATGGCCAAATCTTGACTGTTCACCACTCAGACTTTTTTATATGACATTTGATAAGTACCATCATATTTACCATATATTGATATATTTTTAATGTTGCATCATATATAAATCAAAAGTTATTGGTTAAATGCACAAAAAAAAGGAAAAATGTGAAAATTTGCCGAACTTTTTTTGAATGGTTGAAACCAATTATTTTTTGTAATTTGGATATGTATTATCAAAATGGACAAATTTTTATTACGAAAAGCAAAAGTATTTTTACTTCAGGTTATACTGAGAACATATTTCCCAGGTCCATTTTTTTCGTATCATTCAGAAAATCCTAAAAATTTGCGTGAAAAAACTTTCAATTATCTCTGGAAAGCCTGGACTTAAAAATTTTCTGCAGCAAATAATAAAATGCATTGCAAAAATTATAAAAAGGTTAACTTAAGGTTTTCTTCTTTTTCTTTCTTTTACCTGTAAATACAAATTAATTTGTTCAGTTATTAAAACTGAAACACTGCGATATTTATGATGAATCTTATTTCCTAATGTCATGTAGCGCAAAACAAATACACCAATGGTGGCTGACCATAATAATGCCTCCATATTTAAATGGGAGTGTAATTGGGCGGAATCCTTAAGCCATTCAACGCTTAAGAAGCCCAATAAAAATAATGTTAGCATAAAAGCAGCCGATACTATAACATCTACAGAGCGTTGGGGACCACGTTTCTGTACAAAAAGAAAAAAAGAAACAAAACAAAGCAAAAAATATTCACCACGGAATTTGAATGGTAATATAAAAATTAATCATAGTCCGCAATATATTCATATTTATATATGAGCATTTTTTTGAATATATCGGTTCATAATATCACTTAAATTATGTGCAAAATTTAAACTCATCTCTCATATAATTACGTAAGAAAAACAAGCCTGTTTATTGTCCAATGTAAAAATTAACTGTGGTGTTGTTTACCTAGATGAAACCACTTTTCAGATACTGCTGAATTGACAAAATTTTATATCTTTTGTGGTCATATTTACTGACTATACTTATGTATAATTATCAGATTTGTTGCGTACCTTTAAATATGAGCGCACGCTAAGCCATGTTTTAATATTGCGCACTTTGTTTAAGCGGAAATGTGGTAAATTCGATTTACGCGCCCTCCGTGATGATGTTAAATGTGAGAATAATTTAGCATAAAGAAATCTTTGCTTAAAAGTTCTTTCAGCCACTGCCAATATCATAAAGAATGTTAAGGTGAGACCAAGACGTTGAATAAAACCCAATATCAACACTGTACGTTCCCAATGTTTTTGTCCAAATGCAAATTTTAGGACAGTGCCAAATGAAAATGCTGCTTTCTTCCATAATATTATGGGTATATCAAAATAACTAATATCGTCATTTTGATCATTATCAAAGATTGCCTCAATTAAACGACAACTGCATGGTATTAAAGAGAGGATTAATGAGAAAAATATGCCCATATAAACATAATCATTTGTTTCTGGCATTGATTCAACATTTTCAATAATGCATGATGATATTTCTAACACAGACATTTGCGCCTTTTTAATTTCACGTTGATCCCATAGCGTACAACTAACTACATGAGGAAAGTACAAGGAACGAAATTATATTTGACTAAGGCCAAATACTGAATACTCACTACCTAGATATTGAGGTGAAATATCAATAGTTTTTTTAATTTTAAATAAACTATGTACCATCAAATTCATATACCACATTTTCACAAAACATTTAATTGAAAAGTAAATAGCATAACAAAATAACTATAAAACGTATCAAGCTTCTTTCTGGTGTAAGCGAAGTTTTCCTTCTAAAATGTATTGAAAGTATTTTAAATTAATGCTGCACTATAAGGTCGGTTCTTATAATAATTTAATAACTCATTTCTAATAAAATCTTATGGGCAATATCTTGATTTTTGTGGCCAGAAGAATACTTAACTCGTAAAAATATGTCAACATCGATCAAGATTTTAACGCTGTACAAAAGTATATGTACTATATACGGGCCCTAGGTGCTACTTTTTTGTTTGCTTGACAAAATGAGTATGTCTCCAATTTCTGGGTGGTGAGTACAAAAGGCAGGTACATTATTTGGCGAGAGCCAAATCTGGATTATCCACCACTCAAATTTGTGTTATACATAAGATTCAATATCGTGTGTTACTGAAATTTAATAGGTAAACTAGAAAAGCTACTTATACATCTTATAATGTTTAATCGACGTTGCTCATTTTTCAGATTTTCAGCATTACTGTACAGACATCTATAGAAATATGAATAATTGTAAGTATGTTAAAAAAGAAGCACACTTTTGTATTAAAAGAGACTTCCAGGTTGTATTGTATTATTGAGGTGACCATTTAGTTATTTGCAATTTTAATACTAGTTTGTGTGTACAAATTTGTAAAGTTTCTGCCACGTTTGCAACCACTGTATTAATATTTGCCCCAAGGGAAATACGCTTAGCAGACAGAAGTATAGGCAAACATAGTTGCCTCAATGCAGAATTTTATAGTAATATTCTCGCAAATTCTTTTTTGCTTACCACTAATTACTAATTTATATAACACAAACTTATGGGTGAAGGATATGCAAATATGAAACAAGTACAATGACGTCTCTTTCTTCTTGCTTTGTTCATTAAGTTTCAACACATACTGCGATCACTGATTCCAGCTGGATTTAATAGAGTAGCCGGTGTAAAATCCAGATCATAATATTGATCATCACTTTTATGTCCTTTGTAATTATCTGAATTATCCAATTCTGAACTGTAAGTGCACTCTTCACTATTTGTTGTAATGCCCAACCATTCGGTAGCCGACGTTGTACATTCATTGTAATTTACTGTTGTACTTAATGGTGAAGACGGATTAGAAACCATGTCATTTTCGTCACCTTCTTCTTCTGTTTCGTCGCTACTTAAATTAGGTGAATTGAGCAGTCGGTGATAAGTAGACATATGCTGTTCAAGAAAATTTAAAAAAATGTATTTTTTTTGCTTAATACATTTATGTGCATGTAGCTATCTGAAGGGCATAAGGTATGTGCAAGCATTATTACATCAATCGATTTAGAATCATTTTTTGGATCGGCTTAAGCAAGCCGGTGTACTTGTTTTTTTGGATAAAAATCGTTCACAGGCTTTTTTGGGTAGTAACTTTTGGTGATATTATAATAAAGATTCATAAACAATCGAGTACAAGCCTGAGGGCGTAATCTTTAAAAAAATGAAATGGGTATAATCGTGTCACTTTTATAAACATTCTTCAAATAAACCCTTATAAAAAGATGGAAAAATTTACAATTTTATGATTTGTTTTCAATAAAATTGATATAAAATAATGTTTTGGCAGAATTAATTTACATGGGAAATTTTGAGGTATCTATTTTTGGGTCTCCTCCTTTATAATAAGCTTATCAAATTTTCGTACATTAATAGTTTTTATTTTTAGTCGTTTTTTGCAGCGTTTATAGGTCGCTTACAGGAAATGGAATGCTCTTTAACATTTTTATCAATAAATTAATTTTCAATACCTCATTATTTAAATCTTCTTTTCTTCTTTGTTGTTGCTGACCCTCATTATTATTATTATTGAAACGTAACGCTTTTGGATTCCTTAGGACAATGGATGAATGATGAGCATCTTCACCGCTTGAGCTTTTGCCATTTAAACTTTCAAAGCCATCATCATCACCAACAGTAATAACGCCCCCAACACCACCTGGAATAACACGCCGTACATGACCAATTGAAACCGATTGATTTCTTTCTACATAACCAGCACTGATTGTATTTTGAATTAGATCCTCATAGAATTCTTGAACACAGTCATCTATTCGTACAGTTTTTTGTGGTGAAACTGTATTGCTACTACTACCACCACCAATGCTGCTACTGCTACTCGTAGTGGTAACGGAAGAACTTTTTTCACCATCAGTTTGTGGTAATGTTTGTTGTTGTTTCTCTTGAGTTTGTCCGACATTACTGAGACCAATGTTAATATCAGTATCGCTGCCAGAGCAATTATCTATGGGCAAATGCCAATTAACACTACGTTGCCTTAATGAGCGTTCAGATGAAGCATTTTCATAATTTTTATCTATAAGATGTAAATTCATGTAACTTGTCTTCAAGTCAAATTTCATTTGCTTTGTACTGGAATTGAATATGGCCGCCGCTCCCTCTGTACACATTTCTCGGCCGTAGGTTGTCACATCTTGTGATTTAATTTTACACGAACGACTTTGTAAGTCTTCTTGATTATTATCATTATAATTCTTATTCTTACTATTAGTCAAAGGTCGGCGTTGAGACATCAAAGATTGAGTTGTTAAACTTTGTTCACTACAGTCTTGATTACGTTGCTTTACTAGCTTTTTACGTCTACGTAAACGGCCCTCCTTCTGTCGGCCATTTTGATTATTCGGATTAGAGTAACGTCGACGTTTTGTACTTTTCGAACCACTCTGAGCTATATTTGTGGCCACAATTTGGGAATGTATAAAACTTAATAATAATCCCAAAGTCATAGGAATTAATAAGTCCGATAAGAATACAAAGTGCTAATAGTTGTTAAATGGAAACAAATATTTATTATAGAAACTAAATTGGTAGAAATGGAAAGAGAGAATTTAGTTCTCACCTCCCTTCACCACTTACTTCTGTATCATCTGCCTTTTCTTCCTTAGTTACTGATAACGTAGGCTTTCTCCACGATTTACTTATGTTTAAATCATTTGTAGTAAAACATTCCTGTATACCGTCGCATTGTATTGATGCCAAAGACCATGATGATGATGATGTTAACGATCGATTAATGTTGAAACTATAAATTGCCCAATTAATCATTTGAGTTATATAAACAGTGAACATCAATAAAAAAGCTTTTGGAGATGTTTGCCGCACCCACCATTGCGCATATATTGGTAAAAATAAATAACGTAAAATAGCTAAGCGGATCACAGTGAAAAGGGATTGTTTAGGCTTAGCTTTTGGAAATGTAGAACCTCTTACTAAATCTACATCAATTAATTCGGTTTTTAATTTTGCTGTTTTTAAGGTCACACTACTAAACCCATCTAATATTTTCTCTTCGACAGTTTTCTCCCAAGGCTCTTTATCGTATGTACCGATTTTCTTCTCATACCATGATACAATTTCCTCTAATTTCATAATATTTACTTGATGAACAATAATTCTACCAGCAAATTTTGCAAAACTTTTTTTTATCAAAAACAAAAAAAATGTACCAAACAATTTGAAAAGAAAGATTGCCAAAGTCAATGTAGCCCTTTTTACACAATAAAATTTTCAAATACACTCTACTTTTTGACACCAAACTTTCAATAAAAGGTTATTTCAATTTGATACATATTTATTTTTCTATGTATGTAACATTTTAATCTTCTTTTATTGGTTCCTTGATATATCATATAAAATGCCTTGACAGAGAAATTATTTCCAACAAAAACAAACAAAAACAAAACGAAAAACATATGTTTTCTTTTTTGTTTATAAAAGTGAGATCAGAGCATAATACTTTTAATGGATAATGAAATTAAAGAAGAACAAGAGAGCTGTCTTTTATAATTTAGAAGTTTGAGAAGAAAACTTTTTTTTGGCGATTGGTTTGTTTAAAAGCAGTTAAAAAATTTAAGTATAAGAGAAAGGATTCCACGTAAAAATGGAATTGCCAACTTCCTCAATTAAACATTCTCATTAAAACGATAAATAGCATCAGCGTTAAACGCAGAAATGAAGAAAGAGCATCAAGATAAAGATGTGACATTTGTGGTACGTCTCTTAAAGGTATCTTTTGATGAACTACATTCAATCTAAAAGATAATTCCTGAAGATTTATATATATATATATATATATATATATATTTCACTACAAATTTTCGTAATTAGAATATGCATTATATGTAGGATTGATATCTTTAAAGTAGGAACAACAAACCTATTATTATTTGTATCTGTCGTCCTTCCAATGATTTGTAGAATTGCCGGAACCACATAACGTATATGGTAGAATGAAATGTGTATCAACTGGTTTGTGTAATTAGTTCGCCAATACTGCTAATATTCAAAATGTGAAGAATGTAAGGGATGCATCAGGTAAATTGTACACTTTTTTGTGATATAATTTCTTTCCGTTATAGTATAATAGAGGCTTTGTTCAAATGCCAATTCCATATCATCAAGATTCTGTATCAGAATTTTTCTGTGAAGCACAATTTCATTTTGTTTCGCGAACTGTAAACTAAGAAACTAAGAATTTTAAAAACGTGTAAGTTATTATTTGCTTCTTCACAATTTTATTCATACACATTGAGTTGATAACGCCAACCAAAAAGACTATACGAGACATTAACAAACGAAACAAAAAATTGCACTTTAACTTCCATTGTCTGTATTGGGTAGAAGTTAATTACATGCTTAAAGTTAGTTTTATTTTAGTCCGCGTAAAAGTGCAAAATTAATATTTCCATTGCAAAATGTAATTAACAAAATAACAATGTTATAAAATAAAGTGGAAATGGCAACGGAATGAAAAATCGTGTTACAACTTATTCCATTGCATAACAAGCCTATAAACTGACAATTGAAAATTAAAATTTCATCCATTTTTTGTGCTTTGTAATCTAAATTGAATTGAACTTTATTTGTATGTGTATGTATATGATTATTTCATGTAGAATTCTATATATATTATTAATAACTTTAATAAATAACTTAAAATGAATATTGAGAGAAAAGTTTTAAACTTCTACATACAGAGATAAAGTATTAATATTATGTGTTGCCTATATTATCCTTTATACAGTTGAACAATTAAATGTACCTTTTATTTCTTTTTTTTTTTTTATAAAATACTCTATTACATTAAAAATTTGTTGTTTTTCTTTTTCATAATTTTGAATAAACGTTTGTTCGCGTAGATTTCCGTTTTCAGTTACAATTAAAACAATTACGATTATAATTACAATTTTAAAAATTACAATTACACAAATTAATTTAATCGTATCCGAGTGAAATTTGAAGTGAATGATGAATGGTGAACAGGAAAGAGGCGATAATAGAAATAGAAATAGCAAAGAAATAGAAATAGACTTGAACGCAAATGATTGTGTGATTGTTCATTAAGATTCACTTCAATGGAATTAAGTTTTATATTTCCTCAATAGCATGGCCCAGACATCCGGATATTTCGTTTGTAAAAATGTGGTGAGTTTTTGTGCATTCTGCGCTTGCTGTGGTGAACAATTACGACAATTACGCACAATTACTTCAGGCAAAGCAGCTGAAATACATTACAAGAAGAATATGAATAATTAAATAAAAAATTTATATATACTGCATGACTGAAAGCAAAATTTCAACAATACCACAATCGCACAAATCAGATATTATAATTTTTAATGGTTATGATCGTGCATGGTATATTCAGTGTGATCTGAAAGTACGCGTAACTAGCGAGTAATGGATCAGAAACATAAAAATCTCTATAAAAGTTGATAATTCAACTTCAAACATCATTATTTTGAATGGTTGTGGCTTACTTTTTTTCCCCTCTTTTTTTTTTTTTTTTGAGACCCTATCTACAATGAATCTATGTAATTTTTGTAGTATTTTATTGAGAAATCAAAAATGTTTTTCCTTACTATTGCATTGTAGAGTGTGCCCTCCAATTAATTTGGCGATTTTTAATATTAAACAACTAACAAGAACTGTCAGTAATTATTCTAAATTTCAAATATGATATCTGAATTTTTGCTATATAGAAAAATGTTTGCCATACACAGGCGAACATATATAGAATGATTTAGATTTGGAAGCTGCTCTATTTGCGCAGTACAACCCTTAATAAACCCTAATCTTTTGATTGGTAATTCTTAAATTAATTAAATATAAAATAAAATAAAATGTATAGTATATTTTAGTTTTAATGGATCCTTTTTTATTATTATTATTATTTGTTATAATATATTTATTAAGTTTGTACTTTGTTACATTGAATATAATATTTGCAAATCGCTTCTATACAATTAACTAATCGACATCAGTCAATATAATGATAATATTTATGATAATAAACAAGTTTATTAAATGTTTATTCATTTCAGTTTATAAATATATTTATTTATAAAAATATCATGTACCTTAATAAATGGTAAAATTTTCAATTTTCTTTATTTGTTTCATTTTAACACTGTTTTGCTACTTCAATGCAAGCGAATTGAGTAAAATGATGAATTATTAATGAAATATAAGAGTAAGGACAGTCTATTTAAAAAAAAAATCTAACTCTCACTAATCGTTTCTAGTTAATCATTAAATGTGTTTTCAATTAATATTTATTGTGACTTTAAATAGTGAATTGTGAATAGTGAATTTTCAATATACTTTAATAATTTTAATAATAGAAACGATTTTTATACTGATTCAATATTCATGTGAGTATAAACTAATGTAAAAAATAATCTATGAGCATCCGAAATTAGAGATTAGATGGTTGTTTGTATTCGAAGTACAGTACAAAATAAGCTTATTTCTACTTTTTTTAATTTTTTATTTTTTTTTGTTTTGTTTTTTTTTTTTAGTTTTATATTATATTTTGAAGAAGTCCAAGATATTTTATCTAAATAAGTTTGCTTATAAAATATGTAGATTTCACAAAAGTTAGACGTAGATATGAATTATTGAGTCATTACAAAGAGACTTAATGTCTCATGTAACAATTTATTCTTCTAATATGATTTCGAGTGATTAAATGTCATTAAAATAGAATTATTCATATTTTTTAAAGGTTATGATGTTCCTTGCTGTATTTTATGGCTTCGTATTATGATGGCTATAAAATTATAATTACACCTAATAAATGGTATATCAAATACTGAGATAAAATTATCTTAAGATCCATGCCAATTTATTTTCATATAATTTTCATTTGAGTTTATTATGATTTAAGATTTCTCGTGAGTTAAGATATTCGGATAAAGTGAGTTAATATAGATAAATTGCATTCATATTTTATGATGATATATAATTTAATTATTGTTTTAACCATTTAGGGATATTTATTATTATTTATAAATAAGGCTTTTAAAAATTATTTAAACTGGTTAATGCTTGATATCGCATCATATTAAATTTTGTGCAAATTCAATTAAAATATTATTTATGATGGAGAATTTGTACTTATATAAAATTTTTTAATACTGCTATTTCCATATAAAATGCTAAAGTAATTTTCATAAATTTATAACATTTATTTCAATGAATTTTCTGCTTTTTGGATTTTTTATTTTGTAACGGAAATGAAATGACATGAAACTTGAAATATAAAAAGAGATTTGCTGCTTAAACTTTCATTTATTGTATACATTAAAAAAAAATTTAATTTTTTTTAATGTATACAAACACACATACACACATACAACACACGCACTCGCACACACACACACACAATACAATATATATACATAAAGACTACAGACATTTCAAATACTTATATAAATTTTGTTGTGCGAGAAAAGCAAAAAAGAGCTAGAAAGTAAAGGAATGGTAAGGAAAGGAAAAGAAAACGAGAAAAATTTGCATTTCAAGGTGAGTAGTTCGCTTACCTTTCAGCTGTCGGCCCAATTGATCACAAGGACTTTTCTCCAATACGCACATTATTTGACGACTAACAATAACCTGATTATTTAATAATTTATTAATATTTTTTTCATCTCCTCCATTCACTACATCAATTGTTAAAAATGTTAATATTATAATTATCATGATTATTGCGGTCATCATCCAACTTCGATTACGATACATTTTTCTTTTTTCGTTTCGATTGGTTTTTGTTTTGTTTTGTTCTGTTTTTTTTTTCTTTGTTTTTCTTTCTTTTTTATATGATTTATATATATTTATATTTTATAAAATTCACTTAAACTTTTTATATTTGTTTTTTTTTTTTTGTTGAAATAATGTTTAACGATGAAAAGAAGAAAATTTTGATTCTGCACAAAGATTCGTATTTATAATTTTTTCTTTCTTTTTCTCTCACCTTTTTTTCCTGCTTCTGTATTATTATTATTAAAATTGAAAAATTATTTTATTTTATTTTATTTTTTAGTTTGGAGAATATTTTACTTAAAACAAAGCACAGATAAGATATGCCTTTAACTTTGCAATTGTATCATATAGCAAATGTCAGCAAATAGTAGCAAATGGGAGCAAATAGTAGCAAATGGGAGAAAATAGTAGTAAATGAGGAATAAAAAGTCTATATCAAATCATAATAATAATAATAATAATAATAATATAATTCAGTATGTATTATGCATTATTCGAACGAAAGCCAATGGTAAAATAGATTTCAATTGGCTGAATCGAAAAGTCAATTACCCACCAAAATTAAAGTACAATGAATTTACTACTCATTACTTAAAATTTAAGATTTTATTAGTGACCAGATATTTCGAATTTGTATTTTAAGTAACTTTTTACTTTGGCTCAATGATTTCTTCACATTTCTTTATATTGCATTTTGGATCTATCATTCGGAATATTTTATATATAAATTAAAACAAATATATTAATAAAATCAGTTTGCTGGTAATTTGTGTAATAAATAATAATAAGAAGAAGATTTTTGTCTATATGCGCATAATCAGGATAACTATTTCTCATATATTTTCAATGTATGCACTCCCTTAAAAGTATCCAGCACATATAAATAAAATTATATTTGATTTTTTATCGAATTTTCAATATCAACCAATTACTCGATTTATTATTAAATATACTTTAAAAGGATATAAATAATAATAAAATAAATAGCAAACAGAAATTGCATTTTTTATACTCAAAAAAAAAAAAAAATAAGGAAAGGCAAAAAAAAAAGTGGCCATGTAAATGGGTAATTTTATTAGTTTGATTCATATGCAACATTAATTTATAAATTTTGTAATGTTGCGCCGAAATGAAAGCTCTTTATTGTAGATTGATAGACAGTTATGTATAAATCAATTCTAAAATTTTTGTTGCTTAAAGAAAGTACATTTATTGAACAAAGACTTGAAAGTTATTTTTTGAATGTTACAAATATTTGGATAAGCCACGCATGCCTAAACACTCCGACTCCAATTCATAGATGTAACAAGAAGAGTATATATTTCCCTCTTCCATATTTGTTTGTTTTTTGTAATTCCTCTTCCATTCATAAACATACATACCTGAGACAATAATGGAGAAGAATTTGAGAAATTAAGAAATCAAGAAATGGTCTCAACTCATCATTTCTACTTTTTTCACTTTTTTGTTTTTTTTTTTTGTTTTTTTTTTTTTTTTTTTTTTAACAGGCCTAATGCCTTGTTTATAAAAATCTATGACATTCATTGGATGAATTACACATTTGGGCAATAAAATTAGATCAATTGAATGCACAATCAAAGGTAACATTTCTTCACATCAATATCGATTACTTTGATTCCGATTTCCATATAACGGATGCATCATATGAATATTCGAAACCCTAAATTATAAAATTCCATTGATTCTTCTCTTTTTTTTTTTGGAAACACTCTATAAAATGATAATTCTGAATTTCTGGTTATATCTATTAGATGTAATCTATTTCTCATTTCAATTATTAAAAATGTAACATTTTCATTGTATAAAATTTAACATACCAAACACGTTTGTATAGCAGGCAAGTAAGACAAATATTTTCCATTAGATGTTGCCACAAATGAGAGCACATAAAAAATAAAAAAAATCTCATGCGACATTCAATGTATAATGAAATGATTTCAATTAAATTCTCAATTCTCAATTCTCAGTAATTTATTGCCGTATTTAATTTAATATAGATTAATTGAAAATTCATTAAAAAAACAAAAAAAAAAGAAAAAGAAAAAAGCAAAAATACAAATAATAAAACAATCAATAATAAGTCCTGATTACAATCGTTTATATATATGAATAAAAAGTGAGAATTATAAAATTATGCAAAATATCTCATTAAAAATCAGTCGACAAATTAAATAATAATAACAATATCAATATATATATATATGTATATAAACAATTGAATTAAACGGATCGATGTTACAAACATTTCGAATTTGTTTAGTGCTCTACAACTGAACCTCAAAATGAAAATTTCTTTTAGATTTTATTCTTTAGTCTTCTAGTTATAAATAAAGTTCATTAAACATTATTGAACGAAATTTGATATCAATTTTACTTATTATTATACAGATCAATAGAGAACCCATTGCTTCGAAACAATTATTAATATAAAAGTATATAAATGCCTTGAAAATAACTCTGGCCAATGGAATTCAAAATAGTTATAACAATTTAATCAATTTGGTGATATTGATCACATACTCTTCCTTTTTCAAGGTAGGCCAATCCCAAAGAATAATATATAGATAGATATGTATAAATATATATATATATATACTGGCAGATATATTTTCGTAAAATCTATTCGAGTTTTTTTTCTTTTTATCTTCATTCAATGTCAAAGGTGATACAATCTATTCCCTTAATATTTACGTATTCCCGGAAAAACAGCTCAGTTGAGGAATATTTGATATGAGATTGTTCGGCATTTCAACAAAGAAGATTACAATTTAAAAGTTGCCAAAAATTTGATATCATTTAGATGTACAGACACCAATAGTATTCCAACTCAAAACTTATATACGAAATTTATTAGAAAATTATTTCTGATACATAAATATGTCGTGATACATTGATAAAGTTTAGTTTGATATATTTTAACTCAAAGGTGATTTTTTTTGAAAATTATCTTAATCGGATAATTTTTATTCATTCTCATATAATGTTTAATTTCAAAAAGAGATTTTTATTATGAAAATCTTTTAGCTATGATGGTAACAAAATGGTGTTCTCAGGCATATAAAATTTATGTGTGCCATATTTGCATCAAATCACTCTATTTTCCATAGAGAAGAACCTTTTCTAAAATTATATAATCGAAAGTTAAATTTGAGTATAATATGAAAAAATACGATAATTTTTAAAGAAGAAAATACAGCCTATGGCAATATTTGAATCAATTTGAGCTACCTCTTCAATCGTGCCCATTGCCAAGATTTCTATTTTTTTTTAAAGTGATATATCTGATTTGCGTGGCATTTTATTAATTTTGCTTCTTCTTAATCATATGCGATAAATTAATGTACAATATTGAAAATCTGTCTTCACAAGCATGTTTTTCCAATGGATAATGAGTGAAATAAATTTCTGAGAAGCTTAAAAGTATTCAAATTATATGTACAATATTTTTCAACAGATATGACTGACTTTTACTCTGAGGGATTATTCGTTGAATAACTGGGACAATGACAAAAAATTGTAGTAAGGTAAACAATTATGAGAAATTACATTTTGCTAAATCAAAATTTTTATTACCCACAAGCTTGACATTGTTTTATACCGCCTAAAATTTAATTTTTGTGCAACACTAGACCTGCAAATGTATTAGACAGACAGATGGACGGATGGACGGATGGACGGGCGGACGGATGGATGAGCGGATAGATGAACATATAAATGGATGGACGGATGATGGATGGATGGATAGACGGATGAGCGCATACATGAACGGATAAATGGATGTATGGATTGAAGGATGGATGGACGGACGGATGGACATATAATATTAAATTGCATGATACCCCAATAGCTCCGTATAATAATAGAGGCTATTTATCTCATGCTCTTCTAGATTTTATAAGCATTCTGTACAAATATATCAAACACAATTGGTGTACGATAAAGACAGAGAGTATAGAGTTATTCGATTATATCGTTACAGAATTTCAAAATTGTTCAATAAGATGTTTACTTGATATGTCATCTAATCCATCACTTTATATGTTACAAACATATTTGGCAAATGAATATAACTACGATGTTTGTGTAGCAATTGAAAAAGTAAATAATTAAAGTTAAAATTTTCTAGGTGAGAAATATATTGAAGGTATTGAAGTTGTGTGCTATTCATAATGTTTAAAGTCCATTACATTACAAACGAATAAATGTAAATTATAATTAACTCGCACTGACGTGATTATTGAAAAGAATGTCTATTGCATGAAATAAGTACAAATAAAAATGAACATAAATAAAAACATTAACGAATACGTAAAATTGTTATTACAATTTCACAATGGAAATTTAACAAGCGAAGCTTGTTTGCCATTTAAAGGCTTAAATTATGTAAACAAAAAAAAAAAAAAAATGAAAAAAATATGAAAAAGCATTCTACATAAGTTGATTAAATAGCATTAAAGAATAGAAAACAGGAAGTTGTGCTATCTCAAATATTATTCCATTATCATAAAGAATATTTCTCATTTAAAATTTTGTTAAAATTTTTCCATAAACTTCCATCAATAGATTTCTAAACTAGAAATTATGTCTGAAACAATTTTATGGCAATCTAAGGAAAGCTGAGAAACTTGGAAGCTTTTAAAAATCAAAATAAGATAAAATGAGTTGACATTCAGTTACGACGCTAAAGTTTAGTTATTTGGTCGGTTATCGGTGTTTGGCATTAAGCCAAATACAACTTTTCCACTTCTTATTAATCATTGTAATTTTTTTTCTTTTTTTTTTCTTTTTCTTATTAGTCTTTTTCTCAATATAATTTATATCCAATTATCTTTATATTTATCTTTATCGTCATTGTGAATATAAATCATCATCCTCATTAATTCTAACTAATTAAAATAAAAGCGTATAAATATTACAATTATATAACTGACTGTATTAGTAGATGATTGTGAAAAGTTTCATTGAAGGACAAGGACAAATAAAAAAAGAAAATCATTTCTTTTGTCTCTTTCTTTCATATGCCCATATGACCATATTTAAGTATTTTCTAGTTAAATAGTATTTTAACCAATTAAAAGTTATTGAATTAGTTGAATTAGCAGCCTTAACTTATTTTCCAAACGAAGCGATCTCAGTTGACAAGTAAATTCGATACTTTTGATATTCTACCAATTTTTTAGAGAGATCGACAGTGCAGTGAGTGCTTTACATGCATACCTGCCGTGAAGGTTTAACTGCATTAGCGTTGGTAGTCATGTCACGCATGGAGCATGCTACCGTCAAGACTACCTTCCAATTTAAAGCCTGTATAGCACCTTATATACGTGGCTTAATCTTTAGTATCTAGATTCGGAGCCTTCCAATTACTTCTTGGCTTGAGTTTGGTTAGCTCAATAAGCCCACCCAGCCACCCATTTTATTCGGCAAATGGGACCCTGCACGACAAGCATATAAATGTTGGAACGAGCTACGCCTGCCATATGGGCACCACAGCCTCCACGAAGCTAACCTCAATATCACCACAATGGGCTTTATCAAAACTGGTGATCCCATGGTACCAATCTATAATCTTTGGTCCGATCTTGTGACACATGATGTCCCCTGATGGCAACGGGGAACCAACAACCATCTCATAAGCCACTCTCAGTTAAGCAGATGCCCCTCGGGACTGGTTGCCCTCCCAGAAAGATGGACAGAATAAATATTTCGCATTTCAATATTTATTAGAAATGTTGTTTCTTTTCTCTTCTCTCTTTTTTGTTTATATCAGCATTTTGGGCCCCCTCCCTCTTCATTATTTAATGATTTTTTTATTGTTAGGAATGGATCCAAATCACATTACAGTGTTACATTTAATGTAATTTACAAGTGAAAAGTTATATAAGAAGATAAGAGTAAAAATTCTAAAGGGCACATTTGCTTGAAAAAAAATCGAAATATTTCCAACATATAAAAATGGATTGCATTTGAATCGATTTCGATTATTTGTAATACCCATTTACATGCTGCAATTGCTAATGCTTCAGTAGAATTGAGATTTCAGCTTCTTGCACTCAATTGTTATGTTAATGGACAGATATGAATAGACTGAATTGAGAATTTGTTGTCGATCAAACTTATAAAGAATTTATGGAGCTTTTATAGCTTTTATTTTATTTTTTACTTTGCATTTTACAAACGCTTTAACAAAATGTACATATGCTTAATCATTAGGTGCCTCAAACCTATTAAAAATTAATAATATTAATTGTGGGTATAATAATAATTAATAATCAAATTCTTAAGCCTTCAATTAATGTAATTTAATTTAATGTAATTTTATCTTTGAAATTATTAAGAGAAACTTTCAACACACATTTCTTTATAAATTTTTAACATAAATAAAATCGAAGAGAAAATATTAATGAGATATGGCACAATTAAGATTTATAATAATTTTCTTAAAGGAAAAAAAAATATTCCAAATTGTAAATATATTCCATAATTGATAAGAAAAGGCATTTTTGTATGAATAATGATCACAATTGTAGTCACAATTATAATCACAATTACGGTCACAACTCATTCATTTTCTAGAGAGTTCGTATCGTGAAAACAAATGAATATTTCAAGGAAATATTTTATAAATTGAGAGATGTAATTTGGTAAAATATAATATATGCCAGGATGAATATCAGACAAGTCAGGACAACTGAATAGATAAATTTTAATTACATTAGCTTATGATTCAGAATCGATTGGTGGAATTAAGTTAGGCCTAATTTGAGTTAGACTCTTTTTGATGTATCATACATTTCCTCATAAAATTATTACACTCTTTATTATAAGTTAATATTGGACATTAGTTTATGTAATATTTAATAGAAAATCGATTAAGACTTTCTATGGAGTTTGTTTATTATGAAACTTACAACTCAGAGATTTTTTTCTATGTTGCGGCAAAAAGCCTGAAAAATACTCTTTTATATTAGAATTATTCCGGAACACTGTTTAGAATCAGTGAACCCTATATATATATGTATATATATATATGCAAAAAAGAACCAATTCCATTATGAGGTTAATGCGATTTTCTGCCATTGATACATTTAAAAGTTATCATATATGAAATTTTTATTATTTGATTACATAAAACATCTGAGATAAGATGATTCACTTCAAACAGGTATTCTGTTCATGATTAAATTAACGAAACAACAACAACAACAACAACAACAAATTATTATTATTATTATTATTATTATTTTTATTATTATTAAAAAAAGTAAAAACGATTTAGATTGTTTTAATTTCCAGTTTAATTAAATACTTATGACTTGTGATATATTTATTTTATGAACATTGGAATATTTATTTATAAATAGAAGGTTTTAGCGTTTCAATTTAAGAACAAACAAACTAAAAAACTAAACAAAAAATATGGTAAAGGAAATATGGTCGCCAAATCTTGGATACTCACGTTCCATAACATCATGGATATTACGATTTAGAGCCTGTTTTAATATTTCAGTAGTAAACAGAAAACACAAGGCGTGAATATAAAAAAAATGAAAATTTGATATTGTATAATTTTCCGTAGGCGTGGCCGATTTCGCAGTTTGCAAAAAATGAATTATAAAGAACTACTAGATTTTGCTTGAAAAAAATAAGGTACTCTTAGATTAAGTTTTACTATGGACGTGGCTTTTGATCGATCTTGCCCATTTTCAACACTAACCTGTCTGGAAGAACTTTCAATATTCCTACCAAGTTTAAGCTCGACATTTCGCTTTTTGCGACCTGGAGAATCTTAATAACACATGAACAAATGGATGGACAGACAGATAGACAGATAGACAGATAGACAAATAGACAGCCAGACAATGGATAAACAGAAATCGATGCAGAATGCATATGCTGATCCTCTCTGCTACTTCCTTCTGGGTATTACAAACATAATAACAAAATGAATATAACACCAAACTTTGGATGGTGTGTACAGTAAGTAAAAGTAATCAGCATACAATGGAAATTTCTATTCGAAAAATCTTTCTAAAGGTGACAATGTGAAAATAGATGTATGTGCTCTAATTCTGTTATAATTTACATCAATTATCGGAGTTAATTTCTATTGTAAATATTAATGTATGGACAAAATGAATGATTAGAAATGTATTAATTTTAGGCCATCAATTTATTCAAAAAATTGAAGTCAAAATTGGTAAACACTTTGCTAAAAAATATGAATTAGAAAGGCAAACGTTCTAAGATTTCCAATATTTCCATAACCTTTTTCGAATCCTTTGTGATACATTTCACATGTGGAGTTAGTCCAGAGGTCTATGTACTTTAATTCTCACGGAGTATCTTTATAATAAGCGGCAATAAGTGATGTGTACTTCTAATTCAAATCTCTTTGTACAAATTTATTACACTCTGTGGCACAATAAAGGGAACTGAGACCAAATCTAGGGCGCTGCATATTCTTTCAAGCATATTCTTTTTTTTCGTTTAGAGCCGCCTTTTATATACCCTACATCAATATACCTAAAGTGATGTAATCAAAAAATTTGAAAAGGGTCTAATTTTTAAATTATTTGAATGGTTGCTTATATCGGAAGACCTACCTAGATTGGACTTATCTGGGGCACATATTTTTATATCAAAATATATGGCAGTGCTTCATAATCGTCAAAATATACACAAACTTTATTCCATACGACGATTTATTTTTATTTATTTTTTTTTAAAGTCGTTATATGAAGAGTGATCATAAAAATTAATCGATTCTAATTATTTTTAATAAAGTTCACCACTGTGCAAAAACTTGATTAACTTGCCCCAAACATGGCAACATGTTTTTTAAACAAAGACGGCCAGACAAACTTAAATCGAATAGAAGTAGTGATTCTGAGTCGATCAGTTTTAAGAAAAGGTGAAACTATCTCAAAATCTTTTTGCTGTGTTACAAACATCTGCACAAACTTATTATACCTTGTCTCTCAAATGATGCAGACTATAAAAATTATTTATAATTTACGTTTACAAAATTTTTAATTATTACTTAAAAAAAAATTGAAAAAAGTAAAAAGAAAAAAAGAACCCAACCAGAAATCAAACTGGCTGCACTCTGGCTCTAGCGCTTTGATTTTATACATTTTCATTACAATACTCTACTACTGTCAATCTGTCTAGCCCATTCAATATACATTTATATTCATATATTTGAATTGTTTGCGTTCTTTAGAATGCTTAAAAATCACAAATAGTCAGTTAGTTAGATAGATAGACAGACAGACAGACAGACAAAGAGACAGATGCCTTGACAATTGATTAGACAAATAGACATTACTAAATTCATGGAAAATTTGCATTTTATATGAGATATCTAAATATGACTCTTTTTGTATATAAAGGTAAACATTTGAACAAAACGAGTATATCAATTAAATTGGGTATAATGAAATATATATTTTAAAGAGTAGGAAATTTCCTTTCCTACAAGTTTAATTATTTCGAAATAATATAGAAAAAAAAGAAATAAAAAAAAAGAAACAGTAATAAAACGAAACGAAACAAAACAAACGCACACACACACACACGCACACACACAAACCCATATAAATATATAACTATTTTATTTAATTTTAATTCCATTGATTAAAGATTTTAAATTATTATAACATACGTGACGCACATAAATATCCGTATGACAATTTAATAAAACAAAAAAAGAAAAAAAAAGAAAAATACGTGAATGGATTTTTATACATGAAATATTAAATGTGACGTTCATTTAATTATATGGAATCATCTATAAAATTTTACATGTACAAAGATAACAACAACAATAGAAAAACAGAAAAAAGCAAAAGCACAAAAAAAAAAGAAAACAACAAACAAGAAGAAAATTTTGCCCCACAATTAGCTCATTTCAAATAAATCCAATACATTTTCATGGTCTATTAGTTTTGTTACATGTGATCCTTAAGAATATCATATATTTGAGATCAAATGACATACATCTTGATTTCGAGCTCGATCTTCATCTTGTTCTTGATTATGATTTTGATTTTGATTTTTGATTTTGATTTTGATTTTGATCTCGATCAATGCCGCGTAGTTAATGGTCAACGATGATACTACATGTGGTGTATGTGTATTTGTGTGTTTCCGTTTTTGTGTGTGTACGTATGTGGCTGAGTGTCAAAAGGGAAAAGATGTTCTGGGTCACTGTTACGAAATTTGTCCAATTTTCAGATTGATTTTTTTCCAAATTTTATATAAACTTTCGTGCATTTTATGAATATTTAATGTTCAATTGTAATTAATTAAATTTACATTTTTTTTTTGTACGTTAATCTTTCTTTCTTTCTTGAAAATAAATAAATTGGAAATATTTTGATTAATCTTTATTTGTTTTGAGAGCATGCATTTGTAACGATTTACATTCACCCATTATATTGCACAATTTTCTATTTTATTTTATATCTATTACGCACGCACACACACACACACACCCACACATATATATATATATACATATACACACACAGTTATATATAAATATATTTATATATATAAAGATTTTTTTATAGAAATTGATAAATAAGTGCATATTTACATAATAAATGCATAATATATATTTCTATTTGTTTAACCGGCTTTTTTTAATTTAGTTTACTATTTGTGTTTTTTTTTGCTATTTATATTATTTATTTTATAAAATTTTTTTTTTATATTTTATTTTGAATGACTAGATGATCAATACAATTAAATCACACGTTCCTGTTAATAAATAAATAACTTAATATAATTATTCATATGTATTTATGTATGCATGTATGTATGCATGTGTAATTTACCTGAAATCGATATCGCAACAAATTATGAATATTTATTATTTATTTATATACTCATTTACCATATTTCTTCTCACATTAAATCAACTCTGCTCTGCTCTGCTCTGCTTTGATTTGCTCCTCTATGCTCTGTTCTGTTTTACTCTGCTCTGCTCTGCTCTGCTCTGGTCTGTTCTGCTTGCCTTAACTATTAATACTTTTCAATATTATATTACTCTTCTCTGCTCTGCTCTGCTCTGCTCTACTCTGCTTTGTTCTCTTTTGTTCTGTTGCTGTTACAGTTACTTTTAATGTTAACTTTGTTTTATACAGTTAACGCACATAAAAATACTTAATTTAATCTTCTGCTTCTGTTTCTGTTTCTGTTTCTGTTTCTGTTTTCTTCTTGTTGGCGTTTTTTTGCTTTTTTGGTGGGGGTTTTTTCTTTGAAGGAAGATTTTTAATATGAGCAACAGCAATCGCAATCGCAGTCGCCATTGCAGTAGCCATTGCAATTGCAGTGATAAACCGCATGCGCAACCAATGTAGCAATGTAGCAAAATCGTAACATTCACAGCTTAATAGCAGCGAAATATAACTTAGTAACAACAACAATAATAATTTTATTTTTTAACAGTTAAGTGGCATTTAAAAAGAGTGAAATTATTAAGATTGAAAAATATATAAAAAGCTTTACTTGAAACAGTTTGGCAGTTAGTCTTTCAGTATCATACAAAAATTGAACTCTCAAAATCAAATAGAAATATTCAAATATTTGCAAAGTGTTAAACAAAATTGTTAAGATTTAATTAAATCGTAAGTGTTAACAAAATTTATATATATTATAATTAAGTAAGCAAAAAATTTATAAACAAATAACATTTAACAAAACAATAGACAAACGATCAAGGCAAAAAGATAATAAGAAAAAAAGGCCGAAAAAAAATCAAAATAACATAAATAACACCAAAAATTATACAAATAAATAATTGAATTGCAAAACAATACACAAAACAGTGGAAAATTTGCAAAAAAAAAAAATCAACCAACCAATCAAGAAAAAAAAATAAGACAAGGTTTTTTTGACAAATTCTTATTTATTTGTTAAAAACTAGTTTTTTGTTTTTATTAACATGAATTTCGTAACTTTTTTTTTTTTTGGTTTACCCTTCAAAAAACCCAAAAAGGAAAAAAAAATAAAAAGAAAAAGAAACAACAAAATAGCAGCTAATTGAAAGCAATGAACAACAACAAGAGCAACAGAACGATAATTCGTAGCATTTTAGATCTGGCTCTAGCTTCGGCTCCAGCTTTGATTTTTAGTTTTCAGTTCTTGTTGCTTTTGTTATTTTTTTCTATTGTTATTGTTTTGCTTTTTTTTGGTTGTCTTTTTTTTTTTAATTTCATAAATTCATTACTTTATTTCTTCCTTTTGATTTCATAATGAATTAATATGAGAAGTTCCAGTAAAATATTAGCAAAGAATAAAAAAAAAGAAGCCAATGATTTTAGTTTTTGCATAAGTTTCAATCTGGTTATTATTATTATTATTATTATTATTATTGTTGTTGTTGTTGTTGTTACAAAATATTCTTAATTATACTTTTTAATTATTTTTTCCTTATTATTTTTCTTTTTCACTGGTTTTTTTAAAATGATTTTTGTTATTATTTGCAGGCCAATATCTACAATAATAATAACAAAATTCCAACAACATGAAATCTTATTTAGCTATTGCTGTATTTTGTGTAATTGCCATTTTGGCATTTGCTCAGGAGGATGAAAGTCAATATACAACGAAATTTGATAATGTCGATGTTGAGGAAATTTTAAAATCGGATCGCCTCTTTAACAATTATTATAATTGTTTAATGGAGAAGGGTAATTGTACACCAGAAGGACGTGAATTGAGAAAATTATTGCCGGACGCCTTGAAAACGAAATGTGCAAAATGTAGCGAAAAACAAAAGACGAATGCTGAAAAGGTTATCAATTTTATTATTGAAAATAAGAAGGATGAATGGAAGACTTTACAAGAGAAATATGATCCTCAAGGTGTTTATGTTACCAAATATAAGGAAGAAGCTGAAAAGCGTGGCATTAAATTGTAAATTATAAATTGTAAATTGTTACAAAAAAAATTCACTAAAGCAAAAAATTTAGAAGAATTCAAATATTATAACTCAAAACTCAGAACCTCAAGTAATCTCTAACGAACAACGACAGCAATAACATTTATAGCAATACCAATGACAGCAACAAGAAGAACAATTTCAAAACCAGCAAATATTTCTAATTATTAGAATTATTTTGTTCTCCATTTTTTTTATTCTTTTTCAAAATTTCTTTTTTTTTTTTTGTTTTTGGTTTTTTTTCATTTTGATTTCTTGGCAATGACCCAACAACACGTCACTTTTGATTTCCATCAGTTTTTAATTTAATATAATTCAATTATATCGAATTGGCTTTATAATTTAAATAACAATAACCAGAACAACGGTAACAACAATGACAACAACAATGAAGTATGTTTTTGTTGACAATGAAAATGTTTGCTTAGTAATTTAAAAAAAAAAAAAGAAATTATTATATTATAAAAAATTTACAAAAAAAATTACAAAACTAAGAAAAAAAGAGAATGAAAATTTCTCAAAAAAAAAAAAATAATAAAATAAAAAAATAAAAAATAAAAATAACAAATAAAAGTTTTTCACTTTAATTTAAAAGCATTAAAACGTGAAAATGCAAGGATTTCTGGTGAGGAAGAGTAAACAACATTAACAACTTAAGAAAGTTATAGAGTTGGATAGAGTCGAATCTTAAATACGCATCATCAGATACGGTATCCAAACATCTAAAAATTTCCAAAAAAAAAAAACTCAAAAGAGATAAAATTAATGCAAAAGTTTACCAATTTATCCCTTTATGTGCAGTATTTCAGTAATCGATTAGAATCCGAAACTCAAATAAAAAATATGAAAATTTTGATATAATATTGAGGGGTTATAAGTTTACGTTGCACGTTGGGCGTGTCAAATTTAGTTCATTTTCAATGCCAATCTGGATCTAAGAACTTTCAATGTCGAAATCTCAGATTTTTACAACATGCTTTACCATGCTCCACTTCTCTATCCATATCGACTAATTAATTAAATGAATCAAAATTTTTTACCTTAGCAATTGTAACGGTGAAAAGAGTGAAAAATGTATTGTCGCGATTTGATTCTTTGAAGGGTCATATTTGATTTTTTGATTTTTTGATTTTTTGATTTTGACCAATTCTAAAAACTACTGTAAAAATTGTAAAACAAACATGATTTCGTTATAATCTAAACGGCACTTTGTAACACTCAAAGGATATTTGAGATAGATCCACCTTTCTTTAAACCGTTCAATTCAGAATACCTTTATGACTCCATTTAAGACTGTCCATCTGTCCATCTGTCCATCTAGGCCTCTGTTTCTTTATATAAATTTGTTAACAATCTAGAAGTCGCCATTTGCAAGATATTTTGTTGAAATTTGGTACAAATATCAAACATCAATCTAAAGATGTATCGTATTAAAAATGGTTGAAATTGGATTATTTTTATGACTACCATCCATGTAATAGCTTTTTTTTGTTAAATATTGTTATTTGAAAATAGTTGAAAATTTTGGATAATTTATGTTTCGCATACAAATTGTGCCAGTTTTTGATTTTGATACAATTTATAATTTGATCTAAATGGGAACGATAAATATTTTGTTTCTTGGACGGCTTCCCATAAAACGTACTTTTAGAAAATATTACAAAAAAAGAAGAAAAAGAAAATTCATAAATAAAATAAAAACTTTTTGTTTTGCTTTTCAAAAATCATTTTTATTTCATACTTTATTACAATTTGCATTGCTATCACTTTTTAAAAAAAAGAAGCAACTCAAACAAATGGAAAAAAGGAAAATTAAAAATTAAAAATTAAAAAAAAATTTATAAATTTTTTTTTGTTATTCTATTTTAATGTATTTTCTTTTTAATTTGCACTTTTTAAACAAATGCTGCTACCACAGAATTGTATTTACATGAGAATGGCAACTTGTTGTCATTGTCATTGTCATTGTCATTGCCATTGTCATTGTTGTTGTTATTGTCACAATCGTTAAGGTTAAGATTTTTCATTGAATTAAAAATCACCTAAATTTTGTTAGTTTAATTTGATCGAAAATTTTAATAATTTCCATCATCGTACATCATGTTGATGCTCCTGTTGCTGTTGTTTCCGTTGGTACCATTGTTGCTGTTTCTGCTGTTCCTGCTGTTATTATTGTTGTTGTTGTTGCTGTTGTTGTTGCTGCTGCTGCTCTGCTGCTGCTGCTGCTGCTGTTGTTGTTGTTGTTGTTGTTGTTGTTGCTGCTGCTGCTGTTGTTGTTGTTGTTGTTGTTGTTGTTGCCAAATTAATGGCTGATAAATGTATGCGATTGAAAGCCTTCAATTCAGCCTTTAATAATTTCTCACCCTGTAGCATTTCATCGTCACGTTCACGTTTCTTGCCCAAATAGTAAAAGCCAGCAATTAATAGACCAAAAAATATGATGCACATTAATAATGTGCCATATTTTAAACTGAACTGTATCATATTGAGGCCATAAGTACTTAAATACAAATTATTTAAAATATCATCGGTAAAATTTCCTGTGGTTATTTCAATCCATATTAACGGTAATATTAAATTGCTTCTAAAACGTTTGAGACGATCTACAAAATAAAACCACCAAAAAGAATATACATTGTTTTATAAATAATATCGATATTATCAATTTGTCAATTGGAACATATATTTTTGCAACATTTTTCACGTTAAGTCTTTGTATCAAAGGCAGGTCATTTTTGATTTGAGATACCCAACATCTATATATCTTGATATATGATTTTTATTCAGAGCCTGTTTCCGTTTGGAAAACTATTGCAGCAATTCAAAGTTAAAAATTATTGAGCATTCTAATTGTGTACAAATTTGAGGAACGATTTCAAGCATTCCTTCGATTTATAACAATAATTCATAAAAATAATAATAATAATAATAATTTATAAAAAATATTGAATTATATTTTAAAGTACCAAAATAGCAAAGTACCAAAGTACCGAAATACCGCGATATATAAAAATCTGTTAGAGCTTAACCAAACCGGTAAAGCAGCTCATGTTTGCAATTTGACATATCAGATAAAATTTTATGTAGAATTGTCGCTAAGTGAAATATCTTTAAAGAAAAGATTCTTTAAATGATCAAAAATTTTACACCTATCACAAGTTGAGGTCTTAAAGCGGGCACCTAACTCCGGCATGATCTTCTCTATTTCTACCCAGATAATTTTATATCGGTGATATATTTGGATCAGGTTCCAGACGCTCACAGAACAAGTCATTAAAATGCAATTTTATATCGGCAAAATTTTACAACTATCCGAGAATTCACAAAGGGAAGAATAAGGCAAAAAAAAAGTCAGCAGCGGTAGGAATAAAAAAATGAAGTTTTGCACAAAAGAAGCAATCAAAAAAAGCGGTGACTTTTTAATATGACAATAATATTTAAATTGCACTAACATTTAAGAATCAAACGGATTTTAGACGGACTCTAAAATTTTTGGATCCACAATCGTTTAGAAATTAGATTAAGCAATTGAAGTTGCTTTTATTAGCCCTTTGCCAGTTTCGCTCAGTTTCGCTCGCTTTCATTTACAAAAGATATAGACAGAAATGAATCAATGCATTTTTTATTTAAGGATGCATAAGGCATATAACTCAATTTGGCATATATTTATTTTATTTGTTTAGTGTTACAACAACAAGAAATCTAATAAAAAAAAAATTATATACTATGTAAATGATGCGATGCAATGAATTTTTCAAGGTGATGAGTACACAAACAAACACACACACACACACACACACACACACACACAATATATATATATATATATATAATATACATACACATTTAATTGTATGCGTGTTAACAAACAATGTAAATTATATTTACATATATATACGCATAAATAAACAAACCATAAAGTTGTTTATATGGGTAGAAAAAACATTGACCAAGTCAAGATTTACGTGTATAATGCAAACATAAATTAGCAGAGTTTACATTTTATGGAAACGTTTGGAAACATTCAAAAATTCAAAAATAATAAAAAAAACCTTGTACGTTCTGTCTGTCTGTGTGTCTGTCTTGAATGTCTGTCTGTTTGTTCGTTTTTCTATTTTAAGCATTCTCTTGATCACAAAACTTGAGAAATCGTTGTGAAATGTTTATTAAAAATTTGAAAGTTTGAAATTCTTATGATTGAGGTGATTAGCTTTGTAAAGCTAAAGCCACATCTGTATGGAGAATATTTTCATATTTAAAAGCGATAATTCCTGATTCCTTTTTCGCTTACTACTGCAAATTCTAAAATGGATTCAATCAATTATATCCATTGAATTTCCATTGAATTTCGTTGCGTCAGTTTTTGTTACTTAATTGTAAATTTCGTTTATATGGTCTGTTTAAATAAGAAAGAAATGTTTCCCTTTGGCTTCGTGGCATATGAATCTGGTGGATATTCAAGATTTGATTTCAAGCGAACGTTATCTCTTCCCATATGATTTTCATATTTCATTAGTGTTATTATTATTTTTATTATCCAGAATTCTTCTTTTTTTTGCTATTATGTCTTTTTCTTATTCTATTTTTCTTAGATTTTTATTACAATAATAGACGTTCGCAAATTTTCAGGGTGATTCTGTTTTTACTGTTTTCCATTGATAAAACGTTTAGTTCATTTAATGAACTGGTATTTTATTGGAAACTTTATAAAAAGTAGCTAACAAAAGTTTATTATATCTCCATAAACTAATCAACTAATCTAAATTGATCTAGCTAGATATTTTTGCCCATACGATGATTTATACGTTGTGAAATTTCTGATAGTCACACAAAATAGAGAGAGCTATTTTTAATTTGGCCCATGTCACATTAATCAAAGAAAATGTTTGCTTTTCCCATTTAGCATACAAT
Organism: Melophagus ovinus; assembly: GCA_023089585.1. Lineage (NCBI taxonomy): Eukaryota > Metazoa > Arthropoda > Insecta > Diptera > Hippoboscidae > Melophagus > Melophagus ovinus. The sequence goes on along the minus strand of JAKKIB010000176.1, from coordinate 4,026,695 downwards.
ATTTTTATAGATGGCTGATTAGTGGTCATAAAGCAGTTAACCACGCCCACCAACTTGTAAAATAAATGATCCAATTTACGTATGATTTATTGTACTGCAAGACTTCAAAATAGACATGACCAGTGGCTCATGTAACAAGTATTTTTGTGGTAGACATTCAATATTTAATCTAAACCAAATATAATTTGCTTCACTTGTTTTATATATATATGTATACATACATATATATATATATATATATATATATATATATATATATATATATATATATATAAAATTTAATTCTTATTAACCGTATTATTTATAGTTTTATTATAAATCAATGAGAAAGTCTATTTCTGCTAATAAAAATTTATCTATGACGTCAATTAATAAAATCCCTTTTTATTGACTTATGGAAAGTATCACCTTTTAAATCGTACACTTCAAAAATTTTATACCACTTAAAGAGTAGCTGTAATAATTTTTTCCTGAGCTTACGCAAATTGTTTTCGAAGTAATTGCCGCATGAACGAATCAGCGCGCTATTTGGATCTATATATATCAAGTGGTGGATTAAAAGAGATTTCTTGAAGGCAGTGAGGTAACAATAGATGAAAAAAGTGGATCTATTAATACACATTAAAATAAAAGGCAAAGTGAGTTGAGTATGCATGATACTTTGCTAAGCGCAAACCTTTCTCAAGGTAAGATAAAATTTTCCGTAGCAAAAGCTAAAAGTCTTTATTGCATCAATTATATTTGGCTGCTGCCTAATCTGGGCTACCCACTAATCCAGACATAATTTTGTATAATTTGAAGTTTCTATTAATTCAGATAAATGAAGAGTAAAGACTTTACACCTATCGATCTGTTTCAGTTTTCAAATTATGATAGCTAAAAGCTATAAACTTTTACTCCAAAATATCAAAATATCAGTGATATTCTCAGTTTACACTGTACACTATGGGCGTGTCCTTTGACCAATTTAGTTTATTTTCAATACCAATCAAAGTACATAAATTTTTAAAGTTTTTGGCAAATTTAAAGGCGGTATATATATGTATTTTTTTTTGCGCCACCAGGAGAATGTTTACCCCACATGCTGAAAGACGGACAGACAGACAAATGGAGATACCTATCTAAATCGGCTAAGAATTTAATGCTGATCCAAAATGGATATTGAGAATATATATTTTACTGGGTATCTGATGATTTCTTTTAGATGTTACAAACATAACGACAAATAGGGCATACCCCCAACCAATTGATGGTTGACTTAAAAACAATAAACGGCCTATTTGATCGGTAACTTATTAAGTGACGTGATGTACATTTTACATGGCATTGAATTTCATTTTCATTTTATTATTGTTTCTCATTTTTTGCAAAAAAAATTTTTTTTTTCATTATTCATTTAGTTATTTATTTATATGCATATTTGCTATAAAATGGAACATTTTTGTACTACTACGAAATGGAATACATTTAAAGTATAGTAAATTTTGGCCGACTGCATGTGGCCAAAACTATCCAAAATTATTGAATAATATTGAAATTAATTATGTTAAAAGAATTCGATAAAGCTGAAAATAGAAAATATTCTTAATGATGGACATAAATGAGATTTGATTACAGATCACATTTACAATGTAACAAAGAAATCGAGAATAAATATCTTGATTTTAAAATGGGCAATTAAAATCATTAAAGTAAAATATAAAGATAATGAAAATTTCAAAAACTCTCCGCAGCCAAATGAAATGGAAATTATTTTGAACATTATTTGAAGAATATTTTTATGTTCTTTTAGCGCTATTTGTTTTAGGAAAAATTTATAGAGATCACTATAATTCAACTTAATTAGTTACCTTTTATAATCGGTCCCTTATTTATAGCAATATTAATTTGTATACGTGAAGCACCATTAATTGGAAAACCGAAACGTGGATGGATATCGGCATAAGTTTGATGTAGCTCTTGTTGTGGATTAATACCCAAAAAATCTTCATATAATTTGGAATCACCAGAAAAGAAATGGGGAAATGATGGATAAATTGGTACACCATCATAACATTTGGTTGCATTAATCACACCACTCGGTAAACATGATTTTGTATTATGACAATAGCATTCATTATCTGGATTATCTGATGGATGACCAAAAACATTAACCGGTGTACGATAACGTAAAGCATTTATATTATTAAATAGTGTCACTTCTTTCTCAAATTCTAACGGTATTTTTCGGCATAAAACTTGCAAGAAGACATTTAACGTTGAACGATTCTCAACTAAATATGGTGGAAACATTGAGGCATCTGAACCATCAATACGATTACATTTTTCATCAGACCAAAAATCTAATAATGGCATACCATTAAATTGTGCTATTAAACTATATTTACTTAAATCATCTTCACCCGTGTGTATTTGTAATGAGTCCACACTGGTACCATTACGCTAAATCAAATATATCAAAAAAAAAAAAAAAAAAAAAAACGAAAAAAAATGTAAGAAAAGCAAACAAAAAGGCAAGATGACATGTAATAATTTCAATTTAAACTGGTTTTAACTTACATTCATTAATAAACCGAAACGTGTTTTACCCGAAGCAAAATTTAAGGAGGATATCATGTCGCGATAACCCCATAAGTATTGATGGGCCGTTAAGGTTTTGAAAATCGGTTCACCAAAAGCTTTTACTGCTAATGTTGAACTAATTTTTTTAAAGCCGCTCATTTGATCGATTAGGAAGTCAGCTGCCAATAACGGTACATTGGGTACATAAAATTCTTTATGTTCACTACAAACGGATTGTTCAGGTAAAAATTTATAACTTCGATGATCCTACATAATCATGAAAAACAAATAAAGAGAAAATTATTGAAAAAAAAGGCAAGAAAATTATTACGTCCATAATTGAAATGAAATAGATAAAAATATGTAAATCTAAAATAACTTACCCGAAATGTTACCGTATAATTTTCATTGAAGATGACATTCACTTTGGTAGTATGCTCTTTATAGGTGAATGGTCCAATATCATCTAAATGAATTTTATCAATCTTGCCATTCATATAATCTCGTATATTTGTATAATTGTATATGTGAACTTTGAGTAATGTATCATATTGGGGATTGGGATTCATCCAATTATATGCTGTCTCGGAATTTTTACTTAATATTAGATTCTTAAGACACAAAGGTATAGACATTAAAATCGCAAATAAATGGATAATGGATAATATATATAAATATATGTATATGCTTTTGGAATATAAAGTTGTACGGAAATTAATGCTAGATTTTATAGGATTCATATCAAGAGTACAGAATAATTAATAATTAACTCTTAATGTTTGATGTAGAATTTTTTTTTAAAATAAATCTCAACAAATTGAATTTCTTTTGCATTTTGTTAATAGTTGGCATTAAATCATTTTATTTAGATTAACATTCGACCACGTTACAATTATTTCTATTCTATTAAGATCGATTGAAATCGATAAGAATTATATGAATCAGGTGCTCTATCATGTAACGGTTATTTCAAAAAGTTTCGCTAAGGAAATTTTTCTTCGAAATATAAACAACGAGTTATAGTAACGATATGAAATTTTTGACAGGAAAGGCATCTCTAATCGTTAGAAATTTGGGCTTCAAAAATCAAAAAGGATGAAGAAAGTTTTCGTATTTTAATAATAACAATCTAATGGGAAAGATATCTCAAAACAATGATGCCAATCGCTAGAAAATCAACAATTTTTTTTTTTTTTTTTTTTGCTCAAGTCTTACAAGTCTCAGCATTCATTTCCGAACAACTTAGAGATGATGACAAAGTGAGATGCCATCTCTTACCGATAAAAACATGTTGTTATAATATTCGGTAAACCACATGACAAAGAAACCGGTTAAACTAATGATGAAAAATAAGAACATTATACCAAGAACTAAAATGAAAATTCGAGAAATAGATTTAAAAAACAAAAAAACAAACAAACGAAATAAAGTTAAAAACATTTTATAAATTCAACGGCAAAGAGCGATAATTATACATTTTTACATCATAAGCGTAACATTTCTGCTCTTTTATTTATTTTGAGTGGCACTTTTGTTTTTTACACCCACCATCCAAAAGTTGATGGTATATTCATTTTGTCATTATATTTGTAACATTCAAAAGGAAAAGACCATGACTCTACAAAGAATATACAACTTATCTAGATCAGTACCAAATTTTGCATCGATTTCTGTTTATCCGTCGTCTGTCTATCCGCCTGGTCATTTGTTATTAACATTCTCCAGATGGTAAAAAACGAGATATCGAGCTCAAATTTGGCAGGACCATTAAAATTTCTTGCAGTCAGGTTAGCATTGAAAATAAGCAAAATCGGTTAAAGGTCACGCCTACAGTAAAACGTAAACTGGGAACACAACAATTTTTTTTATGCAAACTTTTGTGGTTTTTTGCTCATTTTTTGTAAACAGCAAAAAATAGTACGCTGAAATTTTGTATAAGTGATAAGATAAATTTGTATAGGCCACGCCTATACAAAATTATTCAATAGCAAATTTTCACATTTTTATGTTTACACTTTCTATTTACTACTGAAAAATTGAAACAGTCTCTGAATCGTAATATTCATGGTGTTTGGGTGATGGGTATTCAAGATTTGACTCCTGCCAAATATAATTTTCTTACTTGTTTGACTTATTATTAATTCAATATTAATTTTGTACAATCTTTTGTTAATGTATATTTAAATTAATTGCCCATTGTACTTTGTTTCCCGCTCTTTTTTTTTTTTTTTTTTTTTTTTTTTTGCACAACTTTATGGGAGTTAGTGATCGAGCGAGGTTATCACTTTGATTTTCATCATCATGTAAATAATCTACGTATGTTTATTTATGTGTATTTATTATGTATATGTGTATATGTATAAAATACTTACGTATTAGTGTTCCCATTTCTTTTGTACGTTGTTCCTTTTCGCCAATCATTTCGTAAACAATTTCAAATAAATTTTGAGCCTTTTGCTTGTTCATTTCTTTAATGTCATTTTTATCATTTTGCCGTTTCACTTCATCCACAATAGAATGAGAATATGAATGGGAACGGGAATGAGAATACGTTCGAGAATGGGAATGGGTAATTGGCCTACTTATTGATATAGGTATAGGAATGGGAATGGATGTTTTCCGTTTATATTTCAATTTTACATCTTCACTGGCAAACATACTTTTTTTTCACTTGCTTCCGGTTTTGTTTTTTTTTTTTATACGTATACTTGAATTATTATTATTCAGACTTATTATTGTTATTGTATTGTTGTTATGTTATTATTAATTTCTATCTGATTATCATCATTAACATTTTTATGCAATAAAAATTGTTACTCAAATTTTTGTGACAATCATTATTTCTATTCATTTTACATTCATTTACACTTTAATAAATTATGATGCAATCTTATTGACATATTTATCACTTGTGATAAATATCATTACACAATCACTCAATCACTCAATCACTCAATCACTCAGTTACACAATCACTACCACGTTTCCACGTATATCTGACGATTTAATCGTTCTTCTTATTTGTATTCGTTTCTTGATAATTAGTAATAAATTTACGCTTACTACTGATTGCTATTTGTAATTATCATTATAACCTACAATCGATTTTCTTAAATCAATCGATTCAGCATTACTTTCGATATCGATTCCCATTCATCCAATTGATATCGGTTCACATATTAATAAGTTATAAAAAGCAATAAGAGACGTTTCATGAAATTCTATATAGAGAAATCTTTAAGCTCAAAATTGAACCTTATTAGATATTAGATATTCGGATTGAATAATTTTTACCATTAACTCCCATAAAAAATCTTATTTTGAACCAAAAATTTATTAATAAATGAAAGATATTTAAAAATTTCTTTATATATAAGTTTTTAGTGAAAGAACTTCATCTAAATCGATCGATTTTTTTTAATTTTTATTTTTTTCATATATTAATATACATTTTCTTTTTTTTTTTTTAGTACTCTCTTCCGTATGACGAACTTGTCACGTCATTTGAAAAATTAAAATTTTTTTACTTTCACGACATGCCGCTAATTTTCTGAATTTTTTTTTCTTTTTTTTTTACTTATTATCTATTTATTAAACAAAGTGACGTTTAGCGTATGTCAAATTTAATAAGATTTGAACGATTCTGACATTTTTACTTGTTTTATATACACTTGTCATTTATGGCGACATCTCAAAACTACGTACTCTGTTCACTTGAAAATTTTAAAGAGATACACATTTTATTGAGTAAAGATTTACTAAAAAAAAAAAAAAGGAAGGCAAATTAAATGAATGTTCTCGATTATGAAAAGTTCCAGGAAAGCTTAAGTTTTAATTTTTGTCTTTTTTTTATTTGTAACTACTTGATGATATGGCTTACAATACTGATAGCCAGGCGCCGAATATTTCTTTCAGATAAGGCATTTACATGCCCCATTTGTATAGTATCTCTAAAATATGGAACATCAAGTCCAAAAATTTCAAGTCAATGGGTCATGTTGTTGCGGAGATTCCATACCAGAATTTTAGGAGTAGTTAAAAGGTATTTCAATTATGCGAATATTCATTGATAAAAGTACAATAACAACAACATCAGCAGCAGCAACAACAACAACAACAGCAGCAGCAGCAACAGCAGTAAGAAAAAATTATTTGATAACAGTTTATTAACACTTACCCCTTAGAAATGACAAATTACAAAGAACAGAGAGAGAGAGAGAGAGAGAGGAGAGAGAGTGAGAGAGAGAAAAGTTTTCTTACATATATGAACTTTAACGATAAGAGCAGACTCTTAAATAACCTACATCATTTTGCTTAATTTAATTGAAGTCAAATAGAATAAAGAGTTACAAAGTCAACAAAATTGAAAGAAGCGTAATGTTTCGTTCAAAAAATTGACCAATCTGGGCGAAATTTGGTACATAAATTTCTTTTGTGTTAGAAAATTTCAAAAGCAATGACAATTTACGTTAAAATCTATGTAAAATATAAAATTTTTTTTTCCAAATAAAGGCTTATTTTTAATGAAAAGGCCTTCTATGGAGCGTCATCGTAAAAATTATTTAACTTTAATGATTTTAAAAGAGGTTCGTGTTTGGTCTAAAATACAAGGGCCATGTAAAAAATATCCCAAAAATTGCGAAATTGTGGCTTGCACACAGACAAACGGATAAAAAGACAGGCAGATAAACGGACAATTCAATATGTGTTTTACGTGCATGCCTGCCTCGAAGGCTTAAATTTATGGTACGAAATTGTACAAATGAGCGCTAGCGTTGGTAATCATCTACACATGGTACATGTTACCGTCATGACTAACTTCCAATTTAAAACCCGTATTGCACTTCATATACAAAGCTGTTTTTTTGGTATCCAGATTCGGAGCCTTCCTATAACTATTTGGCTTAGTTTGGTTAGCTCAATAAGCCTACCCAGCTACCCAGCTATCCAGCTATGTTTGAACGAGCTACGCCCGCGATATGAGCACCACAGCCCCCACGAAGCTAACCTCAATATCACCACGGTGGACTTTATCAAAACTGGTGTTCCCGTGGTACCAAATTAAGTCTTTGGTCGTATGTCGCGATTCATGATGCTTCCTAATGGCAGTCAACACCAACTACCATCTCATGAGGCACTCCAAGTTGAGCAGGTGCTTTTCGGAACTGGTTGCCCCGCAGATAGACGGACAACGTACAGACAGACAGACGGAGAGACAGGCTTAAATCGAATCAAAATAATGTTTCTGTGCGCATCGGTATTATAAAAATTGGATTTAATTGAAATTTTTTTTGAGTGTTACAAACATCTACACAAACTTTTAATACCCTATACCAATAAGTGGTGTAGGGTATAACAAATATGCAACTAGATTAAAGTTGATCGCAGCAGTCTATTAAATACGTTAAATGGGATAAAATTTAATTGGATCTGGTCAAAATTTACTTGTTAATACCGCAACAACAAACTAACAAAAAAAAAATAAACTAAATTTCCAAACACTTATAATTTATAAAGTATCTGTTGCCACCGGCTGAATGTAACAAATGTATCAATAAAGTGTGCACGCCGACAATTCTCTGATTGATTGATGATTATAAAAAGGAAATATTGCTATATATTTTTATATTTATATTTATATTTATATATATTTTTTTCGTATTTATTTGACATTTTGTGCTTTTGTTTTTTTCCACTTATCTCTTCCATTCATTTTTAATGTTCAATGTTCACATCAAAAATCACATGTATTAATTTTAAATGAAACCATTAATCAAATTTAAATTTTCTCTATAAAAGTTTTCAATTACAAAAGCAACAGCAGCAAAAAAAAAACGAAAAAAAAATCGAAAGCCATATAAATTTTTTCTAGAAACGAAAAAGATTCTTTTTTTTTTTAAAATTTGGCTGAAAGATGTAAAATATTGAAATTTCGAAATTTTAGGTGTTTCTGTTTGTTTTAAATGTCTTTTCGTTTTTGTTTTCGTTTTCGTTTTTTTTTTTGCTTTTTTATGTAGCAACTATAAAATTCGCTTCACTTTCACGCATGAATCTTAAAAGGCACAGTTTATGAAGTAAATTGTTAGACAGATTTGAGCAAAGTTAATTTATAATAAGAACAACAACAACAAAATATGAAAAAAAAAATTAAGAAACGGACAAATTATTTGTTCAATTTATTTTTTATATAATTTTATATATTTTTAAACTGAGAATTATTTTCTATGGCAAAATTTACAAAACTTTCCAACATATTTACATATTTAGATATTTACAAAATTTTTCTATTCCATTCCATTTCCATTTCTATTTCTATTTCTATTTCTACTTCTATTTCTATTTCTACTTCTATTTCAATTCTAATGTGCAGATGTTAAGTCTAAATATATAACTTATTCATCAAGTCACTTCAATTTGTTTGAATCTTCAACTGGTACTTATAATTGATACTTAAATATTACCTTATCCAATTAAATCCAAAAAGTCAAGAAAATGAATCACAAGTCAAGAAAATGAAATGGAAAGAAAAATGGCAGCTTTTTAAGTTATTTGAAAAATTCGTTTTATGGCAGAAAGACCAAAAAGTGAATCGATCTGGTGCTTGGCCAAATATTTCGAATATATTTGGTCTCT